>CAJNDT010002676.1:0-29248 GCA_905221615.1 Symbiodinium sp. CCMP2592 | reverse complement strand
AAGGATTCAGGGTTTGGGGTCAAGGGTTAAGGGTTAAGGGTTTAGGGTCCTCGAGATTCGCAGCCGGCTTTCATTAAAAGACACATTTTTTTAACACAAATTATCACTTGAAAATCACCAGCAATTTTCCAAATTATCGGAAGCAAGAAAGCAAAAATCTCGAATTTAGAGCTGCTTGTCCTTTTCCGCAAAGGACAAGCGTGACTAAATGCACAAAATCCTGGATTAAGAGCTGCTTGTCCCTGCCCGAAAAGGGCAAGCGCGACTAAATCTGCAAAATCCTAGATTGAGAGCTGGTTATCCTTTTCCGGTGAGGACAAGCGCGACAAAATGCACAAAATCCTGTATTTAGAGCTGCTTGTCCTTTTCCAAAAAGAACAAGCCCAGCTAAATCTACAAAATCCTGGATTTAGAGCTGCTTCTCCTTTTCCCAAAAGGACACACGCGACTAAATGCACAAAAACCTGGATTTAGAGCTGCTTGTGTATTTAAAGTGAATAGTTTTAGTAAAAATTGAAAATTGGACGGGGTTAGGGGCTTAGGGGCTTATTCCTTGAACTCCCTGAAAGACCCTCAAGCAAACATGTTCGAAGAGCTTGTTCACGATGTCCCGCCGAGGTTTCCGCGCTTCTCTCGGCCTCCGTGATAGGCGCTTCGGCGCCGGTTTTCCGTCTTTGGGCATCGGCCAGCTTGTAGTTGCAGCTCTCGCGGTGCTGCCTGGCCTGCTCCAAATTGTTCTGGCGTCTGCGCAGTGCATTCGCCGCAGAGTCACGCTTCGACGTCAAGTTTGACTGTCGAGTTAGCGGTCCTGTGCAAGTACAGTCGACACTATGCTAAGGCTGAAAGTCTAACGACCCATTTACAGAAAAACGCATTGTGTGTACGTGCGCGGGTTCGAATCCCACCCCTGTCATTTTGCTCCTTTAGAGCTGCTTGTCCTTTTCCGAAAAGGACAAGCGCGACTAAATGCACAGAAAACTTGTATTAAGAGCTGCTTGTCCTTTTCCGAAAAGGACAAGCACGACTAAATGCACAAAATCCTGGATTTAGAGCTGCTTGTCCTTTTCCGAAAAGAACAAGCGCGACTAAATCAGCAAAATCCTGGATTAAGAGCTGCTTGTCCTTTTCCGAAAAGGACAAGCGCGACTAAATCTACAAAATCCTGGATTTAGAGCTGCTTGTCCTTTTCCGAAAAGGACAAGCGCGACTGAATGTAGAAAACCGGAAGGCTAAGAGCAGCCACACGAAAAGAAAGGGGGGGACCTCGAGATTCGCAGCCGGCTTTCATTAAAAGACACATTTTATGAACAGAATTTATCACCTGAAAATCACCAGCAATTTTCCAAATTTCCGGAGGCAAGAATGTAGAAAATCTCGAATTTAGAGCTGCTTGTCCTTTTCCGAAAGGGACAAGCGCGACTAAATGCACAAAAAACTTGGATTAAGAGCTGCTTGTCCTTTTCCGAAAAGGACAAGCACGACTAAATGCACAAAATCCTGGATTTAGAGCTGCTTGTCCTTTTCCGAAAAGGACAAGCGCGACTAAATCAGCAAAATCCTGGATTAAGAGCTGCTTGTCCTTTTCCGAAAAGGACAAGCGCGACTAACTCTACAAAATCCTGGATTTAGAGCTGCTTGTCCTTTTCCGAAAAGGACAAGCGCGACTAAATGTAGAAAACCGGAAGGCTAAGAGCAGCCACCCGAAAAGAAAGGGGGGGACCTCGAGATTCGCAGCCGGCTTTCATTAAAAGACACATTTTATGAACAGAATTTATCACTTGAAAATCACCAGCAATTTTCCAAATTTCCAGAGGCAAGAATGTAGAAAATCTCGAATTTAGAGCTGCTTGTCCTTTTCCGAAAAGGACAAGCACGACTAAATGCACAAAATCCTGGATTTAGAGCTGCTTGTCCTTTTCCGAAAAGGACAAGCGCCACTAAATGCACAAAAAAACTTGGATTAAGAGCTGCTTGTACTTTTCCGAAAAGGACAAGCACGACTAAATGCACAAAATCCTGGATTTAGAGCTGCTTGTCCTTTTCCGAAAAGGACAAGCGCGACTAAATACACAAAATCCTGGATTTAGAGCTACTTGTCCCTTTCCGAAAAGGACAAGCGCGACTAAATCTACAAAATCCTGGATTTAGAGCTGCTTGTCCTTTTCCGAAAAGGACAAGCGCGACTAAAGCGCAAAATCCTGGATTTAGAGCTGCTTGTCCTTTTCCGAAAAGGACAAGCGCGACTAAATGCACAAAATCCTGGATTTAGAGCTGCTTGTCCTTTTCCGAAAATGACAAGCGCGACTAGATCTAGAAAACCTGAAGGCTAAGAGCAGCCACACGAAAAGAAAGGGGGGCACCTCGAGATTCGCAGCCGGCTTCTATTAAAAGCCACATTTTATGAACAGAATTCGTCGCTTGAAAATCACCGGCAATTTTCCAAATTTCCGGAACCAAGAAATAGAAAATCTCGAATTTAAAGCTGATTGTCCTTTTCCGAAAAGGACAAGCGCGACTAAATCCCCCCCCCCCCCCCTTGCCAAAGCACTAGCTAATATGTGATGCGCGTCGTCTGCCTCCGCCGCGGTAGCCTAGTGGTACTTCTTAGGCCCCTAAGGCGGCGGAGCCCACTACATCGACTGGCTCGACTCCGACTGACTGCAAACTTTGAGGCTGTGGAGCCGTTCCCGTTCACAAGCGTACAGCTCAACATGAAGCTTCAAACCCCACCCCACATAGATGGGGGGAAGCTGGGGTGCAGCCCCCTGACCGGAGTCGGCAAGACAGAAGGGGAGAGAAACTGGCAACTGAAGCCGGAGCTGGCATGGAGAAGCACTCACCGGGCACGCTCCCCCGGTCTGCGTCTTATCTGCTTTTGACCCCGCACCTAGAGCTTCTGCGATTTGGTGTGCATCGTCTGCCTCCGCCGCGGTAGCCTAGTGGTACGTCTTATGCCCCTAAGGCGGCGGAGCCCACTACATCGACTGACTCCGACTCCAACTGACTGCAAAGTCTGAAGCTGTGCAGCCGTTAAAGTAAGGCCACAGAGACGGCGGACGCAAGACAGCCATCCGAGCAACATGCCCACGCAGAATGGCGAAACTACCAGACGGGAAGTACCGGAAAGCCTGGCCAAGGCCTGCATACCGACCAGAACCAGAAGGAGGTGGCGACCAGAAGATCTCACCGGGTAAACTCCCCCGGGCCGCGTCTTGTTTCCCCCCCCCCCCCCAGCTCAATTCAAACCCAAAGCAAGACGCAGCCCGGGGGAGCAGCCCGGGGAGTGGACCAGCTTGCCAGCTCCTTCTTGAGGCCCTCTTTTCGGCCAGTCTGCCTTCCATCCTCTTTGCCAGCTTCAAGGCTTCGATTGGATCACTCTGTTCGTTCTGGGCCTTCTCTGTTTCCTTAGCCTACTTGCCGACTGTGGCTTCAGTCTGTCAAGCTCCGCAGTGCCATCTGTCAGCTGGCTCGAGGTCGGGCGAGTCCATGTAGTGGGCTCCGCCGCCTTAAGGGCATCAGTTTTACCACTACGCTATGGCGGCGGAGGGAGACAGGGGACGCTGCCTTTCGGGGGGGGGGGTGGTGCGGAACACCGGGATCTCCTTTTTGGTCGCGGTTGAAAGTAAATGACGTGGCTGGGATTCGAGCCCGCAGACCTTGGCTGGAGCGATTCGGAGCCCACAGATGGAAGCTCTCCAGAGCCCCCCCCCCCCCCCCTCCACTTCCACATCATAAACTCACAAGCCCTCATGCCAAACTTCATGGGCTCGAACCCTCCCCCCCCTCCAGGAACACACGCGCACGGGCTCGAATCCCACCCCTGTCATTTTGCTCCTTTAGAGTTGCTTCTCCTTTTTCCAAAGCACAAACGCGACTAAATCAGCAAAATCCTGGATTTAGAGCTGCTTGTCCTCTTCCGAAAAGGACAAGCGCAACTAAATCTCGAGAACCAGCAGACCGGAACACCCCCCCTCCCCCGTCTGCCTCCGCCGCGATAGCGTAGTGGTACATCTTAGCCCCCTAAGGCGGCGGAGCCCACTACATGGACCAGGTCGACCTCTGCAGAATCGAACTGGGCAGCCGTTCGGCCACAATGCCAGTGGCAGAAGCTCCTGAAGGGATACTGCCGATGGGACTGGCCAGACAGTGGGAAAAGGAAGACCTGATGCCATCAAGGTCATGAGAGAGTCCAGCAAGCAACTGAAGCCGAAGAGTTCAAAGGCTTGCCGCTCAGAAATGGAACAACGGAGAGAAGGGGAGCTGGCATGGAAGAGCACTCACCGGGCACGCTCCCCCGGGCTGCGTCTTATCTCAGGCTGCAACGGGCTGCGTCCTCGCGCGACAGGAATAGACTGGACATGGCGACCCGACATCTCACCGAGCAGCCCCCCCCGCCGCATCTTAAAAACTGAAAGGCCCCTCTCAGCCATTTCCTTTTATATGCTTGCTTTGAAAATAGTCACTCTCTGAACAATCAAAGGCCCAAGTCGAAACGCGTCCTCTTTCTGTATGCAAGCCTGCTGATATCGTGACACAATCCGGCAAAGAATCCAAGCGAAACGTGCGCAGCCCATCAAACGGGTCCACAGGATCAAACGTCAGATAATCGTGCTAGAGAGCAAAGGAGCAAGCTTTGCAATAGGAACCACAGCAGCAGCAGTCCAAGGAAGTAGCAGGAAGAACGGGCCAGGACACGAAGCAGGGCAGCAGGAGTGTGACGCGTGATGGGGCCGAAAGGGGCGTCGGATTGTCACGGTGCAACAATCCGTGCAGCCCCGACCCCACGAAGAGTGTGACGCATGCGAGAACCCAAGCGCTCCAAATTGTCACGACGTGGCAATTTAAATTGTCACAACGTGACAATCTAACCCCATACCCTCATCCAGATTGTCGCGACGTGACACCCTCCTCGCACCCCCACCCCCCTCTTCCTCTTCCCTCCAGATTGTCACGATGTAACAATTCTGCGGGAGAAAGCCCAAGATTGTCACACCAGAACAACCTGCGACAAGGCCACATTGTCAGCACAAGACAATTTGTCCCCCCCCCCCCGCCCCCTTCCAAATTGTCATAGCATGACAATTTGAAGGTGGTCACATACCAGGATTGTCGTGCCATGACAATCCTGCTCGCTCGCTTCCCACCCCCGCCCCCCCCCCCTTTTCCCCAGATTGTCATCAGATGACAATCCTGCCCCCCTCACCCCCCCAGAGTGTGACGCGAGCGAGGTTCGAAGGGGCTTCAAATTGTCATAGCGTGACAATCTGGTGGGGACGGGGGGGAGGAGGGGCGGGGGGGGGGAGCAGATTGTCAGGGCGTGACAATCTAGCCGACGCGACCACACGAAGAGGGTGACGCAGGTGGCGGCCGAAGGGGCCTCAAATTTGGTAGCGCTGAGTGACAATTAAAATTGTCATGCCGTGACAATCCGCCCCCCCTCGCCCCCCCCCCCCCCCCCCCCCCCCCAGATTGCTGAAATGACAATCCTTGCCCACCCCTCAACCACCCCCACCCGCCTCCCCTCCTCCTCCCCCCTCCCCGGACTTCAAATTGTCACAACACTACAATCTGGGGAAGGGAGGGAGGGGGGGGGGGGCGGGGTCACCAGATTGTCATGGCTTGACAATCTGGCCGCCGCGACCACACGAAGAGTGTGGTGTGACGCAGGTGGAGCCCGAAGGGGGCCCAAATTGTCGCGAAATGACAATTTAAATTGTCATGCCGTGACAATCCCGCCCCCCCTCGCCCCTCCCCCGCCCCCCAGATTGTCACGCCACGACAATCTGGGGAAGGAACACGCCCAGGATTGTCACGAAATGACAATCCAAATTGTCATTCCGCGACAATTTTTTGGAAGGCAGGGCGTGACAATCCGGGCGGCTCGGATACACACAGTGCGCTTTTTGGTTTCGCACTTGCCCCCGAAAATGGCGATGGTGAGCATCCTTGTGGAAGGGAGTGTGGCCCAACCGTAGCATGGCTGCGGCGAACCATTCTTCCGAACCGGCCTCCACATACCTAAAAAGGGCCGAGGATGTCTTCCCGAGCACTTTCGAAAGGCTGCGTCCACACTTTCGGGGTGCGTGCCACGGACGCGCTTTGCGCGAGGATTCGTTCCTACTGGATTCGTTCCTCAGTGCCACGGGCCGGGATCTTCCGTCCAACCTGTTAAAGGGAACGCGTGTACGCGAGTGCACGTTACTACCGCGCTGTCGACTCCTCCGAAGTCGGCGAACCCAGCACAGGTGAAGCCTCTCTGCCACTCCAATCCGGCACGGGCTACGGAAGTAGGAGCGTGTACCGAGGGACACTCTCTGACAAGGCATCCTAAAACAAGGCTATCCCGGATTCACCATGAATCATCCGTCCGGGGGGGGCCTTCAAGGATCTTCACACTCCCCATGAACAACATGTTCGCTCTCTCAACATGTGCTCGCCAAGGTATAGCTCTGGTCGCGACTCAGATGCAAGCAAACATGTCCAGGTCGAATGCTGGCGCATGCTGAACTTGTGCTAAGCTCGCATCAGTTCTCCCTGCCGCAGCCAAGGTACAGCCAGCGTCGACGCCAGTGACTGGGCAACGACTGCCACACAAGAAATGCCCTCCAAGGTTATGCTGTGGCCGCAACTTCGCTGCAAACAGCATGTCCACCCTTACAGTGCACTCGTGTCGTGTATGTGTGTGTGTGTGTGTCTGTGCCATACTTACATCGACTCTTCTTACGAAGCCAAGGCACAACCTTCGCACTAACGCTCATCTAGCATGCAACATAAGGCAGAGCCCATGCGGGCCAAGCCGACAAAAAGTCTCACCGAACAGCAAACGCATCGGTCCAGCACACCGACAAAAAAACAATGCAGGCTGCTGCAGCACTCACTCAGACGCCGCTCCACTGCTCGACTTGACAAGCACAGACACTCCAAACGTCATACGCCTCCGGAGCCGTGGGCTCAAAAAGAAAGCAGACCCTGTCCAGCACCCTCCTTCTCTTCCGAAGCACCTGCGCCAAGGCAGGGTCGTTGCAAACTCCGGCTGTAAACCTTGAATATCATCAGCACCCACTTTGTCTGCAGATGGGGAACCGCCTCGACGTGGAAGCAGAGTTCGACGGCACGCCGTTCAAAGCCAGGACCGAAACCTAGACGACGCACAACATCACCTCCACGTCCATGCCTCTCCCCTGCTACCAAAGGTGCGACAATCAGTGGTGGTGGCATACCAGCGGTCGCTGGTACCTTTACACTGCTGCTGCTTAGCCGCACACAAAACCGCCCACACACACACACACACGCAAACGCACACACACACACACATACACACAGACACACACGCAGCTGCTAGAGTTTCCCAGACAGCCTCGACCGCAGGAGGAAACCTGCGACTGGGGGGCGGCAACCCTCGGGTGGTGTCGATGGACACCCGAGGTGGGCTTGGACTTCAACGCTCGAACCCGAGACATGCCAGTGCAGAACCGCAAAAGCCGAAACACAGCCACCGAGCGAAGTGTGCGAGCCCAGGATTTTTGTCCCGACTACAAGTACGTGTAGTAAAGAGTTCCGATCTCAGCTGAACGCATCCACAGTGCAACCAGATCAGGTTATATCCACAGGATGTTCAGATCAAAATCACGCCGTGTGCCCCCACCGTCGCCGAGGCCGGCCCGCTGCAGGCGTTGCGCGGAGCCTCTACGACACCACGAAAAAAAAAAAAGGCCAGTGCATCGCAGAGAGGAGCCGACTGTGAGGCCATCATGTCGGAAGCACCAACATGCATATACAGACACTCCAAACGTCATGCGCCTCCGGAGCCGTGGGCTCAAGAAGAAAGCAGACACTATCCAGCACTCTCTTTCTTTTTCGGAGCACCTGCGCCGAGGCAGGGTCGTTGCAAGCTCCGGCTGTAAACCTTCTTCCTGCACGCAGTGGGCGCCCTCTCTTTGAAGTAACTCACCGCCAGCATGACTACGATGTCAAGCCATCGGTGCTGGCGCTGGAGCGCTGAGAAGCCCGGTCGATGGGAGGCCATAGCCAGTGCATGCCGTTTCTCTTGCACCCTCGGTGCTGCGGTATGGCGCTACACAGGTGGGAGCCGTGCCGTGGAACCTCGACTATCCCGATTTCTTTGATGCCTTCCTGACAGACCTCCCGGAGCCGCGCGTCGGGTTCCCATTAAGACCATGTTAAACGACACGAGAACCAGTTGTGTGTGTTTCCTGCAGTCAGGCCCACATTTGGGAACGCCACGAAACGCAGGAACAGCACTACCTGTGCTACGCGCGACTCCAACCAGGCAGTATAACACAGCCATGTTCCCGCAGACTTGATGCCCGAAAAGCAAAAGCGTCACACTAACGACAGGTGTGCCGACGTACTACCACGGATGCCCTCCTCACTGCATCACGGGCATCCTGCGTAGTGGCCTGAAGCCATCGAGCGCGGGCGACTTAATTTGCTGCACCTGGAATCACCACACCGACACCGAAGAAGTGTTGCAGCCCGACTTACGCAGGTAGCAGGACAGCATGAATTCTGGCGGGCGGGCATCTACGTAACGCCGTCGTTTGAGACGGCGTGCTGGTATGCTACGCCGACGCGGTTGCTTGGAATCACAAATGTCACGCAAGCGTCACTGTCCGAGCATCAGCGATCAGATTGACCACGAGCAACCTGCGCAGGTTGGGCCCCGTGCCGACGGAGGGCTACCCTCCATACTGCCGCGCAGTACTTGTCGTCCAGCCCCGTCTACGAGGCACACAGACAACGACTCAACACAAATATTCTCCTTGACGCTCTCGCAACCGCGCAGAAGCTGCCAGGCGATACTGCCGCCCAGCCAAGCAAGATACGGCACAAAGGGGGCGAGCAGTACGTCTTCGACAACACGGACGACTTGTCCATCAAAGGCGCAAAAGCAACGGTAAGACGCCTTGCCTGCCACGTCAAACACAAGCCCAGCTTGCGTCCGTCAGGAATAATCCTGCAACGCGGTTTCCACCTGACGAACCGGAGCGGTGTCCTGCACATCAACAGCCACCAGGCCACAAGCGGGCCCTGCTTTCAGCCGTTACGCCTGCAAATGTTTCGACGCAGGACTTGACGAAGTTCTACCCTCCGGACTATCAGAACTTCCGCTTGACAGTGGAAACCCATGGCGGCTTGACACAAGAGACTGAAAGCCTCTGCGCATGCTGCTATCTCCTGCAACCAAGGCTTGGATGGCACGCAAAAAGGCGCCTACGAGTAGTCCCGCAGTCGGCTCAATTCCAGCCGCAGGGTACAGATCAGTTGTACACGACGGCACCGAGGTCAAGCCGCTGCAGGCGCTGCGCGGCGACGTCCACCCGCCCAAAAAAAAGAACACCCGTCGTGCGAAGAGACAGAAAACGCAGAGCTACGTGCAATGGCGCAGTCTTGACACGTACCAGTCCGAGATCACACACGAAAGGCAAATTTCTTGCCGACGCCCGATAGCGCGACCAGCTCAAGCTTGCATCTGTCCGCTCAGACAGGAACAGCACCTCCGACTTGCAGGAGGGCCTTGCTGTGCACTACTGTCCTCTCGCCTCCGTCTCTCACCCCCACCACAAGCTACCCCGAAAGCGCAGGACTGCCACCAGATGGGCAACTCCACATCGGCGACCGAGGAAGGCCGGACCGGCAGACCATTCAGGCAGGAACGGCTACCAGTGCAGCAAGGAGATCACAAACGACCCGTCCAGTAGACTCAGCAAACAAAAAAGCAGGTCAGACGACGGATGGTGGTGGTACCACAGTGGCAACTGGTACCACTACACGGGCGTGTCTCAGCCGCAAGCACACAAAGGCACACAAGCGCTCAAACAGACGCACGCACAGACACACACACACACACAGACACACACACAGACACACACACAGACACACACACAGACACACACACACACACACACACACACACACACACACACACACACACACACACACACACACACACACACACACACACACGCACGAGCTCTTCAGAACAACGGCAAAAAAAGGCTGAACCGAATATCCGAGACCCAAACAGAAGGCAGCATCCCATCGCCACGCCAGGAACAGGTCTGCCACGGGGCTTCTGTGATGGGATGGTGCCGGTGGTCGCCAGAACACGGACTGGACTTCAACGTCCCCACCTTAGAAACTCCGACACGACCGAAGACAAGCATTGAAGCAACAGCACCAGAACGATGCCCACGCCTAGGACTTCTGGCCAGACTACACATTGGAGTGAAGCCACTGCCTGAGCCCCACGTCAGCTAAATTCCAGCCGCGGTATGCAGATCAGCTGTGCTCGACGGCACCGAGGTCAAGCCGCTGCAAGCGCTGCGCGGCAATGACAACCCGTCGCGCAAAGCGACCCAAAAAAAAGACTGTGTGCAATGGTAAAGTCCTCACACGTACCAGTCCGAGATCCCGCACGAACAAAGCAATTTCTTGCCGACGCCCGCTAGCGTGACCAGCTCAAAACTTACATCCCTCCCAGACGCCTTTCACACAAAGCTGCACCTTCGACAAGCAGGTGGACCTTGCTGTACAGTGCTGTCCTCTCGTCTCCGTCCCTTTACCCTAGACCCTTAACCCCAAAAGTCTTCAGCCGCAGGACGCAGCTACAATCCTTATCCTTCGCCTCGCTCCATCATGGCCGCAACTTGACACCACCACGGTCACCGGCAACACTGCATTACCTCTAGCGTCAAGACGGTTCTGCTCTGCTGCTCCATAGGTCAGCCCGTCGAGCAACCCTGACCCGCTCATCGTGGACACCCCCGACGCAACACGGCTTCAACTTTCACGTGCAATCTCCACTGCTGCGACACAGCATCGACAACCAAGGGAACCGGAGGCGTACAAGGCACAATCGCCGCTAGGCGACAATGTCATTCACATTACAAAAACAAAACCAAATGTGTGATGCCGCTGGCATCCTCTCCCGCTCGACACATCATGCTCTGAACAAGGACTGGAAAGCTCTCAGCCAGAACCCGAACGAGAACATCGCGACTTGCATGCAGTCCCAATCACCTCGCTGCTTTCTCCCTCGCTCAGCGACAGAAGAACGTGCAGCCTCACAGCTCCGTACACCCGATATGCAGCTCCGAAGACACAGAAAACCTCACTGCAGCACCCACATACCTGCCTGAGACATGAGTGACCGAATCAAGGAGCCGAACAACAAGCGGCTGAAGATTGACGGCGCCCGCGAGGCTCGCCATGTTCCCACGCACCGGCACCACGTTCCGAAACAACGCTGCGCACCTGAATTGTCAAGGAAGCCCCGCCGCTTCTGCAGAAAAAGCCGCCAATGGCAGCGGTGCACCGCCAGGAGCCAACACACGCGCTGGTGCTAAGACGCCCGTGGATCGCGCAGATCTTCGAGAAAAACAAAACGTGGGAGATTCGAGGCACCAACCTGGCGAAGCGAGGGCGCTTCGCGCTGGGCGTCAGCAAATGCTACCGGCTCGCCGGAGAAGTCGACTTCGTGGACGCCTTCCCCATCGGCATCTGGCAAAACGGAGGCTGGCAACCGTTCAGTGATTGCCAAGAAGATCGAGAGAACTTCCTTCTCCGACCAGAAAACCTGGAAAAACACCAGGTCGACCCCGATTCCATCCCATACCAAATCGCTTATGCCTGGGTGATGGAAAACCCGCGGCGTTACATCCCCGAAAAGCCGTACCGTCCCATCAGAGGACCGATATGGCAACCTCTCAACCAGACGAGCCAAAGCAGCCCCAAGGAGAGCGACTCCGCCGGCAAGAACAAACGCAAGGCTCGACATCAGAACCACAAAGATGCAGCCACACAAACAGAGCAGCGGACCAGAGCCTCGGCAGGAACCCTGCCCGACAACGCGCACAAGCGTGGCATCTCGTAGACCCGCAGAGAGAGAATGACGCAGACAGAGAGGCGGCAGGATCGACCAGCCCGCAGACATGAAAAAAAAAACCGACCGTCACTGCCTCTCACAGCCTGCATGCTCTGCAGACAAGACTGCGACAATCTCCTGCGGCAACCAACTTAGCTTCGAATCAGTCTCGGCTCAAGGGAAACAAGAGAAGAACTTGCCGCCAACAAAAATAGCAAGTCCTGCCGCAAGAGAGCCGCAGCCATGTCGCCAAAAGCCGATGCTGCCGATCCCAACAAGGCCAATGATCTCGAGCAAACCCAGGTGCCGCCCAACACACAGCTCTCATCCCGTGCCTTCAGTTCCCCCCCCCCCCCCAACCTGCTGTTTCAATCGCCCGGCAGGCTGAACGCACCTTCCGGAATCTGCGGGGCACCCTTTCCGAGCATATGTTCAAAGCATGGTGCGACGCCTACGTAAGATCCGCAGCCTACGAAGACATGTGCAGCCCTGCGGATGCGGGACACGAAGAAAGCGGGTTGCCCTCCGAAGAAGTGATGCTGCGACTCTGGGACGAAACGGTCCCATCACAGCACGAAGCAAACGAGAATTTCGACTACGGTATCCTCGAGCTGCTCTGGCCCCGGCAAGACACGTCCACTCTAGACGACCTCACACGCCTCGTGCTCGCCTTCGCGGCCTTGCAAAGTCGGGGCGACCGTCACACCACTCGGCTGCACATCGACCTGGTGTGTAGCACAGGAGCTGGTGGCACGGACAACCGACAGGCACGCAGCCACACAGCACGCCTGCAATACAGACGCCGCCTCTGGGCGGCCAGTCAAATCGCCGACATCCTCATGCAAATCCTCTGAGACAGCGCTCAGCACGGCAGAAGGCTACAGAGCATGACCGATTCGACTCCGAGCACAGGACCAAAAGAAAACAGAGTCCCAAGCAACGCTCGGACGAAAGAGCCGACATGCCTTCACACCGACGAGTCGTTTGCGTGCTTCAAACGTCTCAGCGATCAAACCACTACAAGAGACCAGCCACCGAGCCGCAGCATGTGCATGAGCAACCCGCAAAGCTACGAAAGAACCAGACAAACATGTACAAATAGCAGAACCGCAACTCCGGCAACAGCCACAAAGCGGAAGCGTGCTCCACCTATGGCCCACTCTCCCGCAACGCTCAACCGACGCTTGTACGCCTTCGAGCTGCTCGACTGCACGCGTGAGCATGTCGTTCACAGAAGCGAAATGCCTAGAGACAGGCCAAGCCAGCCATGGAGCAACATCGAGCAGCGCAACGCCGGGCCCCGCAGCGGACTCAACGATCGAGCCACGCCAGTTAATCGACGCCACACCTGCAACAGGCATTGACCGAGGAACTCCGCATGACAGCGAGCCAACGACATCGGCCTCCCACCATCGTTTACAACGAGGCACGGAACCCCAAAAAAAAATGCAGCACACAACATGCATGCCAACAAGAAAACCTGACGTGAGCCGAGGCCATCCATGGGGCGTGGCCATCATCCATGGCACAACAAATCCAGCTCTACGAACATAGGCTCAGGCAAGCGCTACAGTGAAGGAAAAAAAGATAGCATGACAGCAGCCAAAATCCCACAGACCAAGCCAGGATGCTACATCTACACGCCGACGTACTCGAGCTGCCAAGGGCGCCTGCGCCCGAGTCGGCCCGCACCTTGCATGTTTAAAAAAATAACATCATCTGACCTGAAGGGATAGAATGACGTGGAAAGAAGCAAAGGACATCGTGCGCGCCACTCGCGTGACCAGAACCGCAGCACAAGTCAGAGCGCTCGCGACCGCGAGGTGCACCGTCTCCACGCCCACGAGAAGCACGGCCAGCGCCGCGCCGACGGCACCTCGCAACGGCACAGCCGACTGATCTGCGGTCGACCCGCCAAAGTGCTGTGCGAAATGCTCCAGAAGGCAAGAAAAAAGACACAAGCAAAGTCTGAAGAGCAAAGAAGAAAGACCTCACGGGACGCAGATTCAGAGACATCGGCGGCCTCTTCTCACGTGGCTCAGACTTTGTGCAGACTCGACACAGACTCAAGCCCAGCCGACGGCAAAAGCCACACAGTCTCAAAAAAGAAAAGCGAAGCCAGGGACAGAACAGTTCACCACGAGAGCCTAGAATAAAAAAAAAAACGCTCCTCGCGCCGCATGTTGCACTTTCGGGCAGTCTCAGGAAGACAGCTCTGGAGCTGTCCACTGTCGGACTGTGCCCCTCCCTGCGAGGTGCCGCCTGCAGAAGCACTGCGCGTGTACCTGCACGACAAGATTGGCACCCCACGCTACAGAACCAAGTTCCTCGTCCACAATCGCACCGTGGACAGCAGCGAGGACTGGGACACCATCGCCGCCCGGGCACTCTACCACGATCACGTGGACATCACCGTAATCATAGCAAGCTACAAAAGAATACACGCACAAGAACTCTGTTGGGCAATCGGCACAGAAGACATGGCTGGGATTCAAAGGCTGCTCCAATCCGCAGCGAACCCCAACCAAACAATTTTGGCTGTATGGCCGCACGACCCCGCTGTGGAGATGAAGCCCCTGCACATCGCCGCCTGGCTGCAGAAAACGAGGATCGTGGACATGCTTCTCCTCGCCAAAGCGGAGATCAACAACATCGACAACGACACGGCACTGACAATCGCGTGCCGCAACGACGACCTGAAAACAACGCGACTCCTGCTACGGGAAAAAGCCGACATCAACCTCGAGAACGCCGCAGGAAATGCGCCTCTGCACGTTTCCATCAAAAGAAGCTCCGTACCCCTGACAGGACTGCTACTCAAATACAGAGCCAACCTAGGCCAGCGAAGAAACTTCGACGGACTAACGGCTCTGGCCGTGGCGGTGTTGCACTGTCGACCCAAAAAAGCACGACTGCTCCTGCAGCTCGGTGCCATGCAGCACGAGCCGAGCAAGTCCTGCACAGCCTTGCACATCGCAGCTACGCAAGGCAACCTAGCCCTCATGCAGATGCTAACCCAAAAGGGCGCCGACATCAACGCCACGGACAGTCAAGGACGCGTTCCGCTGCAGCTCCTGCCCAGAAGTACCACTTTCATGCATCGCTGCGGCTGCAAGCGGCTGCTGAACCGCCTGCAGAAGGCTGGAACAGCCACAGATGTCGGCTAGAACTTCCAAACGCATGTCCCTCAGGCCGACGACGACAGCCGGGAGAAGCAGCGCGACTGAGACACTTGCCTATGCCGCGCCGGCACAAAAAGCAGAGCTCTTCTCTCATGCTTACGTGAGATGGTCGACAGTGCACCCGCATAACACGCCGAGCTGACTCCACACCCACGTCAAAAAAAAACGAAGTGCCGCAGCTTTCCACGCAGCAGGTGTTGCCGCATGCTCAAGTCAAAAAGAAGCCCCAAGTCCGTCTTGCGCACGCGACAAAAACGGCCATGGCGACTCACTACGGCAGCGACGTCGCACAGAGCATAGCCAATGCCTTCGTCGCTGGAACACGAAAGCTCCCGGCACACTTCGACATACAGCAACCAATGCAGCTAAGACACATGCCAGAAGAGACTGCGAGACAGGTGCGGACGTTGACAAACCACATGCACCTGAACGATTCAGACGCGCTCTGGCTGCAGTGCCTCGCCTCGCAGCTGCAGCCGCAAGCAGGACACACGCTGCTGCCAGACTTGTGGGACTTCAAACGACAAGTGGCCGCCTTCGTCGAACGACAACAAGAAGAACCGCCCGAGCCACCGCCGTACTGGCTACCACCGGCAGCACTGGAAATAGGAACAGACCAGCCGAACCTCGCAGTGACAACGCCGGCGAAACGACCAAGATCCTCAACGCCCGAGTGCAACCAGGCCACCGCAGCAGCCGAGCTGCATCCAGCTAGCATGACGCCAGTAAACACGACACTGCCCAAAACCACCCGTCATGCAGTGCCACCATGTCGGGACAACCCGCCGCCACGTTCCGAGGCGAAGCATGGCAGAATCGAAAAGCTCGGCGCATGAGACTCGAACAGACCAGATCGCCCTTCATTGGCGAGGCGCTGCAAGCAGCGTAGCAAAAAGGACATAAGGAAACCCAAAACAGAGAGAGCTCGCGACAAAGGCACTCTACGCAAGCAAAGCCTAGCCTAGCCCCCAACGAGCTCCAACCGAGACGAAGGCAAGCACCGCAACACGCCCCAGCCGCCACGCCGCGCGCACCAGGACCGCCACGACAGCGGAAGGGCGAGATGCCAATCGGCGAGCCGCAGAAACAAAGGCGCAGCAACCCCGCACCGCGTGAAGTCAGCAGCGACACCTGCTCGAAAATCTGCCAGCGACCCTCTGTGCTGTAGCACATGGCTCAAAACAAATAAGACGAGACAAGCCTGACGCCACCCTCAACCGTCCCGATGGCTTCGACGTGCCACCTGATCACGGTGCTCACGGCGGCAACCGGCGAAAAGCTGACTGAGCTGCAGATATCGCAAGACAGCAACACAGTCCGACAAATCAGAGCGCACCTCGAGCAGCAGCTCGGATTCCCGCGCTATCAACAGCGATTGCTACTTAGCACGTCAAACCACGAACTCCCAGAGACCTACGCCCTACACGCCGGGATCAAACAAATATCTCTCGTGCTGGTCCCCTACATCACGGTGTCCGAAGAGCAAGAGGCCGAGATGCTGAATGCGGTGAGCCACGGGTCAGCGCACACCGTCGAGGCCATCCTCCGACGACCACAGCATCCAGACTCGTCCGCAGGAGACCACACGACACGGCAACTGCATGTCCCTGCACGAAGCAGCCACGAACAACAGCACCGACGTGGCAGAGCTCCTGCTACGGGCCAAAGCAGACGGAAACCTAAAGTGCCCAACAACGGGCAGCACGCCGCTCCTCGAAGCCACCGGCAGGTACCACTGGGAAGTCATGCGGATGCTCCTGGACGCAAGAGCACAACCAAACGTGGCCGGGGCAGGCAACCGCACACCTCTGCACTACGCCTGCACCCAACCCGACGTGCAGCCGGTACTGACACTCGTGCAACACAGCGCGATCTTGAACGCCAGGGATGACCGCGGGCACACACCTCTGACAGTGGCGCGCCGGTTGGGACACGTGCAGATGCTCAAACACCTGACAAGCACACTCCAGACGTATGAGCCAGAGCACGATAAATCAAAAGAGGGCGAAGACGCTTCCAATCCTCAACCACGACGGCAAGGACGAGACGGACCCCGACAACTTAGACGCCGAGATCGACGAAATGCAACCAGAGGAAGCACCACGTAGCCGACGAACCTAAGACCCAAAACACGAGGAAAGCATGCGGGCAAAAAACCAGGCTCCGAAAAAAAAGAAAAGAGTGATGTAGCACTTCCACCTGTCAGTGCAGCATCGACGCATGCCATCAACTTATGGTCCCGCTGGCAGACAGCTGCACGAGCAACATCCACCAAAAGGCTAACATGCCCATCGCATCGCAGCAGCGGCTCGAAAGGTTCCCAGAGCGGGCCAAGACGTAGCGGGGGCAGCAGCGCCATGTCGAAGCCCATAAAGACGAGCACAGACGGCGCAAAGCGACGACGCTTTTGCGCGAGTGCCATCACCTCCACAACCCCGACGAGATCAGCCACCAACGGCAACAACGGCGACGGCTCAGAGCTAGTCGCCACCGTGAGGCGCTGGGGAAGCACGGTCGGCGTCTTCGACGACGGCTCCAGAACGGAAACACTCTGGCAATTGCAGGTAAGCCATGGCGGCCGGCGGTCCTTCGGCTACCACCTGCTACCCGTGTGCAAGCAAGCCCTACAGCAGCACCCCAACGAAAAAGTGCGGGATCCACTCCAATTGGAATCCGAGCTCCACATC
This sequence comes from Symbiodinium sp. CCMP2592, assembly GCA_905221615.1. Lineage (NCBI taxonomy): Eukaryota > Dinophyceae > Suessiales > Symbiodiniaceae > Symbiodinium > Symbiodinium sp. CCMP2592. The sequence goes on along the minus strand of CAJNDT010002676.1, from coordinate 11,492 downwards.
AAGATCCTCAACGGTGCACCGCCCAAAACCGGGCCAACAGATCCAGACGGAGTGGGTCTGGAAGCATGGCATCCAGTCATCTACGCCCCGACCCCGGCGGACGGCATGAACCTAATACAGTTCATCATGCAGCACAAAGTACGCGACGGGCACCTACTACAGATGCCAGAGCTAATCGCCATCTTCCCAGACGAAGGAGAAAACGGCTCGATCCCCACGCCCTGGGCGGTGCACGCCGAGCACCTCCTGCAGGCTCCAACATTCAAAGCCCTGCCACCAAGGGGGCGGCGCCACGTGATGCTGCAAGTAGAAATGCTGCAGACAGAGCCGACGCAGCGCAGCATCGCCGCCAACCAAGAAATGACTAGCAGCCAGGAGGACGATGAGGAACAGACCGGCGCCGCGGTCAAGCAGAACCACAGCATCGCGATCTTCGGAGGCATCTACGGCTTTCGCGACCTCTTTGACGCGGCCAACGTCCCGGGAGGCCTCGTACCACAGCCAGACGGACCCAAGGACGAATACGTGCGACACCTCAAAGTCACTACCTCAGACGACGACCTAAACAAGCTGACATCGATCCTGGAACAAGTCCTGCTGCGAATCCCCGTATACCTGATCGACCAGACGGAACAACAAAACAATCCACTCGTAAACTGGCTCCTGCAGCAGCCGTCGGTCCACCTGGGCGAGAAGTCCACACAGTCATCCTAAAGAAAAGAACGACGAGAAAAGCAAGGGTGGCGAGACCGCCAGAGCCAGAAGTCACCAAGATACATGCGCCCAAAAGAGGTGCACACGGCCACTTTTTTTACCTGTACAAAGCAAATTCAGCCAGCGGGCGGGACACACAGGCGCGACAGGTCCGGCCCAGCCCAAGCGACTCCGAATGACGACGGAAAACACCGGAGCGAGCCCACCAGAACAGACGTCCGTGAAAGCTTGCTAGCAGATCGCAGCACACGCTAGAACACCATGCAAGGCATCCCACAACCGGTATTCTCGTGCGGCTCAAACGACGCCAGTCGCACTTTCTGTTTCCCGCTCACAAACCCAGGAAACCGCCCTGCTCGAAAACATGATGATGGCCAGGACGCAGTCGACACAAGAAGCCGCGAAAAGGAGGCGCTTCAGCGCGAGCGCAATCACGCACAGGCCACTCGCCAGGACGAGTAGCCTGACAACAAACGGCGACGGCACCGAGCTCGTGGCAACCGTCCGACGCTGGGGCACCACCTTTGGAGTCTTCGAAGACGGTTCCAAGGCGGAGCAATTCTGGCAGATACAGATAGCACACGGGGGCCGCCAGTCTTTCGGCTACAACTTGCTGGCGACGTGCAGGGAGGCTCTGCAGAAGCACCCGGACGACAAGGTCCGCGACCTGCAACAGCTGGAAGCTCAGATGCACATCAAGGTTCTCATCGGGGCTCCAGCTATGTCAGGGCCGAGCGACCCGGACGACGTGGGAATAAAAGACTGGCAGCCAGTGCTCTATGCTCCCACACCAGACGCCGGGCTCAACCTGATCACCTTCGTCCTCCGCCATAAGATGACGACGAACCAGTTGCTGCAGCTGCCCCACCTGATCGCACTGTACCCGGACAAGAATGTCGCCAGCACCCCGGCTCCCTGGGTCGTGCACGAAGAGCACCCCCTGCAGCACCGACCATTTCAAGCTCTGCCGCCCCGCGGCCGCCGCCACGTCGTCCTGCAGGTCGAAACAGACCCGACCGCCAAGACCCCGACGACAACACGACCAGCCGACGAGGATCAATTCACAGAAGAGAAAGAAGCACAGCTCAGCTACGACCTGATGATTTTCGGCGGCATTTACGGATTCCGCGAGCGCTTCGACACCGCCAACATCCAGGGCGGCACCGTGGCCATCCCGGACAACCCCAAAACTGATTACGTCCGACACCTGAAAATCAGATTCTGCGAGGACCAGAAGCACAAACTCACGCAACTGCTACAAGACGTGCTACTCGACATACCGGTCTACCTCATAGACAACACGGAGACCACGGAAGATGCACTGATCAGCTGGCTTCTAAAACAGCCCTCCGTGCACCTGGGAGAAAAGTCCTAAAGCACACCTAAAGGACGGGCGGCGCACCGCAAAAGCCGGCCGAGGGCCCCGCCCGCCATTCATCGCACAGACAAGAGAAGTCCAAGTACAGAAATGATACCGCAGCGGGCCGAGGATCCCACAAAAGGAAACCGGCCCCAACTGCTGTGCGCACCGGCATCAGAAAGGCAACCGGAGAAAAAGGACCGCGAGAGGTCAGGGACACAGAAAAACACGAGCCCAAAACACACGGCAGCAGACGAGCAGCAGCCATGTCGTCTGCACGATTACTGAGCGAAAGCACAACAGCACCCGTGCCCGCAAAACTCTGGCTCCAAGATCAGACAAAGCCGTCAGTCCAGACTCCGGCAAGGCCGCACGCGACGCATGGCCCACCACGTACCCAGCACCGAGGACCTCGAAAGAAAGCTGCGCATCTACACCTTGTCCGGACAAGAGTTGTCCAACCTGCCGAGCCTGCCAGAACATGCAACGACCAAGCATCTGAAGCAGCGGCTGGAAGACGCACACGGGATGCCGCGATTCCGACAAAGGCTCTTCGAGGGCAATCGCGCCCTGCAAGACCAAGACGAACTAAGCCTTCCGACAAGTCTGCAGCTGATGCTGATCGACTACATTCCCGCCACACGAAAGAACGTGCTCGAGCTGATCCACGCCTGCTACCTGGGAAACGAGAAACGAATAGTGGAGATTCTGAGCCGACCACAAGACGTCAACGTACCCTTGCCACCTCCACTCGGGAACATCGACCCAGACGATTACAGCGGCGACGAAAGCGAGGATCTAGATATACTCCTCACGCCCCTAGAAGCAGCAGCTCGCGAAGACCACGCGTCGAGCATGCAACTGCTGCTGGAAGCCCGTGCGGACGTACATGCACCCGGCAACAGGACAGCACTCTGGTGGGCAGCAGGAGAAGGCAGCACACGCGCAGTGCAACTGCTACTATGTGCAGGCGCAGAGCCGGACAGCAGAAACAGCCGCAACGAAACAGCACTACAGGAGGCGGCCTGGCAAAACCAGGACAGCACCGCCTCTCTGCTGATACAAGCCCAGGCCAGCCTCGAAGCCCGCGACAAGCACGACAGAACGCCCCTAGTGGCAGCGTGCATCGCAGACAGCCACAACGTTGCGATCCTGCTACTTCGAGCTCGCGCTGATGTCCAACACCTCGTACGACATGCCTGCACAATTGAGATCGTGCTGACAATTGCGACATGTGCAGCGGCCGCTGCAAACCAGCAAGACGCCCTGACGACTCTGCTCGAAGCCAACGCCAGAGTGGACGCCTCGCTATGGCACGCCGTACATAAAGGATACACGGCAGCCATCGAGATGCTTCTGCTCTACCAGGCCGACCCGAACACCCGTGGACACAAGCTACTGAGCGGGATGCGCTGTCGCAACACGGCACAATCATCCAAACCCGAACAGCCAGACAGAATCCTCCTGGTGGGAAACGCGAGCCGACGACGAGTGATCGTCAAGAAAACGAGCTGGCCTCTAGGCCGCTTCGCAAAACACGCACGACGGAATGCACAATCCCGACTTGCAAGGCACCCTCGCCAGAAGCAGCAATCGGATCCCTCGACGGATCCTCGCCGGCCAACACGAAAGCAGCCGCGGCGAGAGCCGATCACCCGTCTGCCAGAAGTTTCACCGTGAAAGATCTCGAAAAGGACAGGCGCCCGTTGCTGTCCGGGAAGATCTTCGGGGCCGACTCACTTTTGCCGTGGTCGCGGTGGTCGCTGCCGGGGTCTGCAGTCCGGACACAATCCCCTCTCGGTTGCTTGAAAGCGCTTGCTGCATTGGTACACGTCTGCCATCCGGGCTGCCAGGTGCTGCGGCTGGAGCAGTTCAGCACCTGGCAGCCCGGATGGCAGACGTGCACCAACAGGCATTGCAGCAAGCGCTTCCAAACAACCGAAAGGGGATTGTGTCCGGACTGCAGACCCCGGCAGCGACCACCGCGACCACGGCAAAAGTGAGTCGGCCCCGAAGATCTTCCCGGACAGCAACGGGCCCGGTTTGTCACAGTTTGTACAGGCGGACACGCAAAGCCATCGCCAGCCCGACGAATGAAAAATTGCTGGGGCCACTGAGACGAGCTCGGCGTACGTACTGCGAGGTAGCAGAAGCAGCGTGTGAGTTGACCGCATTCATCCACAGCTTTTTTGCTCGCAGGGAGTCTTGCTTTTAGCCAGAACATCGTACTCGTCCAGACCGAAGCCGAGAGAGTGGGCATGCAACAACATTCTCCCAAAAGCCGGCAACCTGTGCCCGTGTAGTCGCGTAGGATAGAACACCAGGACGTGGCGCAACGAAACACCCCCCTGCACGGGTCATGGACGAACTCCGAGAAGCAAGGCTTTCCGAAGATAACTGGAAATACCTGCACGGCCTGCCCGTAGAAGGCTGCACCCTCTCGGCAGAAGAGCGCAGATCCCGAAAGCGCGTGGTGGACGGACCCCAAGACCCACGACTCCGCGAGCCAAAGTTCGTGGAAGCGACGGTGGTCGTAGCAAACAACGACGCCAAGTACCAGATCAACAAAGACCGCGCGAAAGCTTACGCCCAGGACGCGGCGACCCCTTTGGTCTGGTCAGTGGCAAAGGACAGAGCGGGCGTGGAAGCCCTGCAGACCCAAGCCTGCGACATGGCGGCAAAAATCCGCTGGCTGCAATACCACGACATGGACACGGAGGGGCTCTGCGGCATGCTCCCCCTGGCCATCGGCATGCCGGTAGCACTGACGCACCACGTGGACCGCTCGAAGAAGTTTCTGCTAAAAGGCCGCCTGGGACACGTGCACTCCTGGGAATGGCAGGAGAACGAGCAGCAACCGAACATAGTGCAACCGGGTCGCAAGAGGCCGCGACACAGGACCAACCGCGCAACCAACCCTGCTGCTCCAAACGCAAGCCAAAAGGCCGACAGCCACTCAAACAGAACTACCAAAAAAGCAACGCAGGAACTACGCAGATACCACAGAACGGCCAACGCCAACAGAGCACCCGAGGCCCGAGCCAAGCACATCAAAACAGCGGGACAACCCCTAAGGCCGCCGGCCGTCACGTCCAGTGCCGCGGAACTGAGGTACGTAAAATTCGAAGACGCGGACTGGAAGCTCGACGGTACAAGCGAACCCGGACTGTACCCGGTGGTGCCGACGACGCGCATGTGGAAACTCGACAAGGGCCGAAACCACGCTGCCGTGCTGAAGATCAACCGCACGCAGATCCCGCTCATCCCCGCCTTCGCTATCACGGCCCATGCCAGTCAAGGCAAGACGCTGCCACCCGGCCGCAAACCACTGGCTACGCGCAATGAGTGCAAAACTAACGCACCACAAACACGCACGTCCCTGCAGACGAGATCCACAAGCAAGCCCAATGCGCACGAAATCGACCCCGCAAACAAGCAAGGCCACTACAAAACTAATGACTTGCAGACAACAAGGCAAAAAGGCTCGCAACGCCCGACTCAGGAAAGCCGTCATGCTGGACCTGAACGTGGACTCCAAAATCCACGCCGCCTACGGCACCGTGGTAGCCAGCCGCGTCCGAAACAGAACGGACGTGCTGATCCTGCGACGCTTCCCGCTCTGGCTCTTCCAGCGCGGCGCCACGGAAGGACCCTCGCTGCTGCTGCGAAAGCTCAAAGGGGAAAAGATCGACTGGCAAGCCATGCACGATGCCCGCTGGCCGAAGTCCCGCTGCCAAAAATGCGAAGAGCTCAAAAGCTGGGACCTCTTCTCCCACGCGCAGTGGGAACTGGTGCGGGCAAACCGCGGCGGGCAATGCCTACAATGCCAGCGCGGAGCGATCAACATGAAGAAGGGACCGCTCAAGCGCAACGTCAGCACCCAAGCGAGCCTGGCAAAGAGCGTCAAGTGCAACCAGTGCCACATCACAAAAGTCGAAGAAGCTTTCCCGAAGGCCCAACTGGCACAAACGCATGCCGACACCAAGCGCCAGTGCTCCGAGTGCCGCCTCAACACGCCCCAGATGCGCTGCACGCTCTGCGGCAAGCACAAGTCGAACAAAGACTTCTCGCCCGCGATGCAAACCATGCCAGACGCTTGCCTCGTTTGCACGGACTGTCGGCAGCAGCTCTTTGAAAGCGCACGCGCCCGCACAGGCTGGTTCAAGTGCAGGACATGCAAAGAAAGCTTTCCCAACGACGCTGCGGGCGACGAGCAAACGAGATACTGCCTCAACTGTGCCAGAAGGCACGAAAGGCAGCCAGGATGGCAGACATGCTACAACAGGAAGTGCGGCAAACGCTTCCAAGCGACGAAAAAAGGACCCTGTCCAGAGTGCGGGGGCCGGCAGCGGCCAAAGACAGCCGACATCAAATGAGAAAGCCCGGGAGACAACCCCCGGGCAGCGGAAAACCCACCCGCTCCACATTGCTCGTACAGAGGAAAGCGCGGAGTCGCTGCCAGCCGGACGAGCGCGAAAAAGAAAACGATTGCGAGGGCTGCAGAGACGAACTGAATGCAACGCCAAGCCGCAGAAAACATCGCCGTGCTACTGAAAGCAGTCAGACAGCACACGACTCGACTGCATACATCCGCAGCCCGTCTGCTCACAGGATATCCGCCTCCCACCCCCCCCCCCCCCCCCCCCCCCCCCCCCCCCCCCCCCCCCCCCCCCCCCCCAAAAAAAAAGAAAACACCTCAACCAAAACAAACACCAGTCAATGGAGGCTCAACAGCATCCAACAACCAACAATCCATCAACAAGACAAAAAAAACCCACCCCTTGACAACAAAACAACCAAAGAACAGGTGTCCAGCCGAGCCACAACCTCCAAGATTGACGCCGCGCTGGTGCAGCTCGACTGAACCAAGCGATCGTAACTACCCTCCCCAAACCCGTCTCAGGGCTGCGACAAACAACAAATTAAGACACGAAACCAAGAACACCCAACCACCCACCACTCAACACGCACCACCCACCACCCACCACCCGCCCCCTACCACCCACCGCCCACTACCCACTACCCACCACGCACCACCAACCACACACCTCCCACCGCCCACCGCCCACCACCCACCACCACCCAGCACCCGCCAGCCACCTCCCACCACTCACCGCCCACCGCCCACCACCCACCACCCACCACCCACCACCCACCACCGCCCCCCACACACCACGCCCACCACCCGCACCTCCCCACTAACCACCACGCACCACCAACCACACGCCACCCGCCGGCCACCAACCGCGACTACCTAGCACGCCGCCAGCCACCACCCACCGCTCACCACCCACCACACACCGCCCACCGCCCACCCACCGCCCACCGCCCACCAGCCACCACCCGCCATCCACCACCCACCACCCACCGCCCACCGCCCACCAGCCAGACCCCCCCCCTCCCCACCCACACACCACCCACCACCCACCACCCACCACCTACCGCCATCCAGCACCCGCCAGCCACCACCCACCACCCACCACCCACAACACCACCCACCGCCCACCGTCCACCACCCACCACCCACCACCCACCACCCACTACCCACCGCCCACCATCCACCACCCGCCACCCACCATCTACCGCCCACCACCCACGCCCACCGCCCCCCCACCAACCACCGCGCACCACCAACCACACACCTCCCACCGCCCACCGCCCACCGCCCACCGCCCACCACCCACCACCACCCAGCACCCGTCAGCCACCTCCCACCACTCACCGCCCACCCGTCTCAGGGCTGCGACAAACAACAAATTAAGACGCGAAACCAAGAACACCCAACACGCACCACCCACCACTCAACACGCACCGCCCACCACCCAACACCCACCACCCACCACCCAACACCCACCCCCTACTACCCACCGCCCACTACCCACCACCCACCGCGCACCACCAACCACCCCGCCAGCCACCACCCACCGCCCGCCACCCACCACCCGCCACCCACCACCCACCACCCACCGCCCAACCCACCACCCACCACCCGCCATCCACCACCCACCACACACCGCCCACCGCCCACCAGCCAGACCCCCCCACCCACACATCACCCACCACCCACCACCCACCACCTACCACCATCCAGCACCCCGCCAGCCACCACCCACCACCCACTACCCACCACCGCCCACCGCCCACCGCCCACCGCCCACCGCCCCCACCCACCACCCGCCATCCACCACCCACACAGCCAGACCCCCGCCGCACACCACCAACCACACACCACCCACCACCCACCGCCCACCGCCCACCACCCACCACCCACCACCCACCACCCACGACCCACCACCAACCACCCACCACCCACCACCCAGCACCCACCACCAAGCACGGACCACCCACCACCAATCAACCCGCAACCCAACACCCACCCCGGCCACCCACCCATCGCGATGGCTACGTTTACGTTTCGAAATTTCGTTTCTGGGTTTAGACAACACCCCCCTATGAAAGAAGTGCACCCTCAAGTTGACTAGGGCGACTGCTACGCTGTCGAACCCTAAACCCTAAACCCTAAACCCTAAACCCTAAACCCTAAACCCTAAACCCTAAACCCTAAACCCTAAACCCTAAACCCTAAACCCTAAAATTTAGAAGGCGCAAGCGCCAAGATGCGACAGCGTAGGTTGTGGTTTTGACAGTAGAATGGCAGCAGAAAGCCTGAAATCTTTTAAGGTCTTCGGGTTTAGAGCGCTAGGGGTGAGGGTTTAGGGCCTTGGGTTTAGGGTTTCGGGCCGAGGGTGTAGGGTTTAGGATGCTAGGGTCTAGGGTTTGGGGCCCTAGAGTTGAGGGTTTGGGGCCTTGGGTTTAGGGTTTTGGGGCCGAGGGTTTGGGGTTAAGGGTGCTAGGCTTTAGGGTTTAAGGCCCTAGAGTTGAGGGTTTGGGGCCTTGGGTTTAGGGTTTTGGGGCCAAAGGTTTAGGGTTTAGGGTGCTAGAGATTAGGGTTTAGGGCCCTAGGGTTGAGGGTTTGAGGCCTTGGGTTTAGGGTTTCGGGGCCGAGGGGTTAGGGTCTGGGTGCTAGGGTTTAGGGGATAGGGGTTTAAGGTGCTAAAGGCAACACTCAGGGGGTGTCCCCCCATGGCTTTCGGCCATGGGTTTCGGCCATGGGTTTCGGCCATGGGTTTCGCCCATGGGTTTCGGCCATGGCTTCCGGCCAAGCCTCCAATCCCAAACTGGTTTTATTTCCGGTTAAGCGTCGGCCCTATAGAGAGCAGAGGTGCTCAGGGCGACGACTTCCCAGGCCCCTTGGTATTTTTCCGGCTTCCAAGGCCCGAAATGCAGGGAAAACCCCACAAAAGGCCAAGGCCATTTCCAAGGCCCCTTGGGACTTTGAGTGAATTTCCGGCTTCCAAGCCCCGAAATAGGGGGAAAACCCCACAAAACCATGAAAATCGTAGATTTTGCAGTACTCTTTCCTTTTCCGGAGGCCATTTCCAAGGCCCCTCTGGGATTTTGAGGGAATTCGCGGCATCCAAAGCCCGAAATAGCGGGAAAACACCACAAAAGCATCGAAATCGTCGATTTTGCAGTAGCCCTTCCTTTTCCGGAGGCCATTTCCAAGGCCCCTTCGGATATGGAGGGAATTTCCGTTTCCAAGGCCCGAAATGGTGGAAACCCCACAAAAGCACCGAAATCGTCGATTTTGCAGTGCCCTGAGAGAGGGGTACTGCAAAATCGACGATTTTGATGCTTTTGTGGAGTTTCCCTGCCATTCGAGGGCCTTGGGAGCCGAAAATACCTTGAAAATTCTGGGGGAGCTTGGAAATGGCCTCCAGAAAAGGAGCAGCCAGGAACACAAGGAAAAAGGAACCAGGCAGCCAGACAGCCAGGGAGGCAGGGCCGGAGGTCGAGAGAGCTGGGGAGCCAGGCTGCCAGGAAGGCAGAGAAGCAGGGAGGCAGAGTGCCAGAGACCCGGAGGCCTTGTGAAAAGGCCCAAAAGAGGGCCTTCCCAAGACCGGAAAGAGACCAGCAAAGAGTGTGACGCACGCGCGCGCCAGAAGAAGCCCAAAAGAGGCCAGGAAGAGGCCAGTAAGAGGCCCGGAAGAGCTCGCGACGAGGCTGGGAAGAGGCCCCAAAGAGGCAGACATGGAGTGTGACAGCGCGTGGGTGTAAGAGCTCGTAGCACTATTACTACTAGGACTAGTAATACTAGTAATACTACTAGTACTACTATTACTATTATTACTATTACTATTACTACTATTATTACGATTACTACTATTACTACTACTAGTACTATTACTACTATTACTACTATTACTACTATTATGACTATTACTACTATTATTACTATTACTACTATTACTATATTAATACTACTGAGACTGAACCACAGCCGAGCCTCCAAAAAACCGACCCCGCGTGTACACACAATGCGTTTTTCCGTAAATGAGTCGCTAGACTCTCAGCATCACCAGTCTGTCGACTGTACTTGCACAGGATCGCAAGCTCTACGGCCCAGCCGTACTGGCGAACGGAACTTTCTCGCCAGCAATTTCTACGAGGCAGATCGCGAGCGCAGGTGTAACGCATCTCCTGCAGAAACTCCGATCAACGCCTGAAATCGACACTTTCGGTGTGTCCGACTTCGGGAGCGCCATCATTCCGGCCCCGATCACCGACCAAGTGGAGGCTGACTGGAAAACAGCCAATCCAGTGACTGCCACGGCGGGACATCGTGAACAAGCTCTTCGAACATGTTTGCTTGAGGGTCTTTCAGGGAGTTCAGGGAATAAGCCCCTAAGCCCCTAACCCCGCCCAATTTTCAATTTTTACCAAACCGGTTGACCCCGTTCGGGCTTCGCCCCCCTCCCTCCCCCCCCCTCCATTCCCGGTCAGCAAGCCCTAAACCGTTTCGAGGTGGAAATGACTACAAAAGCGAGGATTTTGTTGCTTTTGTGGAATTTCTCACCCTTTTGGTGACCTTGGAAGTCGGAAATGCATTGAAGATCCCGAAGGGTCCTTGGAAATGGTCTCCGGGAAAAGGAAGGGGTGCTGCAAAATCGAGGATTTGAAGGCTTTTGTGTGGTTTTCCATCCATTTTGGGCCTTGGAAGCCGGACATTCCCTCAAGATCCCAAGGCGCCTTGGAAATGGTTTCCGGAAAAGGAAGGGATACTCCAAAATCGATGGTTTTGATGCTGTTGGTGGGTTTTCCTCCTATTTCGGGCCTTTGGAAGCCGGAAATTCCCTAAGAATGCCGAGGGGCCTTGGAAATGGCCTCCGGAAAAGGATGGGCTACTGCAAAATCGACGATTTGGATGCTTTTGTGGGGTTCTCTCCCTATTTCGGACCTTGGAAGCCGGATTTTCACTCAAAATCCCAAGGGGCCTTGGAAATGGCCTCCGGAAAAGGAAGGGACACTGTAAAATCCACGATTTTGATGCTTTTGTGGGCTTTTCCACCTATTTCGA
>CAJNDT010002675.1:0-29263 GCA_905221615.1 Symbiodinium sp. CCMP2592 | reverse complement strand
CCATGAGTTGGATGCCCCGCTTCGTGCTACCCGTCTTACAATCCTTGCTTGACTTCATGATTATAAACCCTAATTAACCCCTGAACCCTAAACCCACAGCAAGCTACACGAAAACATGTCAGATCTGCATTTGCACTTGTCTGCATGTGTCACACACGGTAGTTTCGGCGAGAGCTTGAGGATGAGGCAGACGCAGGGGTTCGAGATGATGAAGATTACGATCAGCTAGAGGAGGAGGAGGCAGGCGAGGAAGCAGTGGAGGATGCAGGAGGGGATGATGAAGAGGCATTGGCAGATGATGAACAGCAGGCAGATGAGGCTCAGCAAGATGATGAACAGGAGGCAGATGAGGCTCAGCAAGATGATGGAATGGAGGCGGATGATGCTGATGACCAGGAGATGGCACCTGCAGTAGAAAATGAAGTGGCAGGCGAGGATGATGAGGTTCAGGAGCAACAGGAGGAGGACCCTGGAAGGGAGGAAGTTGCCACCATCCCCGAGCCCCCAGCCGCTGCGGCGGGCGAGCTTCGTTCGGAGCCTCGCGACATCATTGAGATTGAGGCTACGCCAACCCCGAAGCGACCCACAGGTGTTGTTGCAAGGCAGGACTCCTACCCGAAGCTTGATGCACCACAGCCTACTCGCCTGCAAGTCCTTCACTCTATGCTTGCAAAGCTTAAGACGCTGGACTGCATCATAAATCCCATGCATGCATGCACATGCATCATGGACCGAAGCACGATTGTTTTGCATGTTGTGGGCTTTCGAGATGTCCTACATAAGGAGAGAACAGGAAGCCCGAAAAGCTGGCATCCGGGTGCCATGCAAAGGCCTCTCATCTGAGTTATATGTGCATTCGCGATAGTAAGATCACGGTACTGCATGTGCATGCATGCATGTATATATATATATATATATATACACGATCTTAATTCATGCTGTGTTTATCTGTTTAAGGTATCATGATGGACAATGTGGAGACGCAGACATATGATGCCGATGCTAGCGCTGCAGCCTTGACAGACTGCATGGAGATCCAAGATTCGGATGACGAGACTCTTGGGGAACTTGCTGCATCCCGAAAGCCTCTCCCTCCTGATGCTTCAAATTGCCCGGTTCCGGGGGACGCGAGTCAGTCCCATCTTGCTGCCAAGCCCCCGTGTGCGGCTCCGGAAGCTGTTCATCCGCATGAGGCGCCAGAGCCACTTCGTGAAGTCCCTCCGCCAGCACCTGTGCAGGAGGAGGATCAGCTTGAGTTTGCTCCCGAAGCCAGGGCCGAGGTGAAGAATATTCTGAGCGAGGTCAGGGTATCTATACACATGCACGGGTGCACGCCTTTGTAGTTTTGCATGCATGCCTTAATTGCAAATATAACTATACAACTTCATAGCCATGCAGCTGCATGGGCGCATGCATGCATGCATGTCTAGGATACCACCATGCATTCCTAAAAGGCTCATCCCTGCCCCAGAGGCTTTGAAGCTTAAAGCCAAGGAGGACGCTAAGAATTTTAAGGAGGGGAGTGCTTCCTCGGCTCCGCCATTCATGTGTCGGCATGAAGCATCTTCGAAGCTTCAGAAGTACATGGAAGAGGCAAGTTGTTTTGGGATTCGCACCGTTCGCCCTACAGAGCCCTAGACACCAAAAACTACTAAAACCTTAATTTCCTACCATATATATATATATAACCCCAAAGACCCGAACCCTATCCTATAATATATACCGTACAATCTATATTTATATAAACCCTTGGGGCCCTAGTATAGATAGATATATATATATATATATATATATATATATTTCCTAAATACGTTAATGACGTTAATTCAGTAGACATAAACTACCTTAAATCGAACCCACAGGCTATCCTTCTGAAGGCCAACCAAGACCTGGAGGCAGCAAAAAACAAGGAGCCGGAGGAAGAGGAGCAGGAGCCGGTGACAAACAAGTCCAAGCGTGGCAGAGGTTCGGGGCGTGGAGGGCGTGGGCGCGGGCGTGGCGGACGTGGGTCCAAAACACACGCTGACTCTGCATCTGCGGGAAGCAAGGACAAGCCGAAAAGCAAGGGCAAAGGAAAAGGGAAAAAAACCAAGGATAGGGAGGAGACGACGGAAGTTGATGAGGAGAAGAGTGGCAGTGAGGCGGCTAGCAACAGCAAGGATCAGCCGAAAAGCAAGGGCAAAGGGAAAGGAAAAAAAGCCAAGGATAGGGAGGAGACGAGTGAAGCTGATAAGGATGTGAGTGGCAGTGGGGCAGCTAGCAGCGGCAAGGAGCAGCCGAAACCCAAGGGCAAAGGGAGAGGAAAAAAAGCCAAGGATAGGGAGGAGCGGAGCACGACCGATGACGCAGCACACGGCAGCAAGCGCAAAGCGAAAGCAACAAAGGCAAAGGATGCCGGGGAGGCTTGTGCCGAGGAAGGTGCCTCGAAGCGCCGAAGAAAGCAGCTTGATCGGCCGCCGGTGCCCACCTTCAAGCACGCTGAGCTGTCCGTGTACTGGACTCGAGCGGGTGTGGGTGTAAAGTGCAAGATGGGTGAAGACAAAGGGAAGCAGGTGGGGTCCTCAATGTATATATAGGCCAGCTATACAGTCCGGGGTTCGATAGATATTGATTAATGAACTCTTCTTCAAGCAGGTTCTCTACGTGGCTACTTCCAAAGTCCCGATCGTCGCAGTGATTGAGGTTGCAGCGAAAGCCGTTCGATTCTGAGTGCAGCAGCATGCAATGTATTTCAGATGTTGCATAATCTACAATCTATACAACTATCCTTCTGCCCAGGCGAAGCTTCTGGATGATGCCGAGGCTTGTGTCACCCCGCCTCTGCTGGAGGCAATGAACAGGATCAAAACCGAGTTCTTGGCGGGTGTTTACTGAGCATGCAAGCCTGCCAGTCTAAAGTCTAAAGATGCTGAGCCGAAGTTCCGTACGTTGTACTAATTCAAGTCTAGATGCCCAGCAGGCACGTGTGGTAAAGGGGAAATTTCATAATGCTTTTCTAAACAAACCCTGCACTAGACCCTATACCCACGATGTCGTATATATACTCTTGATGTACAACCCTAGTTAATGTTTTCCTATAACTATACGACCTATATGAGCTGAGCCTGAAGCCTGACAATGGGTAGTATAGAGCCATGGAGCTTAACAATTCGTGACTAGGGTCGGGTTCTTTGCTTCCGAAAGCCATATAGCACCCCTTTGTTAATTTATAACCCCTACATAAGCCCTATATTTCTATCCCACACAATTTGGATTCATCTAAGTTTCGAGAACGATGATATGTGCCGTGGGCCCATGCATTCCTGCTGACTGTGGTTTAGCCATTGAATCAGCTTTATGTGCCGTTGAAGCGCCGAATCTCGGTGCCCCAGATGCTGCTCGCACGCAGACAAAACATCCAGTTGCTTGAGTGCCTCCTGTGCACATGCATGCCAGCACATTGCAAAGCTCGGCAGAGCGATCACCTAAGCTTTCCCAGAACCCTGTATATATACCCACTATAAACCCTCTACCCCCAAATCCCTTATGTTAAACCAAACGGTGGCCCAGGTCGAACGATGCCTCCCATATCAGCGGCGATGAAGTATGGGCTGGCCTCGGCGACGGATCCAGGTGCTCCCCCCCTTGTGTGCGAAGCTATGTCTCTCGGATTTGCTCTTTTCGTTGCGACTACAGACACGTTGGCAGCTCCGTTTGCATGTCTGCCCGCATCAGGACAGGTTACACTTGCATTGCATGCAGGCATGAATTAAACCCTGCTTGCACAAACATGCTTTGCAATATCA
The DNA here is from genome assembly GCA_905221615.1 of Symbiodinium sp. CCMP2592. Taxonomy (NCBI): domain Eukaryota; class Dinophyceae; order Suessiales; family Symbiodiniaceae; genus Symbiodinium; species Symbiodinium sp. CCMP2592. The sequence goes on along the minus strand of CAJNDT010002675.1, from coordinate 25,478 downwards.
TGGCTCTGCAGAAACCACATGGTGAGCTGGCACACATGGATGCATACATGCATTGCATGTGCAACCCGACATCGAAACTCTGAATCAATGTAAATAACTTTGAACCTTAATTAAATCCTTTTGGTCCCCAAAGCCCTATATAGTGTACTTCGCCCATACAAAGCGTCCGAACAGGAACTTGTCGCATCTGTAGATCCGTAGATATGCAAACTATAATTGTTCGAGATACTTTTGCAGTGCCACACCAATGGTCAATTCTTGGGATATGGATATTGTGGTCCGGAGGCTCATCGGTCTACAAGCACCCAAAGACTCTGTCCTGCACTTTAGTTAGCCACTCATGAAGCAATGCGGCACAGATGCTTATCCAAGTAGTTGTTGCCTCCCTCCTTCCTTGTGTAGTGAGGCCCTGGTTCTTCTTGTTTTATTGATCTCTTGGCTTCCCGAAGCCAAGCTTGATGAGCCTGGGCGCCAATACGATCTTATCGAAGTGTTCGCTGGTGTGGGCGAAGTCACAAAACAATTTCGTCGAGCCGGCCAGCGGGCCGTCGCTGTGGATCTTCAGTACGATGCCCCATTGTCTAAGAAGGGTTCAATGGACTTGACTACGCCTTCAGGATTTGTGTTCTTTGGTTGCAACTGATGTATAGCAGCTATACAAGTGGGCCACCCTATAGCCCTATACTAGGAGTCAGTTTGCATGCATTTTCCAGCAAGGTTGTGCATCCTACTGATTCTTCGTGGTCGCCGTGATGCCTTCCTGGCTGTGATAGCAGTATGCTGCTCCTCGTTTGTTCTCTCTTCTCGCGGAACCTCAAAGAGATCCGAACTAACACCAATGGGCTTCGAGGAGTACGAGAAAGTTGCTGTAGCTAACTTGCTGGCAGCCAGGCAGGGCTGGTGTAAAATTTCGGGCAAGCTTGTTTCGAAAGGCTTGGGATCCCACGTTATCATTATCCTGGGTGCTATACTTCTCTCCTCACCTCCCTCTCTCTATAACACATATCTGTATCTCAAGCTCTCTCTCTATCCCTCTGTCTCTCTCTCTCTCTCTCTCTCTCTCTCTCTCTCTCTCTCTCTCTCTCTCTCTCTCTCTCTCTCTCTCTCTCTCTCTCTCTCTCTCTCTCTCTCTCTCGCACTCCATTACGTCGGCAGGTCTCTCACTGTCCTTGCCTCGTAGAATGTTTCTCCGAAGCTTTTGAGTTTCTCCGTACATTATTTTTCTAGAAAACCCAAGTCCCTGTAGAAATCGCCCCCGATTCCAGCCATGAAGCGCCCAATGGCAGAGAGGGAGAGAGCGCGAAGCAGCGGCCAGTAGATTCTCGATCAGTAAATATGCATACCTTAGCACGTGACTGCATGCTTCTGAGCTCACACCACAAACCATCTTGTGGTTGTACGACTTGTACGATACATATATACTGCGGAATTCAAAACTTAAAGGCCTACGCTATATAAACCCTAGAAGTGTGAGAAAGAGAGTCAGGGAGAGAGACCTCTATATGTACAGAGAGAGAAAGGGAGAGAAGCGAGAAAGGGTTTTATAGAGGCGGTAGAATCTATAGTTTGATGTGTGGTTTAACATAGTGGCTCACGACTCACGAGGACAACCCTGTTGCTCTTCGTTGTCGTCGCTTGTGGCGGCACGTTCCTGGTGGAGCAGCCCGTGACTTCTTTGTTGATGAAACATGACCGACTGAGTGACCTGATAGAGTCTTGGTTTGGCAGCATCAATGCAACTAGAATGCAATACCTTTCCCTGCATGCATGCATGTGTACGGTGTCCTCTGCAGTAGCCCATGCATATCTCGATTGCAGCAACTAATTTATAATCTAGCAGTATACACCAATGAAATTGCACGACCCTTAGCCGAGGTATGGAAGCAAAACTTCTGGATGCAGCACTAGTGCTCGCAGACTCCGAAGAGGACTTCTTTATATTCGAATTCTCTGGAGATCAGACGATTCGACTTGGGTCGTCTTGCTCGTTCGGAAATGAAGAAGTCTAAAGTTAAAACAAGCAAGCGCTACGTAGATCGTCATGGTCGGTTGGTTTGGACTGGAAGCAAGGCTTTGCAAGCTACGCAGAGGCCTGGACTTAAATTAAGCAGAAGAAGTATAAGCCATACAAGCCCATGGGTCCCTGTTTTAAGCAAGCAAGACCTGCCTACATAAGGACGTACACATACAAGTTCGCCAATGCCATTCTGCAATTCAAGCCTCTTCTCTTGACCGGGAAGAGCTCGGTGCCAACGGCGGCTTGTGTGCATCCGGGTCTTGCTTTGAGGTTCTATATATATATATATATATATATATATATATATATATATACGTCCCTGACATTATCCTTTAGAAGCTGCCCCCACCCTGTAATAGTGACCATAAGGACTATATATATATATATATATACAGAGGATTATATTAGGGCCCTATTATAAAATCCTATTATACCACTATTATAGGGTGGGGGCAGCTTCTAAATTATCCTATACAAACTATGTATCGGGGTTTATGCTTACATAGGGTTTGAATTGTGCTGGACATATATAGGCTGCACAATACATCCTACAACCCCAACGTTTGGCTTCTTGTCCGGGATACACTCCGAAAAGGGTGCTAGCAGGGGTTGCTTTATTTGTTTTCCTCCGTGCATGTTAACTAGAACAGAGGCGTTTTAGATATGCTCAGACCTTCCAAAACCCCTTAATTAAGGAATATACCTTAACATCATAGTAGGGACCCTACTATAATTTAAGGTTTATTCCTTAATTCAGGGGGTTTTGGAAGGTCTGGGTGTATATATCTATACGAACTTAGGAGAGCATGCATGCATGCATGCAAGTTGCTAACATGTGTGCATCTCGTAGGGCTCACGTTGTGCACATGGGTATGCATGATATGATATGATACACATGTACACATGCATGTGCATACATGTGTAGTACACATGCATGCACATGCATGTGTACATGTGTATCATATCTATATATACATATATGTATATATATATATATATATATGCAAAATATATGCTAGAAATATACATGTGCATATATGTCAAGCATGTATATTTCTTCCTAAACACGCAAGCATGTATAGAAACCAAACGTGTATTTGCACTGCATATATATATATATATATAGAGTCTATATAGAGTGTATATAGAAAACTTGCATTCCAGTGCGGGCTAGTTATATATATATATATATATATGCAGTGCAAATACACGTTTGGTCCCATTCTTGCTTATATAGATGCCACCTCAACCTACCCAAAGCCACTTCCTCCCTTAATGCAGTCCAAGGTTGGAGGTGCCGACATTGCTGAGCTGTTTGATGGCCTCGGCTTCGACGATCTATGGAACGATGCGAGGCTTCTTGAAGCAATCACATATGTGAGGGGTGCACGTGGATTGCAAATACCTCTGCAATGGCGGGCACGCATCCCAAAGCGCTTGTGAGCAGTTTAGGATAGGTCCGGCTAGGTTTTTGCCATTTCGGACAACACGATACGTTTTGGGCTTGTTTTGGCTTGTTCCTGTCAAAATCCCGAAGGCCGAAATGCCCGTACCCGAAGGCGTAAAAGCGCGTACCAAAGGCGTAAAAAAGCGTACGAACTGTACGCGTACCCCGGTGTACCCCAGCCCCTCCTGGAAGCCTTGCAGCTAGCTATCCGGAAGCCAGTGTACACAGCTTTGGCACCCCCAATCCAGGCCTGAATACCTGTACACTGTGTATAACACCGTACACTTCGTACCCCTGTACCCCTCTGTACCCCCTGTACTCTACTCCCAGTACCCCCGTACCCCCCGTACCCCCCGTACCCCTAGTACGCCCCGTACCCCCCCGTACCCCCCGTACCCCCCGTACCCCCGTACCCCCCGAACCCCCCCGGACAACCCAGCCCGGTACCCCTGTACCACCCGTACAGCCTGTACCCGCCTGTACCCGCGTACACTTCGTACCCCGAGCACCTCGTGGAACCCATAACCTATAGACCCGTAAGCTCCGTAGTCGTGTGTTCTGTACAACCACAGGTGCATGCAGCATGCACATGGGCACCTCCTGTATGCTTGCAAAGGTGTGGCTCTCTGGTGTCCCATAACGATTGCTGTGCACTAAGTTTAAACAACTCAATTATTCGTTTGATCTAACATAATGCTATGCTGCATGTTGTAATTTGGCGATCGAATCCTGATGGCTTCTAGAAAACGTCTTCGTAGCTTGCAATCAGTGCTGTGGGATTCTGCTGATTCTCCACAAGCTTTACACAGCGAGTGGTTTGGAGCTGGGGCGTGGCCGCCAAATCCCGAGACTGTAGCTGCGATACCAGCTACTGTGGATTCAAGTTCTGGTTCCGAACACGAGGCAGATTTGAGGGAGCAAAACATGAAGCTACACATCATCATCCAGGGCTTGAGGAAGCAGCTGCAAAAGCTTACCACGAAGGATGTCCTTTGTATGTACCGGGCACCCGCTGCAACGGCCCCAATCCCTACGAAAGTGATGGATCCCTGGCATTGGTACCGCAACATGGATCAGGAACTGGCTTCATTACCTAGAATGGTCCAGGAAATCGTGCCAAGCCTCGAAACCACCAACTTTAGCAGCGGGGAAATCAGCTTTCATCTGCACTTGGGTGACTCGGCCACCGCAGGGTCAGCCGTTCTTCAGCATTGCCGAAGTATCGTTAATGGTTTATTCTCCAGACACCCGGCAATATTCAAGATTGGGCTTACCAAGTCACCTCTTGCTCGATGGCAAAACCCTGTCTACGGTTACAGGAATGACAGGTATGACAAGTGGACTGGTATGAAGGTCATCTTTGCTGCTAAAGAAGCTTTGCCCGCTGGCCTAGTGGAGTCCGCTCTTATTCAGCATTTCCTCTCTGTACCAGGGTGCAGGAATGTAAATCCAGGTGGGGAGGGTGTTGACCGAAGCTCTCAGGGACCATACTTTACCTATGTAGTCTACAGTCTACAGGGTCCTGGTGCCGCCCAGCCGATGCAACCCAGACTGAAGGTCGAACCCCCCAAATATTACCTCTGTATTCCCTGAGCCCTGTTATACCCTATAATTCCTAACTAAACCCCTATAAACCCTAAGCCCGAAACCTAAACCCTAGTATCTTAAAAATTAAACTTATAGAGGTTTCGGCTGCTCGGCTTAATTGGCTGTTTGAGCTACGCAGCAGTCCCTTTTGCGTGGCCGCCGATCTATAGATGCTGCACGCACTTTTCAATTTGCGATGTACAGAAATCCGGCACAAGATGTGGTGTGGTATGGGACGATCGTGTACCTATATTTTCTATATATAGCTGTAGCTGTCCTCTAGCATACTTTCTATATGTATACACTGTACACATCTCTCGCTCTGTCTGCCTGTGTTTGCACGCATGCTCGTGTATATGTCTCCCAGGATGACCACAACACCATATGTGCATAACCTAACCTGCAGTGCTGGTGCAGAAGCAAAACATCCGAATGTTCCGAGATGCAGTGCAATGTAGAGGTCTTGAGTGTTCCAGATGCGCAGTTCGGCAATGCCTTAGATGGCGAGCGATTTGTGCATGGCATATACCTATAGTCTCCATTGTAGTTCCTTTTTTGGTTAACAAGTTTTATGGTTAGGATTCTATAATACAGATTTTGGTTAACCAAAAAGGGACCTACAATGGAGACTATAGGTAACGTACCGTGTGGAGTGTGTCGCAGCTTTTGCAAGGCTTTGTGCCGTGTGTGATCTGAACCCTCCCTGACTGCTAGCGATGTCTGGCGGTGCTGGCAAGTCTTTGCAGAAAGACATGCCAAGCAGGGCATGGAGCCTCGAAACCCTTCGTGTGGGTTTGGACACTCTGGAGCTTCAGCAGGTCAAGGAAGAGGTGATTGATCGAGACATTAAGGACAGCACGGCTTCTTGTGTAGGGCTTCTCTAGTGCTCTTTCTGGGGGGGTCGCTGGTACAGAACCTACATTCATCACATTGCAGGAAGTCGAGCGCCTCCTCGCAACCGAAATGAATCAGGAAATGCAGAAGCGCACGATTCACACGCCATCCAAAGTGGCAGAACCCAGCCCGAATGTAGCACCGCTGAAGAAGACCAAGATGGCTGTGGCTTCACCCCTGAAGCCCATGCAGCTGAGCTTCAGCCCAGCCGGTGGCAAAGCCGCCGCTTCCGCCTCTGCCTCCGGTGCAAATGATTACGATGATGTTCCGGAGACATACGTAGAGGGTTCGGATGTCTACACCATTACGGAAGTTCCGGAGTTCGGTGCTGCAGGTCCTGCTGGGGATCCCTACACAGTTCCGTGGCTCTCCGAACCCGAAATCCCGGAAGGTGAAATGCGAGACCGCCTCAAGGAGGCAGTTTAAAGGGTGTATATTAATTCTCATTGAGGTCTGTCACAAATCGGGCCGAGCTTCAACATATAAGAGGGTTTAGGGGTTTAGGGTTGAAGGGTTTAGGGGTTTAGGGTTTTATAGATACTGTTTTTTAACGGCTTATGTCAGGGTTGCATGCATGTAGGCTAGCTAGAATATCTCATGTATGCATCTTGTGTGTGTGCAAGCTAGCTAGCTAGTATATATACTACAGCTATATATATATATATATATATATATATGCATGGTCGCTATCTCTCAGTTTATGCATGCATGTATATTGCATGCACACACCCTATGCATGTGTATAAATTAATATATATATATATATATATATATATATATATACACACACATGCACAATATCGCCATCGTGACTATACGTGTATAGTAAAGGCCCTTGGCGAAGCGGCTGTTCTCAACCCTTACTCCGAAGAGTACATGTACCGGACCAAAGGCAAGGCAGCATCCACGGATGCCCTGTCGGATGCTGTGTCCACGGCCACCGCTTCCTCGGAGTATGAAGCCCGCTACAAGGCCTTGCAGGACATCCTCAAGGACAAAGATGCTCAAATCGCAACGTTGATTCAAGAGCTGGCCGACGCGAAGGAGCTGATCCGGAAGAGTGTTCGGGCTGATGCGGTCGAGACGATCGAGGATTCGGCTGCTGAGGGGGCTGTGGTTGAGGGGGCTGCGGTGGCCCCGGTGACGAGTGCTGCTGCAAAGCAGCGCTTGCGCAGGATGTGCGAGCGCCGAGCAGACGGGACGATGCAAGTGCCCCAAGACATACACGATCAGTGGAAGGCTGGTGGAGCTTCCCGGGAGCGCCTCTTGAAAATCTGGGTCGGGTCGGGCTTCAACAAGGACTCATTCATCCGCACCGTCACCCATGAGACCAAGAAGAGCAAGGAGCTTAAGATTTCGGTGACGGGGGACTTCTACTCCGAGGAGGAGATGAAGGAAGAGCTCCAGTTGAGCAAGTTGCCGGTGCTGCATAAGTCGGGTTTATTCTTGGATGTGGATGCTCAGAGTCGTTTCTGATGCTGATGATGCTCCGGGATTATCACTTTAAGTTCTATACACACTATAGCTCGTGTATGTATATATATATATCACATTTACCAAACATAATATATGTCTAATGTATACATATATATATACACACGTATTATACATGCATGACACAACCCTCCATCTCGATCCAAGTATGCTGCATTAACACACTAGCTCCTCTTTAACTCACATAATGTACCCGAAACAGTCCTCCTATCGTGAGCTTGCCTGAAAGGAATGCTGTATATATAAAGAAGCATTACATATTCATAATGTATGTGAACCCCAAACACCCAACCGAACATTCGATGTCTCAGGCCTCGCATCGATGAAATCAAGGCTTGGTGCGAGAAGAACCCCAGCTTCAAAAGGACTGCACTGCAGTTGCCTGCATGTGTCTGATGCATGCTCGTGTAAACTATGCTTGCATGGTTCGCACCGGCAGGATGGACACTTACAATTCGGGAAAAGTGCGTTACTGGTGTGAGCGCAAGGCGTCAGCCAGCATGGAGCAGGCGCATCGCACAGAGATCACAGACAAAGTGGCATTCGAAGCGGAGCCGGACATGGACGAGAAAGGTGAATACGTTACGATCCGTGATGAATGCCGGGATTTCGATTTCAGTGATTTCTCATGCGGTGCCCCGTCGGCCTCCGGAGCATCCGGCAGCAACGCCCCCAATCCTCAAGGGCCAGGAGGCGACACCATTACTTTAAAATTTAAGTTAAGCCCCGCTTATTAAACCCCTATATAATCCCCGACCCTTTATATAAATCCTATCCACCGTAACCCTTATACAACGTACGTAGCCTGGGAACCCGTCAATACTGGAGCCTTGTATAGGTCCGGGCCGATTTGTGGTTTGGAGGTCGGGTCCGTCTTTCTCGTTCTCTTGCATTCTGTAGTAGGGTTTATATAAGGCCTTCAAGGGTTTAGGTTGTGCATATATAGGGCTCATACGCATATATACGTTATATACTGGGTTTATGGTTTGAATATTTGGTGATCGGGCATAAGGAATCTATAGAACCGAAGATGAAAGCCACCAAACCTCAGGCCTTTCAACCAGACTTTAAGCAATCATGCCAGGCTCTGTGAAAGATCCTGTTGCCCAGCTCGGCTTGCCGATGCTGATGGGGTCTGAGAAGCCCGAGATGCATCTCATGACGTACCAGAGTTGTCTCATGAACCGTATCAACAAGCTGAGTGACGCAAGAAGCAAGCCGGATGCCATCCCCGAGAGTGATCGAAACGATGCTGTGAAGAAGCCCCCTGGACCGTAACATTCCCAAATTGTTGCCCTGGGCTTTAAATTATCCTCTGAATAAAACCTGGACCCTAAGAAACATCCCAGGCTGCTTGAGAAGATCGATGCCAGCTTGTCTCTGATGGACACATTGCACGACCAGCTCTCCGAGATCTACGCCGATTCAACTGCGCAAGGCCATGGCCCTGGGACCCTTGGACCATAATAGGACTTATCTGATAGATGTTTAGATCAGAAACCTATATTTGTAATCCCGCAAATCTCAGGCAGTCGGCTGCCTTGAAAGACTTGTACAAGAAGGCTACCCGTGTGCCACGTGGATGCAACCATTTGCTTCGTTTCGGATACATGTATAAGAACCTTATCGACGTCATAGGCCCTTTTGTGACTTGAGTCGTAGAATTTCAATGGCTATGCAGACGGATGCGACAGTTCTTGCACCGCTCAGGGTTGGGAAGTCTCTAGTGTGGGGTGTATAGGTTGTGAGTGTATGGTTGTATCGCCTAGCTAACGATTTCAAAAGGCCTGCAACCTAGGATAATTCAAGGACTCTATGTATATAAGCACCATAATGTCCTTTAAACCCTAACCCTTAAGCCCCAGGCCCCAAACCCTATAACTCCCAAACCCTACAAATCCTAAACCCTACTATAGTTCTTTTCTTCTTCGATGGCAAGTATACTGCTGTTCTAAGCTACGGGTTGCTTCTTCGGTGTGTGGCCAGCTCTAACACGGATCAATCCTGCCCAAATCTCAATCCCTTTAAATTAAGCCCCCTCGGACCCTGAAATTATCAATCAGAAAATGTACTGCCCAACCCAGCCAACCAAAACCATCCCTGGATCAAAGCAGTTCTGCTTCGATCGATCTATACGAGCTCCCATGCAGCACTTATGAAACCCTGAACCCTAAACCTAGAAAGTCTATCGGCATTAAAGTTATATACATGCATATGGTCTATATAGTACAAACCTTCTCGTCCGCTTATTTGTGTAAGGTTTCACACTTTGCATTAATTAAATATTACAGTTAGATTATATATTCATTAACTATGTTACATCATCTGACCCCCAAAACCATGGAGAGTCGACCAGAGTCCGTATTTACAACATATAGATCGAAATCATCAGTAAATCCGACCTAAGTTGAGGCCCCGGGAAATCATATCAGAACCCTAAGTTTGGAAAGCCCATGCAACCCAGTACAGAAACCCTGGAATCCAAATCCCGTCTACGGTAACCAAAATGTGCCCTCCTTCCGAGCTGATGCATCCGAGGGCCGTGGAAAGCCTGGGCTTGGAGGCGCGTGCCAAGCAGTGCAAGATGAAGACCGCAGCCAAATCGGAGGCTGCCGCACCAAAGGCAAAGCCTAAGGCAGCACCCAAGGTGGCTGCTAAGGCGGATGCTAGTGTTAGTGAAGCCGAACCTAAGGCAAAGCCTAAGGCAGCTCCCAAGGTCGGTACCCGTTTGCGAGGTAAGACTTCCGAGTGAACTCGGTGCAAGCTTTTTAAGAGCTACAGGAGTTCTCGCTAGGATGGTGTGGGATTGGACTGGGCCTGCATGCTAGCTACTATATACAGACAGGCACTAGCTTTATAGCTCTTATCATTATGGGGCCTTGGGTGTTCATGCAACCGAAGCATGCATAGAACCCAGCTGTAGAACCTGCTCCCATCCTATCGATGTCTATCGGTCCTAGTATCCGACGATACTGCTGCACTCTGTCGAGTGCAAAGGGCCAAGGATCCAAGTTTTGGAAGTGTCGGCAGGGAAATGCCATGGTTACCAGCTGGGAAAAGTCCGGGTCGAGAAAATCAAGGGCAAATGCATGCAGGCATGATCTACCGTGTTTGGAGTCTTGCAATCATGCAGAACAGCGTCTCTATCGATATATAGACCTGCATGAGCAAAACACCAACATTAGCATCCCCCGCAGGTCCCGGGCCAAGCGCGAGCAAACTGGTGGCGGCTTTGGGGAATGGTGTGCGGAGCTCAGTGACGATGGTTATGCCATTCAGAATGGTTGCAGGCTTTAGGGTTTTATAGGCCCAGGTTCCATGCAAGTGCAGCAGTTGCGTGCAAAACAGGAAAACCAAAAGCGCACCCTGAAGCCCCTACCCAATATACATACTTTACACATATTATAGTTGTATATAAAACAAACTGGACTTCCAAATCCCGAGCTTTGATCGAAATCTTTAATGTCAAAACCCCCAAACCGGGTGGCAACCTAGCTCGTATATTAAATTATCCCGAACTTTACCTAACGAAGCCTGACAGAAGCTTCCTCTGCCGCTGCAAACTACATCCGATATCTACCCTGCTATGCTATATAGATTAATTAACTTAAAACCCAAACAATATTCTCCAACCCAAAACCCAGGATCCCGCCAAACGGGTGGTCGACCTCGCCAAAGTCATCGAACGGGAGGCGCCAGGCTGCCTCAGAGGCATCAAAATGATGTCGAATGTGGATCTTTCGCATGCGGAGATTAGGCTTCACAAACTGGTTCGGGAATGGGGACTGACGCTTGACGTTCCAATGTCCTTTATGAGACAGGGCCTGTTTTGGGTTCCCATTTTGCATGTGCTGGATTGGATGACCTACATGCTGCATAAAGAACCTCGAGTTTTGTTGGGGGGCTACGATGTACGGGATCCTGAAGTACGCTGGCACCTCAGAACCTTTTGGCATGCGTATCGTGACGAGGACACTTCGCATGAGATTTTTACGTACCACAGCGACAGACTTTCTGCTTGCATTCCCTTCTTTCTCTACCTGGACGAGGGCAGAGGATATAGGAAGAGTCCTGTGATGATTATTGCATTCGAGAGCTTGTTTGGGGTCGGTACCAAAGCCAACTATGATCGGATAAATAAAGGCCGGACGTGCTATACTGATGATGACGAGCACTTTCGAGCATGCTTGGCTGCACAGCTGCACACTTCAAAGGGCAGTTCACTTATGTCCCGGTTTCCGATTACTGCGATCCCTCATCAGTGGTACAGGACAACCAAGCAGATTGACAGGTTTCATGTCTTCCACAACACTGTCACGAAGATTTCGGAGAAATGCCGCGACTTATTCTACAATGGCTGCCAAGATATGCATGGCCAAACCTGGTACGGTGTTCTGGTCGGGGTTAAAGGCGACAGCCCTGCCCTTTGCAAGATTGAGAAACTCACAGCAAGCTTTAACAGGCTGGGCAGGGACAAACGTGTCTGTCACATGTGCATGGCGGGGCTGGACGACCTGCCATGGGAAGATGTCTCAAATCGTGCATCCTGGCAGAGCACATTGTATGAGGATCGCCCTTGATGAGGATCGCCCTTGGGACACTGGGAATACTTCCGCTTTGCTTTCCATTCCGTACGATGCTTCAAAACCCGAGGCCTTATTTAAAAACGACGCTTTCCACGTGGTGAAATACGGAATAGGACGGCACTTCACAGCGAGCTGCCTGGTCTGTTTGGTTTTCTTGGACATCTTCGCTGGGGAGCGCAACAATGTGGAGGTGCTACTTGAGAGAGCATACGCTGATTTCAGATGGGCTTGCCGCCAGGTCAAGTCTTGCCCGAACGTCAAAGGATTTACTCGAGAGATCTTGCATCTAAAAAAGAATCAGGATTTTCCATGGGGCGGCTACAAAGGAAGTGATTGCACGCTGATGCTTCGTTGGCTTGTTCGCCTGCTGCGCTATGGCCCTTGCGATGATCAAGGGGCGCGAACCAAGGGTCCACTCAAAGACTTTTTTGCAGGAGATGAAGCCACACAAAGGATTCTCGAAGCAATGCTAGATGGTGCTTGCTCTTGTCTTCTTTTCTTCGATGTCATCAACAAGTCTGGATTGTGGCTCAATCGTGAACAAGCTACAAAAGCAATGCTGCTTTGATATGAAAACAGATTAGCTAAGACCCGGCTTTATAAGCCCCCCGAGTTCCATCCCAATATGATCCCGGCACCCTGAACTGTCCCTTCCATCGGATTTTCTTGTGTTAGTTATTCATTGAACGCTATGGGTTACTATATTATAGTTGTGCATGATGTTATGGGATTCTGAACAGACCCCTGAAGGAATGCTGTGGAGATGTTTACATCCTGCTATGTTTTCTTGGCGAATAGGATGCATGAACGACGAGAGAATCGCTTCCATCTTGAGCCATCGCTTCATTTATTCAAGCATATGGCGTACAGACTTCGGCTTCAACTCGCGAAAGAAACCTGCATGTACATTCTCAGCCCTGCGGCATTCCTAGCTGAGGCTGGGGAGGACTTCATAGGCAAGGTGGCACGTCTATCTAGACGTGTTTCAGCACGACTGACAGGGCAGAGAACCCTGGAAAGGATGCTCATCAAAACTTTTATGGATTGGAAAGAGCTGAGCTGATTAGCTTGGCCCCTGCGGCAAGGATGTTGCGCACAAGCTCGAGATAGCTAAGTTATGTGCGGTACGTTTTCTATAGGGCTTTACAATCAGACAAACTTAAGTCCTGAATGCGCGTTGCCTCCCAGCTGCAGCAGAGTTGCGACTCGACCGATGTGCCCGACCACGCAGGCAGTGAAATGCTGACTTTCCATGGGATTTGGACTTCGGTTGATAGGCTTCGGAGCTTGCTTTGAAAGGACCCTGAAGTTGTCGATGCTGAAGATCATATGCTGATAATGCAATCTTGCCTCAATTTATGTCATGTCGTGCCATGGTTAAACTTATAATTCTTCTAGAGATCTCAAAAGGAAGCCCTCAGAGCCTCAAAGGATCACAGACCCACCTGAAATTCAACCAGTTCAGGGTGTTTACTGATTTGAGGTATATTCTGTTTTGGACTGGGATGGTACGGGTGGGCTGAGGACCTGGGTTTAGGCTTGCAGGGCTATCGGCTATTAAGGCATTAGCCGACAAGCTCTGGGTCTTAAATCCCAAGCTTGAACGAAACTATAGATGCAGTTCGACACATAGGTGGTATCGATGTAACTTAATTTGCAAACTTGCCCGCAGCAGTACCCCCAATTATTGAGGAACGCTATCATGTCGTCGAAGTTTCTTTCTCGCTAGGTTTCCGAAAAAACCTGAAGGCTAATAATGCTTTTGTGTGTTTCTTAACAAAACCCGAAGGCTGATATTAATTCGCTCTGCGTTTTTTTGTTGTGGTAGTTCAACGAGACACAATTTCAGCCCAAGGGCTGATAGTCATTGCAGAAACAGGTATGGCTGAAATATTGGGCACAAACGGTTTAGCAGGTAGCTGCACTTCTTAAACTAAACTCGCCGGTCACATGTCTCTAACACGAAAGGCCTACGTATTCCTCGCGACGGACAAGCACGACAACATGCTGACTGGAGGCAGGGCAGTGGAACGCTTTAAACTCGGTGGTGATGTTTCTGACACGAAATGCCTACGTATTCCTAGCGACCGGCCAGCACGACCGACGAGCACGACAACATGCTGACTGGAGGATGGGAAGTGGCACTTCGTAAACTTCGTGCTTCTTAAAAACATCATTCCAAACAAAGGAAAAAGCGCGACACAAGAACTGAGCCAGGAAACAGAATGGCAAGGTCAAAAAGAGTGCTGGTTAGAGCAACTTCTGAAACAGCGAACTTCGCGCAAACTCTTCATGTCTCAAACACGATCAATGAGGTGGCACCTACGTATATTCCCAGCAAACACAAGCTCCAGCACGACATGCTGACCGCAGGCCAGGAAGTGGCACTTCCTAAGACTCGTTGACAGCAAGGCAACTAGGAAGTCAGGAGGCAAAGATTCAGGCAGTCCTGCTACCCCCGCACAGGAATCCGAACCTCGAACAGGGGGGAGCTTGGACACCGAACAGGGGTGTCGGGAACTCAGCCTGCTGTAGTTAGGCAGGTGGGCAAACGTGTCAAGCATGTCTGGCAGGACATTTAGTCGAAGATGATCCTCAAAGCGGAAGGTCATGGCCTCGGAGCATAATCAGAGATTGTGGTGGTCTGCGTGATCAGAATCTGAACCTGTGTCTGTGTAACGCAAGATTGTGACAAGTCAAGCAAGTGTAGCAGCTTTGACCACGCAGCTCCCGCCCCTAGTGATGGTGACCTTCGTGGAATTCCTAATTTTGGTGGTTCTGATGTACGTGGGCATGAGCATGTACAGGAAGCACCAGGACGACCTCGACGAGATCGCCGCCAAAAAGCAAAGGAAGAGAAAGGCCAAGGCCGAGGCGGAGGCAAGGGAGGAGGAGGAGGAATTGTTTCAACAACGAATTGAAGCAGCAGCTCTGAGAGAACGACTGCAGGGCATGGAGAAGTGGATGCAGCAGACAAATGAGCGCTTAAAGGAGATCACGGACGTCCTTGGAAAGCTGCAGCTGGATACAGAGAACGCGAAGAAGAACCATGAAATCGATTTGAAGGAGCTCCATTACGACAAACTCATTATTTGGGAGGACATTCAGTGTCTTGGGCAAGGCCAGGTGGAGCTGGCGAAGCGCTTGTCGGGGCACGAGCAGAACCAGCACGAGGACAACGACCAGCCGGAGGACACCACCCACACAAGAAACGGACCAGGAAGTCATGGACATGGCCCACCAGTGCTACCACTGCAGCGTCCGATCGAACTGAAGCGGGACAAGGAGAGAAAGACCCAGCTGGAGGCTGCCGAATGGTGGGCACGTAATATCGGTGTGGCAGGGGACGGAAGCTTTCTAGATGTGTGGATGGAGAAGTATAACAAGAAGGAAAGGAAGGTCCTGGCAAGCAAGGGAGCAGTCCGAAATAAGTTTTGCAACATAAGCCACGGATCAGACGCATTCATCGGTGCGGATGGAACTCGCTATGCAGACGTGGGCAACTACTGGTATTCCAGGGTACTTGACAACATGTACGGAAACCTGTCCGACTACGTAAAAGGCCTCAATGACGCAAGCAAAGGGGACCTCGTGGAGGCAGGCTTGGGTGCAGCGTACTTGGTTTTGGACGAGTATCAGCAAGACAACGACATCGATCAACGTGTTTGTCAGGCACAGTTAGAAAGACTAAGCCAGTTTCGAACCGAAGTCGAGGGCTGGGCCCTGAGGTTGGCTGGTGGACGTTGATTTCATTTATCAAGAACGAAAGTGATCAGCTTGCCGCCACCACAAGAATTGACCACGGATATAATATATGTACAGCGAACAATCCGCAGTCGAAGGAATGTCAGGTCAATGTACAGATCTGAGAAAGATTATAATAGCCGGACACGGTCACGGATGTGTCCGATGAATTCAGGGACATTGTTTTTGACATTTCATTCACGCAT
Organism: Symbiodinium sp. CCMP2592; assembly: GCA_905221615.1. Taxonomy (NCBI): domain Eukaryota; class Dinophyceae; order Suessiales; family Symbiodiniaceae; genus Symbiodinium; species Symbiodinium sp. CCMP2592. The sequence goes on along the minus strand of CAJNDT010002675.1, from coordinate 9,503 downwards.
GTGTCCCTGGACAGAGGTTTCACATCTGACTTTCCGTAATGACGTGCAAAATGTCGCCCGCTTTCGGAGTGTGCTCCTACTCTCAAGACACATTTCCCTCCACCGCCCCACTATACACCTCAGTAAACCTCCACCCGGACCCAGGTCATGCGAGTTCTTTCTACTGCAGCGGATGCCTTGGAGAGTGGCGCAGCTTGGATTATTAAGCGGCACGTCTTAAACTAAACTCGCTGGTCCTGTCTGTGACACGAAAGGCCTACGTATCCAACACTACCGACAAGCACGACGACATGCTGATTGGAGGCAGGGCAGTGGAACGTCTTAGACTCGCTGGTGATGTCTTTTACACGAAAGGCTGACATATCAAACACTACTGACAAGCACGACAACGTGCTGACTGGAGGCAGGGAAGTGGCACGTCTTAACCTCAGTGGGTACGACGACAGGGAGGCGGGGATTTAAGAAATGCTGGGTGGTGCTTCGAGACCTACAAGCGTGAACGAAGCGAAGAGAAGAGAAGAGTGAACAAAGCCCACAAAAGAAAACAAAAGAGGAATGATGGTGGAATGTGTTGTGTGGTTTTGTTTCGCTTATTTCTCGCTTCATTCATTCGGCTCCGTTCTTTCGCTCTCATTGCATTGAAAATAAGTGAACCCGAAAACACTACACAATACAATAATCCATTGACAAGCTACTGCATTAAAGGACACAAGAAAGCAAGAACAACATGGAATGGAATGGAAGCATTTGAACATATTTGAACGTAATGAAATCACGGCTCGGGGGAATTAAAGTAAACACACCCCACCAACTACACCAGCAATGGTTTCCAAGGTTGACCGTTCACACGTGGTCTCAGTCAAGAGAACCAAAACCTCGCTTCGGCTCTCTCTCCGTTCGCTCAGATTCTGTTTTTGTCCGTTATCAACCACTTACTCACTTCATCACTTGCTTTCCCAGAGGATAATAGGTGGAGAGTTTACTGTTGGTTGGTGGCAGAAGGCAAATTACTCCAAGGAATTACGAACGGCATTAACATGTCTTTTGTCTGGGTGTGTCGTTTGCTTCGTCTATTACATTCACGCATACTAATTGTTCCTTTGTAGTTTAACCAAAAAACAAAATGAAACAGAAGATGGTGGGTTAATTCGTTCGTATTTTGCCTGCGTTCTTTACGCTGAAATTTGGCCTCCGTTCCGTGCGTTGAATCTAAAGCAAAAAGAACTAAGGGAAAGGTACTAAGATTTAGTAAGATGATTCTGACTTTAATAGTAAAATAGTAATAAATAGCTATTAGTTATGTCGTGTGTGAAACCTAACCATAGCAGGAGTATAACTGTATGGCTGGTTGTCAAAATTGGTGTCCCGTTTAGGGTACCCTAAATATTAGGCGCCCCATGTCTTGAAGCAGTGGCTAACTATACGGGCCAAGTATACCTCTATCTCTTCACTCTAGCAGCTGCAAGGCAACACTCCATTCCCTCAGTCTGGCTGTTCCTGGGCTTCCAACGGACGTCTGCGAAATGGCTCGGACGACTGGGTGTCTGGCACATTCGGCCAAGAGATTCTCATGGCCGAATGTGCCAGACACCTACCTGGGGGCCAAACTGCACACACACACACACACACACACACACTCTCTCTCTCTCTCTCCCTAAAGACCAACAGCACCTTTCTGAGCGGCAGGCCCGGCGCCTTTCTTTGTTTGGCTTCCTGTGCAGGCAAGACATCGGATGCTTTGAGTAATTGCACAATACGCAGCCCACGCACAGAAATCAGAAGCTCGCACCCTTTTGCGAAATCCGTTTGTGCTCCTTGCGAGACCGTGGGCCAAGCCGCGGCTTCAGTGATTTGAATTTCCATCAGCATTTAATTTATGTCGCCGAAATTCTGGGACTGGGAGATCATCGCAGGCGCACCAGTGGTCCTCGCGAAAGCATGCGTCGTACGGTACCAGTTCCTTCGGAGTCAGGTACATCTGGAAATAACACCGACTGCAATGGACGCACATGGAATCCATGACCACCAGCTCCAGTTGGCCTATGATTTCTCTCTTTTCTTGTGGTAGGAACTTTGATAGTTCTCCGGCTATTGCGGAAAAGGTTACCTCCGTCACCGTCTCTGAGATCTTGAGAGACTCCATCATCTTCACATTCATTTCCATGCTTTCCTCCGTGCTTGTGGGAAAGGATGCCTCCGTCTCAAGATCCTCCGTCTGCTTCACAGGGGCTTCCATGCCTTCCTCCGTGCCACTCATGGCTGCTCTAGAATTGGCTGCTTGACGTGTGAAGTCTTTAGTGGCGGATTCCTGGAGGCTGTCGTTTGAACCGAAAACCGCCACAGCAACATATTCAAGTTTCGGTCGGCCTGTGGTTGAGGCCTTATCAGGCAGTGGGCAGCAGGGTGAACTCAAGTGAGCCCTGAATCCTACAAAGCTTCTCTGCCCTGAAGCGGCCCCTTCCAAATCTCAACTGGGCACGATCAGCTCCGGCTGGCCTTTTCTTCGTAGTGCTTCTGGGCGGACGGCTGAAACCTGCCAGGTGAGCAGGGACGTCCGGTTGATGAAGACGACGTCTTCATCAACCGGACGTCCTTGCTGCCGACGGCGTCAGTGGGATGCAGAAGACACAGTATCCCCCCAGGAGAAGTGTGAGCAGCTCAGCTATAAGATGCTCACATCGCTCCTGGGCGGATACTGTCTTCTGCATCCGTTCCTGCTCCTGCAGCAGGTCCGGTCGGTGTTTCGTGGCCTCAGCGATTATTCACAGAAGCGAAAAGGTACATGTCAATGCTTTGCAGAACATGGCTGCATCCTGAAGCGGACTTTTGACCAAATGACGTGTTTTCGCTCCATTGTACCCCAGTAAACTCACAACTGGACAGGTGGCATGTCATTGCCGTGTTCACGCGACTAGTGTAGTACTATTCAGTTCATGCGTCTCATGCACTCTGCCCTGTGAGAACCTACCAGCCTGCAGCGATTTTATCGCTGCGAAACCCAGAATCCGTCGGCTCAGTCAGCAAACATGAAAGCCTCCGAGCAGCGCAGTGCTGATCAAGGAAACAGCATAATAATACACAAACAACAAACTGGCCTGGCCTTCCGGGCAGCAATGCGGGAGCTGTTTTCGTTCTCTCCTGCTCTTTGAGCTGCTTTGTAGGCCCTCTTGTACGCGGTACACTTCCTGGAGCGCAGCTGATCCCTCGCCGCTTGTTCGGGCGTCTTTTCCTTCTTCGCTGTCTTCTGCGTGGCCTTGTCACCCGCCTTATCGTTTGTATTCTTATCCGTTGGCTTTTCGTCAGCATCCTTTTTCTTGGCTTGCGCCTTGGGCTTGGCGTCAGCATCCTTTTTCTTGGCCTGCGCCTTGGGCTTGGCGTCAGCATCCTTTTTCTTGGCCTGCGCCTTGGGCTTGGCGTCAGCCTTGGCCTTGGCCTTGGCTTTGGCACCGGCCTTGGCCTTGGCCTTGCCCTTTGGGTTGGCCTTGGCCTTTGGCTTGGTCGTGGAAGCCCAGCCTTCGGCTTGTCATCTTCTTCCGGAAGCTTTCTCTTCCTAGCCTCGGCTTCTCCCTCATGTTTTTCCTCGCAAGACATGGCCAAGTCAAGTGGCTTGAATGCAATACCGACGCTCAGCACTGGCTGCCTTCTCCTGCTCTTCATTCTTCGGCTGGCAGTTTTCCTTGTTGTCCTAGCATCGCACTCAGGGGCGGATTCGCAAGTCAATTCCGTTGAGACACAACCTTGCCTCGTTGTCGGAGTCTCCTTTGTCCATCAACACGAGACTCACTCCTGCCTTGTTATCCGAATCCTTTGCAAGAATCTTTTGACGTTTCCGCAATGAGGTAGCTTCCTGGCTTGCAAATCATGGCTATGTAAAGAGAACGACAGGGGAGCTTGCCTGTTCACCCTCACTGTCTGTTATCTCCACCTGCAGCGGAAAGTCGTGGTTCCCTCAAGATATGAAGAACCGGACCTGCTCGGTGTTCAACTTTGAATCCTCTTCCAAGAGCAGATCGACCTGCTCATTGCCGGTTTCCATCAGCTTGGAGTGTCTGGCGAAGTCAAAGCACGACCCACCCAATGCAACCTGCCGGCCTTGTTCGTGCTGTCCAGGCGCGGCTCCTGGCAGCTTGAAATCTCTGGCTAAGTGAAAGTACCGAGACAGATTGCCTTGTCCTTGTCTTCCAATGGAACCTTCATCATCGCCTGCGGATCCTGGCGGTTTCGAAGTTCTGGGTAGGTTCAGACGAGGCAAGCAGCCTGCCTCCTTGTTCTCCTCGACCGGAATCTCCTGCTGTTGCTCATGCATGTGCGCTTCCTCGCAGCTTGGAAATTTTGTCGATGATAAACTCAAAATATGATGCTTACTGAGGAGGTGGCCTGGCCAGCTTCCGTGTTTGGGACCTCCTGCTATAAAACTTGATTTGACACACTTGCGGATTCTACCAGAATGTCGACACGAGGCCAGAATCCTGCCTCCTTGTGGTCCCTCATTGGAATCTCCTGCTGCTTGTTCACGTCGTGTGTTTCCTGAAAGCTTCAAAATCTGTAAAAATTGTTTAACACTTGCGGATTCTACCAGAATGTAGACACGAGCCCGGAATCCTGCCTCCTTTTTGTCACTCATTGGAATCTCCTGCTGCTTGTTCACGTCGTGTGTTTCCTGAAAGCTTCAAAATCTGTAAAATTTGATTTAATTTTGCGGATTCTACCAGAATGTAGACACGAGCCCGGAATCCTGCCTCATTGTTGTCCTTCATTGCAATATTCTCTTGCGTGATCACGTCGTGTGTTTCCTGAAAGCTTAAAACATCTGGATGTTAAAGCACAATACAAGCAGCCGCCTGGTCCGCGCCGAACTTTGGCGTCTCCCGGATTTCCCGTTGCGGTTCCTGGCCACTCGGAATCTTCGTGCTGTCCAGGCGCGGCTCCTGGCAGCTTGAAATCTCTGGCTAAGTGAAAGTACCGAGACAGATTGCCTTGTCCTTGTCTTCCAATGGAACCTTCATCATCGCCTGCGGATCCTGGCGGTTTCGAAGTTCTGGGTAGGTTCAGACGAGGCAAGCAGCCTGCCTCCTTGTTCTCCTCGACCGGAATCTCCTGCTGTTGCTCATGCATGTGCGCTTCCTCGCAGCTTGGAAATTTTGTCGATGATAAACTCAAAATATGATGCTTACTGAGGAGGTGGCCTGGCCAGCTTCCGTGTTTGGGACCTCCTGCTATAAAACTTGATTTGACACACTTGCGGATTCTACCAGAATGTCGACACGAGGCCAGAATCCTGCCTCCTTGTGGTCCCTCATTGGAATCTCCTGCTGCTTGTTCACGTCGTGTGTTTCCTGAAAGCTTCAAAATCTGTAAAAATTGTTTAACACTTGCGGATTCTACCAGAATGTAGACACGAGCCCGGAATCCTGCCTCCTTTTTGTCACTCATTGGAATCTCCTGCTGCTTGTTCACGTCGTGTGTTTCCTGAAAGCTTCAAAATCTGTAAAATGTGATTTAATATTGCGGATTCTACCAGAATGTAGACACGAGCCCGCCGGAATCCTGCCTCATTGTTGTCCTTCATTGCAATATTCTCTTGCTTGATCACGTGCGATTCCTAGCAGCTTGGAGGTTGATTAATCAAAACAACAACACACACAGCCTGCCACTGCCTTGTCACCATCTGACGGCAGACCGCGATTTGCTTGGTCCTGAAGCTCGCACTGTGACAGTGGCATGATGAAGCTCCTTAACATCAGCCGGGCCACCAGCTCCCATCTTGCCGTCATAGTGTCCCAGTCTTCAAACAGTGCTTGGTTTTCGGGTCCCATTTCCTCTACCTGGAAATCACAGTCAATCTAGCTTCAAGAACGTGGCATCATAATCCTGGCAAGCCCTTCGATGCAAAGAAAGCCTAACAGTGCTGCGGTCACAATCAGAACGTGTCTTAAGAGCAGCCGGGTAACAAATGAGATAGTGTTTCGGAATGGTGCTGTCTCAGTGGTCGCAGTGTCCTGGCCGTGATGCAAGCAAGTTGGACACAAACGGAAGGATTCGGCCACCCTGGCCCCGCCTCGCGTTCGTAGCCATCCTGTAAGCATTTCTCAAGGACGCTCTCCGAGGGTTCCTCCACGATCGTGTCCAGGACCGGCCTCATGTTACATCGGATTTGACATACAAATTACCTGCTGATTCGCATCACATTGCAATCAGGTCACCAGTGCTCCCAGAGTCCGTCGTTTTTCTTGGTTTTCTTGCCTGCCGGCTTCTTGTTGGGCTTGGAGCTCTGGGCTGCTGGGCGCTTCTTCGTCTTCACTTTTTCGTCTTCTTCGGGTTCATCTTCGTCCTCATCGTAGGAACCATCTTCGTCTTCGTCGTCCTCATCGTCCTTACGGTTGCCGCGCAAAGGAGCATGATCCGCGTCCTTATTCTTCTTCTTTTTCTGCGTCTTCTTCGGCTCCTTCTCTTCCTCCGAGCTGGTGTTTCGGACACGCGGTGGGAGCCTGTCCTTCGTGGTTGTTGCCGTTGTTGGCAGCACTGCTTTTGCTGAGCCACTCGTCGATTTCAAAGCAGATGGTCTGTCGGCGGCTGTTTCGGTTCTGCGGGCTGAGCATTATGTCCTTACATGGATGGGTCTAATCAGATTCTATTTCATACTTTTCCGACAAGGTGCTCATCATTTCGTCCATATCGAAAACTGGACTTCTCCACTTCGGCTCGATGGGCTCCACTTCATCCGCGGACAAACCAGGCATGGTATGCTTGTAGACTTGCTAATACTGTCTTCTACGTGAACTCGAGCGGAGATGCTTCAGCTGAATCAATGAAGCACGAAGCATACAGAAAATCGCATGACACTGCTTCGTGATATTGAACCGGACTTCCTTATTTTTCCAAAACGCTTCCGAATAGGTCATTGCCCTTCTGTGTTCCTATTCCTGGGCCACGGGATTGCTGTCGGTCGGCTAACCAATCTAAAGATCTGATCAAATCAATACTATTAAGTATTAGTATAATAATACTTAATTATGGCTTGTCCGGGGCCTTTCCACTATGGAACTAAACCTAGCGATTCACAACTCTTCTGGAATCCCGGACCCAAGCGCTGGTACTTCCTTGTTGTTTCGTTTCCACATCATGTCCATGTGCACGCAGCAACATAGTGCCAAAATTGTGGATTCCGTTTACTTGGTCAAGCTATCGGAAACTATTAAAGAATTGTGGGGGTCAATCGTCACATGATCTTGTACGTTCCTGGGGCTAGGTCGATGGTGCCTGCCGTGACGGCCACCGGTCGAATAGGCACGATCGTGACCATTCCGTTCTCGCCCAGCTCCAAGCGCAGCCTTCCATGCGTTCAGATTTGGGTAGTTCGACATTATCATTGTTTTCACCGGTACACTGCATGCTTACTGAGTGACCGAGTCAAGGATAACCTGAAATCTACAAGATTGGGCCTCCATGCCAATGCCAATGACTCGCTTTCCTTGAACTTCGCAATCGACAGGTTCGCCCCGAACGACTTGCTCAAGTTTCCCATGGAGGTACGTCGGCGCTTCGGCTTTTTCTCCTTCTGTTGCGGGGGTCCGTCCATCTTGAAAACGAGTAACTCCTTCCCTTCGCCCCAGACGCGATGCGACGTTTGCCCTGCATCCTGAAATTCTCTGACGAGGGCCGCCAGTGTCACACAAGTCTCCATGCTTGGAATGTCTTTCAAGTGTTCGGGTACATCCTTCTTCTCGAGCAAAACCAGCGAATCCATCAAGTTCTCTCCGCCGAAGCTGAACCAATCGCCCAAAGCGTCGCTGACTAACTCTTTTGCGTCCTGAGAAATGCACACAAAAGGCGTTAAACATCCAGGCTGCAGTGCTTAGTCTGTGTGCTGTCCATGTCACGTGCTTCGTGCGCCAATCGCCACTTCCAAAGGAAAACCTGGGTCACTTCGATGAAACGGTTTACAAGTCGACGTGTCGAACAAGACATGGTTAACTATTTTCTAACGAGTCACACTTCTCGGTTCCTTAAAGCCTGGAAATTCTCATTCCCGGTCACCTGGAGGAAGAGGTTGCCTTCGGAGGCAATCCATGTAGCCTGCCCACTCCTGTCAAGCTTGACGGGATTCGGCAGCTTGGCGACATCTTCCTCGGTGCTGTCGAACTGAAGATTCTTGTTGACATCCATCGTACTTGTTTGCCTGGGCTGCACACACTATCCCGAACTCTCAGGGCTGCAAGGCAGTCTGACTGACTATTAAAGCCAGGATGCTGCTCTGTGTACAGAAAGTCAATGTCGGTTTCCTCTGCGTTGTACTTCTTGTTGTGTGCCTGGATGATGCTTTGAGCTTCCTCTGCGATCTCCGCGTCCATGTTGAGGAATTTCTCTGCAAGGCTTGCAAGCAGGAGGAGACGTCTTGGTGACTGCAAACCGACGGATACCTGAAGGGAGAGGCCTTGCGTCTGCTCCGTGTCCGTGAGGGCCTGCATCCTCTGCACAAGTCCTTGAAAGTCCGGCCACCCCGGCAAGGCCAGTTTTCCTTTCCTAGCAGATTGGAATACGTGGTTGGCCAGTTTTTCGTCTAACCACGCATTTCTATCCCACACTATAGATGCCATTGTCATGGTTCGGTCGGATGCGTGGCAGTTCTCCTCGATCACCGCAAGTCCTGGCCAAATGTCGTATCCATGCAAGTCCACCAGCATCACGCTTTTCGCGTTCGTTGGAACCATTGACTTCAACGTCTGACGTACCAAGCTTGTTCCTCCTGCCTCTTGCTTGATTTCTTGTACGTCGGTGAGCTTTCTTCCTAGATGTGGCAGCTCGGACTTCGCCTGCGACAATCGGGTTTAATTCAGAGAAAGATTTCATAACTGGATTGCGAAGTTTCTAGAACATCCTGCCTCCGGCGAGTTGAAGTCGTTCCTTGGTAGCATCTCTACGTCGTAAATTGTTCCGCTCTTGAAGCCCGGCATGTTCCTGAAGACGCTTCCGCTTCCCTTCACGAGAATTGCGAGGCCAGCCTTGGTTTGCAAACTGCTGATATCACATGGGGTAGCGGCAGGCCTATACCCCCACCCCCCGCGATCCAAAAATGCAGGCCCGGGTCCAAAGTCCCGGAGCGCTTCCCGTACACTGAATCCTCGGTTCAACAGTGGTTTTTTGGATTCAATTCCATGATCGCGAAAATGCATGAAAGCAGCCTTCTCGAAGATCCATGTGATGTCTTTGACGGTCAGGTTCCTATCCTTCTGCATCAAAGACTGCCTGGAATGAATTTCTCACTTCTCATGGACTAACTGCTAAGGGAATCCTCTTTAGATTCTTGAACCCGCTCACGTATACTTACTTACAATCACACAGTCTTCCTGTCGGCACACACAAAACTCTTTCATCCTATCGAGCAATTTGGTCAGCAGCCCCAAAAAGTGCAATGCATGTTCAGACCAAGGATCGCCCACATGAAGCGAACCTTGCGTACGTTCGATTCTTTGTCGACTTTTCCTTGTTTTTCGTCCTTCTCA
>CAJNDT010002674.1:0-29283 GCA_905221615.1 Symbiodinium sp. CCMP2592 | reverse complement strand
CAGAATGGGGGCCAGGGGGAAGAGGCGCAGCCGCCACGCTTATCCTCAACCAGAATAGGGGCCCAGGGGGTACAGCCGCCACGCTTATTCGGTGCCAGGCGAAGAGGTGCAGCCGCCACGCTTATCCTCAACCAGAATGGGGGCCAGGGGGAAGAGGCGCAGCCGCCACGCTTATCCGCAACCAGAATAGGGGGTACAGCCGCCACGCTTATCCGTTGCCAGGCGGAAAGGTGCAGCCGCCAGGCTTATCCTCAACCAGAATGGGGGCCAGGGGGACGAGGCGCAGCCGCCACGCTTATCCTCAACCAGAATAGGGGCCAGGGGGTACAGCCGCCACGCTTATCCGGTGCCAGGCGAAGAGGTGCAGCCGCCACGCTTATCCTCAACCAGAATGGGGGACAGGGGGAAAAGGCGCAGCCGCCACGCTTATCCTCAACCAGAATAGGGGCCAGGGGGTACAGCCGCCACGCTTATCCGGTGCCAGGCGAAGAGGTGCAGCCGCCACGCTTATCCTCAACCAGAATGGGGGCCAAGGGGAAGAGGCGCAGCCGCCACGCTTATCCTCAACCATAATAGGTTCCAGGGGGTACAGCCGCCACGCTTATCCGGTGCCAGGCGAAGAGGTGCAGCCGCCACGCTTATCCTCAACCAGAATGAGATTCCTCAGCCAGAATAGGGGCCAGGGGGCACAGCCGCCACGCTTATTCGGTGCCAGGAGAAGAAGTGCAGCCGCCACGCTTATCCTCAACCAGAATGGGGGCCAGGGGAACGAGGCGCAGCCGCCACGCTTATCCTCAACCAGAATAGGGGCCAGGGGGTACAGCCGCCACGCTTATCCTCAACCGGTGCAGCCGCCACGCTATCCTCAACCAGAATGGGGGCCAGGGGGAAGAGGCGTAGCTGCCACGCTTATCCTCAACCAAAATAGGGGCCAGGAGTACAGCCGCCACACTTATCCGGTGCCAGGCGAAGAAGTGCAGCCGCTACGCTTATCCTCAACCAGAACGGAAGCCAGGAGGAAGAGGCGCAGCCGCCACGCTTATCCTCAACCAGAAGAGGGGCCAGGGGGTACAGCCGCCACGCTTATCCGGTGCCAGGCAAAGAGGTGCAGCCGCCACGCTTATCCTCAACCAGAATGGGGGCCAGGGGGAAGAGGCGCAGCCGCCACGCTTATCCAGAATAGGGGCCAGGGGGTACAGCCGCCATGCTTATCCGGCGCCAGGCGAAGAGGTGCAGCCGCCACGCTTATCCTCAACCAGAATGGGGGCAGGGGGAAGAGGCGCAGCCGCCACGCTTATCCTCAACCAGAATAGGGGCCAGGGGGGACAGCCGCCACGCTTATCCGGTGCCATGCGAAGAGGTGCAGGCCGCCACGACGAGGAAGGGAGGAGGGCTTATCCTAAACCAATATGGGTTTCCGAGGTGTGGAAGCTCGAGCTGAAGAAGGACGGAGGCAAGGACGAGGGGGGGGGCTTATCCTCAACCAATATGGGTTTCCGAGGTGTGGAAGCTCGAGCTGAAGAAGACGGAGGCAAGGGCGAGCCGGGAGGGCTTATCCTCAACCAATATGGGTTTCCGAGGTGTGGAAGCTCAAGCTGAAGAAGACGGAGGCAAGGACGAGGCCGGGAAAGCTTATCCTCAGCCAATATAGGTTTCGAGGGGCTTATCCTCAACCAATATGGGTTTCCGAGGTGTGGAAGCTCAAGCCGAAGAAGACAGAGGCAAGGACGAGGCCGGGAGGGCTTATCCTCAACCAATATGGGATTCCGAGGTGTGGAAGCTCAAGCTGAAGAAGACGGAGGCAAGGACGAGGCCGGGAGGGCTTATCCTCAACCAATTTGGGTTTCCGAGGTGTGGAAGCTCAAGCTGAAGAAGACAGCGTGCATCTTTGTTGCCAGGTGCTCGAAGCCAGAAAGCGCGGCAGTAGAAGGGGGTGAAGGCGAGGACGACCGAAATGCCCAAGTGACTCGCTTATCCTCAACCAATCTGGGGTCCCAGGTGCGCATCCTCAACCCGAAGAGAGACGGAGACGGGGACGAGGCCGGAGAGCTTGCGTGCAGAAGCGGTTCGACGCATGCTGTAATTAGAGGAAGCCAGACCTGGCCCATACTTCGGCGCAGTGTCCTTTGCCGTCTGGCTTACTTTGCGAAAGCAATTTTACTGAGCAATATGCAACAGTAGACCCGTCCAGAACCCTTGGCTTGCCATGCCTCGCTACTGCCGTGGCTTCGAGGATCCATCTGGAATCGGAAGTAGACCATGCATCTTCTCGCAAGATGGTAGAGGTGGACCTGCTCAGTCCAGCAGAAAGAGCTGCGCATTGTGCAGTCTAGAAAACCTACAACTCGCTCTGGATTCCCGCATAGCAAAAGGCAATTTGGTCAGACAGCTCAAGCAGTGGCGCCGAAACGGATCGCCGACATACGAAGCGGCGTTTGGAATGGGGTCGCTGTGTGTGCTATCTACCAGCGAACAGTATGGCTTGCGCGCAAAGGCTGGACAGCCTCCGAAGTTCAAGCCATCATGGAGCTGGCTGCACAAGAAGTCACCCCGCCTGAAGCATTTCTTGCTGGGTCGGCCAATCCTGCGGGCGAACCCATCCATGAGCAGTAGCAGCCGCCAATATGTAAAAGCTGCATCAAGCCCACGCAGTGGTATCGGAAGCTGGCGTCTTCTCTCTGCTTATGTGGGATGCCGCAAAGCTGCACAGCGCATTGCTGCTGCGACAAAGAAGGATGCACGAGGTTCATTTTGGCAAGGGAAGAAGGCAATGCTGAGGGTCTACCGCCGAAGATGGTGGCTAGCTCGGAGGAGACTGAAGCGAAGGTATTCTGCGCTGATGGTGAGGACGGAGAAGCCTTTTCTGAGCTACAAAGCCGCGAAGTGGGCAATTGAGGAGAACATTCTACAAGCTGGCTTTCGAGTTCAGATTTCACGGCAGAACCACCCGCAGTGGAAATTCTTGACTGAAACCGGCAGCCTCCTATTCTTCCAAAGCTTGAATGAAAGCTTGGGTCTCGCACAGAAACAATTGGCGACTGCGACGTGCTCCGTCAACAATGCACTGGGCAGACAAGCATGTGACATCACTCTGCAGGGAGCCCAAGACCTGTTGAAGGCACGTGGTTATGAGCATGATTGGTGCACATTTTTGAGACAGGGCGGCAGGATACTGTCTCCTTTGGTCGTGGACTGCGCCCTGGAAAAGAGCGGCTTCAAGTTGCAGCATTGTCAAAACCTGGAGGTCTGGCCAGCTGGAGCACAGAGTATTCTACAGATTCGCGGCGACCGGAACTCTTGCCATGAGCGCTGGGTCGCTCTCATATCTTGTCATAGCCGAATCTATTTGTTGGATTGCTTCCAAGACGAGCCTGAGCCCACCGTCAATTGTCAGCTAGGCGTGCAACCTTGCGACACATACGCAGTAATCCGGCTTTGATTCTAAACGTTTCACCAACACGGACCTGGCTCATCTTGCAGACAACAGCCGGTTCATTCCACTTCTAGTTCAATGCACTTGACTCGGCACGACTCACGCAAAAGGTCTTGCTTTGTTGATGCGACTGTAACGAAGGCTCGGCATTCGATTGACAACTGGTGCCCTCGCGCAGGAAACGATTCCCATCAGGAGAGCGAGCACATGCATTGGCAGGCGACTCAGACTGAACGCTTAAACTTGTCAGGGGTTTCTGCGTCGACCACTTCGACCGAGCACTTTCTAGACGTTGGCCAACCTTACGCTGGAGGTCAATCAACAGAGCAAGCAATTTCGATAAACCAACCCAGGCGACCGTACCGACCCAGTGAAGTTAAGGAGGCCAGCCCGAGAGCCCAGCCCAAACAGCCCAAAGCCCAGCCCAGCCGCCCAGCCCAGCCCAGCCCAGAGCCCAGCCCAGAGCCCAGCCCAGCAGCCCCCAGCCCCAGCCCAGCCCAGCCCACAGCCCAGCCCAGCCCAGCCCAGCGCAGCCCAGCCAGCCAGCCCAGCCCAGCCCAGCCCACCCCAGCCCCCCCCCAGCCATCGGCCAACCTTTGGTTCGTAAACGAGGGTGGAACTTGCGAAACGAGTTCAAGCGCACCAGCGGCCCCACCTTTTGGCAGGATGGTCGATCTTGTCTTGGGCGGTCGGCCAACCCTAGACGACTTGCCACGGACCCAAAAACATGGAAGCAGTCGAGAAAACTCCTGGGGCACCGGCCAACCTTCCGTTCTTGTGCAAGAGGTGGAAGGTTGGCCGGTGCCCCAAAAAGTTATTGGGACCCAAACCCTTAACAATTTCTATAAACCCTAAACCCTAAACCCTAAACCCTAAACCCTAAACCCTAAACCCTCAAGAGCAGGATAAATAGAAATTGTGTGACTTTCGTTTCGAACTGCATTTGCATTAATTTCAAATTTTCATTAAACGTGTCCAACCCAATTCCAGCCCAGCCCGCCACTCCCAAAATGAAAGCTTCAAGCCAAAAAACGAAACCCGCCCAAAACTTTCGCTCAAAACTTTCGCCCAAAACTTTCGTCCATCGCAAGAGCTGCGGAGGCTTGAGCAGCTCCAGATCAAGCTTGGCAGCACAGCCCCGCCCAGCCCACCCAGCCAGCCCAGCGCAGTTCAGCTACCAGCCGAACCCAGCCTACCAGCCCAACCCAACCCAGCCCAGCCCAGCCAGTCAAGCCAGCCAAAAAGCGAAGCAAAAACAAAACCGTCCCCCAAATCCCAGAAACCAAAATGCAAAAGCAAAACCCAAAACCCGGCAAAACCCCCCAAAACCCGGCAAAACTCCGGACCCAAACCCTATACAATTTCTATAAACTCAAAAGCTTAAGCCTGAATGCTCAGCTTAAGCCTTATTACGTACAGGAGCGTACTACACCGTGTTCGGGAAGGAAACGAAAGACATTCTAGTCTATACGAGGTAAATGGTAATTATAGACATAATTACTACCATTTACTAGTAAGCTCATAACTGATTGCAAGTATTCCGTAATATAAGAGGTATAAATACCCTAAACCGGTGTTTCTAACCATCGGATCCCTCGAGTGCTCGTGTGTGCCCAAGCTGGTCGGGGCCACATTCTGCAGCAAAACAAGGCCGTTCTTTTCGTGTGCGTGCTCTAAACCATCCGGTGTCCAGGTGTGCCCAAGGCAGTCAAGCCCACATTCTGCAGCAAAACAGGGCCGTTCTTTTCATGCGGCTGCTCTAAGCCACCTACCTCATCCCTAAACCGGTTTTCTAAGTTTAAGTCGTGCTTGTCCTTTTCGGTAAAGGACAACCAGCTCTAAAATCAAGATTTTCTTCATTTAGTCGCGCTTGTCCTCTTCGGAAAAGGACAACCAGCTCTAAATTTTAGATTTTCCACATTCTGTCTCCAGAATTCTGGAAAATTGCTGGTGATTTTGAAGTGACAAATTCTGTTCATAAAATGTGCTTTTTAGACTACGCCGACTGCGAATCTCGAGGTGCCCCCCTTTCCTTTCGTGTGGCTGCTCTTCGCCGCCTTCCCCCTCCCTAAACTCCGTCCCTCGGAGCTCGGATCAAAAAATGGACCCTCGAGTGCTCGTGTGTGCCCAAGCAGGTCGGGGTCACATTCTGCAGCAAAACAGGGCCGTTCTTTTCGTGTGCCGGCTCTAAAATCTAGATTTTCTACATTTAGTCGCGCTTGTCCTTTTCGGAAAAGGACAACCAGCTCTAAAATCTAGATTTTCTACATTTAGTCGCGCTTGTCCTTTTCGGAAAAGGACAACCAGCTTTAAAATCTAGATTTTCTACATTTAGTCGCGCTTGTCCTCTTCGGAAAAGGAGAATCAGCTCTAAATCCTAGATTTTCTACATTTAGTCGTGCTTGTCCTTTTCGGAAAAGGACAGCCAGCTCTTAAATTCAGATTTTCTACATTTTTGCCTCCGGAAATTTGGAAAATTGCTGGTGATTTTCAAGTGATAAATTCTGTTCATAAAATGTGCCTTTTAAACTACGCCGGCTGCGAATCTCGAGGTGCCCCCCTTTCTTTTCGTGTGGCTGCTCTTAGCCGCCTTCCCCATCCCTAAACTCCGTCCCTCGGAGCTCGGATCAAAAAATGGACCCTCGAGTGCTCGTGTGTGCCCAAGCAGGTCGGGGCCACATTCTGCAGCAAAACAGGGCCGTTCTTTTCGTGTGCCGGCTCTAAAATCTAGATTTTCTACATTTAGTCGCGCTTGTCCTTTTCGGAAAAGGACAACCAGCTCTAAAATCTAGATTTTCTACATTTAGTCGCGCTTGTCCTTTTCGGAAAAGGACAACCAGCTCTAAATTTTAGATTTTCCACATTCTGCTTCCAGAATTCTGGAAAATTGCTGGTGATTTTCAAGTGATAAATTCTGTTCATAAAATGTGCCTTTTAGACTACGCCGGCTGCGAATCTCGAGGTGCCCCCCTTTCTTTTCGTGTGGCTGCTCTTAGCCGCCTTCCCAATCCCTAAACTCCGTCCCTCGGAGCTCGGATCAAAAAATGGACCCTCGAGTGCTCGTGTGTGCCCAAGCAGGTCGGGGCCACATTCTGCAGCAAAACAGGGCCGTTCTTTTCGTGTGGCTGCTCTTAGCCGCCTTCCCCATCCCTAAACTCCGTCCCTCGGAGCTCGGATCAAAAAATGGACCCTCGAGTGCTCGTGTGTGCCCAAGCAGGTCGGGGCCACATTCTGCAGCAAAACAGGGCCGTTCTTTTCGTGTGGCTGCTCTTAGCCGCCTTCCCAATCCCTAAACTCCGTCCCTCGGAGCTCGGATCAGAAAATGGACCCTCGAGTGCTCGTGTGTGCCCAAGCAGGTCGGGGCCACATTCTGCAGCAAAACAGGGCCGTTCTTTTCGTGTGGCTGCTCTTAGCCGCCTTCCCAATCCCTAAACTCCGTCCCTCGGAGCTCGGATCAGAAAATGGACCCTCGAGTGCTCGTGTGTGCCCAAGCAGGTCGGGGCCACATTCTGCAGCAAAACAGGGCCGTTCTTTTCGTGTGCCTGCTCTAAACCATCCGGTGCCTATGGGTGCCCAAAGCGGCCGAAGCCACATTCTGCAGCAAAACACGGCCTTTCTTTTCGTGTGGCTGCTTTAAACTTTGCCTTGACCTTCGGCGATTGGAAAACTGGTGCTGATTTTGGTGTACCAAATTCTGGTCATAAAATGTGCTTCTTAATGCAGGGCAGTTGCGAATCTCGAGGTTTCCTCCTTTCTTTTCTTAGAGTTGTCATCGCCGCCGTAACGGTGGAAAGACTGTCCGCCTCCCTGTAGCTGCATGGGTATTTCCTTCGTGTTGGACGCTTAAGGACTTAAGCTAAGGACAAATGCTCCGGGTGGGTTGTGGTGGGATCTATATCGAGGTCCACGGACGTGACGAACTCTCTTACGCAAAAAAACTTTGACGTCCGTCCTACATTCTTTTTACCGCAACAGTTTGGTCGACACACCCTAAACCCTAAACCCTAAACCTTAAACCCTAAACCCTAAACCCTAAACCCTCAAGAAAGTGATAAATAGAAATTGCTTGTCCATGTTTGTAACCACCGCTACGGCCCAACACACAGGTTAAAGATTGAACAAGCTTCTTGATAAACCAATTTCTCTACAAATTTGTAACAGCCGGTACGGCCCGGCCAACATTGAGCTGGGGCTCAAAAACGGAACAAACGTCTTGATAAACCAATTTCTCTACAACCTTCAACCCAAGCAACCCAGCCCAGCTCCAAGCCCCGGGCTCCAGGCCCCAGGCCCCAGCCCACCAGCCAGCCCAGCCCGAGCAGCCCGACCCAGCCCAGCCCAGCCGGCCAGGCAGCCCAGCCTAGCCAGGCCAGTTCAGTTCAGCAGGCCCAGCCCAGCCCAGCAAATTCAAAATGTGTTTTCAGTCCAAAAACTTTCGGTCAACACTTTCGGTCACAACTTTCGCTCAAAACGTTTCGCTCAAAACGTTTCGCTCAAAACGTTTCGTTCAAAACATTTCGCTCAAAACGTTGTTGGCACCCAAACCCAAATTCAAAATGTGGTTTCAGTCAAAAAACTTTCGGTCAAAACTTTCGGTCACAACTTTCACTCAAAACGTTTCGCTCAAAATGTTATTGGCACCCAAACCCTTAACAATTTCTATAACCACTTCAGCCCCAACAACCTCAACCCAGGCAGCCCAGCCAGCCAGACCACCCAGCCCAGGCCACCCAGGTCAAACCACAGCCAAGCGCAGGCCAAGCCCATACCCAGCCCCAGCCAAGCCAGTCCAGCCCCTTCCCCAAATTCCAAAACATGGTTCGCAAAGAAAAACTACCGAAATGGCTTCGGGCACCGGCCAACCTTCTGTTCTTCTCTATATCTTCCAAGGTTGGGCGGTGGAGAAAAAAACGACTTCTCCACCGGCCCAACAGCAATCCCAAAATCAAAACGAACCTGGAGCTGGTTAATAACGGAATAAGTTTCCCCGCCACTCCCCCGTACCCCCCCCCTACCCCCCCCTACCTACCCCCCTTTTTCAGTACCAGCCCCAAATTGCACCGCACTTCCTACCCCCCCTCTAAGCCCCCCCAACCCCCAACCCTCTTCATGCCTCTACCCTACAGCCTCCCTACCCCAAATCCACCAAAAAACCGCCAAAATTCCGGTTCGACCTTTAATGAGGGTTTAGGACGCCTGTGCGCCCTTCCCTCACCCCCGCCCACCCCCCACTGGTTCGACCTGAATGAGGCATGCACCCTCACCCTGAGGCAACAGCGCGAGCCCAGTTCGACCTATTATGGTTCGACCTGTGAAGCACCTTCACGAGGCAACAGCCGGGAGCCCAGTTCGACTTATTATGGTTCGACCTGAATGAGGCACAGCCTGCACCCTCACCCTGAGGCAACAGCGCGAGCCCAGTTCGACCTATTATGGTTCGACTTGAATGAGGCACAGCCTGCACCCTCACGCTGAGGCAATAGCGGGAGCCCAGTTCGACCTGTTATGGTTCGACCTGAATGAAGCACAGCCTGCACCCTCATCCTGAGGCAACAGCCGGGAGCCCAGTTCGACTTATTATGGTTCGACCTGAATGAGGTACAGCCTGCACCCTCACCCTGAAGCAACAACCGGGAGCCCAGTTCGACCTATTATGGTTCGAAGATGAATGAGGCGCAGTCACCACTGACTCCTCTGCTACAGCGTCAATCAAGGGACGTGTGCAGTCCAGCTTTCGGTTTGGGGTTTAGGACTTAGAGGATTGGGAGTTCAAGGTACAGCCTGCTCGGTCACCACTGACCCCACTGCTGCAGCGTCAACACAAGCAGACGCGTGCAGTCCAGCAGCCCAGAGCTCGGTTCGACCTTTTATGAGGCGATCCAACAGCCCGACGGTGTGTGTGTTTGTGTGCTTCAAGGACAGTATTTCCATTTACAGCCGTGCTCGATATCTGCCGCTGTTTTGAAGCACTATTCAGCGCAGGTTAATTCAACAGGCCCAGAGTCGCAAGCACAAGCACAGGTTCGAAATTAGGGCTTGCCTTGCTACGAGCAGATAACATTCTACATTTGCCATGCCCGTTTACTGCGCTGGATTCGAGGACCCTGCAGGCGGTCTGGCCAGGCCTTGCATCTTCGCTCACGATGGCAATGGCGGCCGAGCACGGCCCACTGGAAAGCGCTGCATGTTGTGCTGCTTAGAAAAGCTGCAGCAGGCGCTCTCTTCCCGCGTAGCCAAAGGAAACTTGCATAGGCTCCTTAAGCACTGGCGCCGAATAGGGTCGCCGACATACGAAGCTGCCTTTGGACTGGGTTCTCTCTGTGCGCTATCTACCAACGAGCATTGTCTTCTTCGTGCAAGGGCCGGAGAAGGATGCGACTTCGATTTGCAGACCAGTTGGCTACACAAGAAGAAGCAGCGTTTGGAACATTTCGTGATGGGCCGCCCGATCCCTGCTGCTAGCCCGGACATCAGCCAAGGCAGTCAGAAGTATTTGAAAGCAAAAGCCAAGTGGCACAAGGGGAATCGCGATTTCCGTCTGCATTGGAGATATCGGCAGTATCGTGTAAAGGAGCCTTTTGCAAACATCAAGACGAGGTGCAAGCGCCGAACATATTGGCGTGGCAGAAACGCCATTGTGAGGGGCATGCGCCGTGCATGGTGGAGAGCTCGGCGTATCTTGAAAACGAAGTATTTGGCAGCGATGGCGGCAGGACCACCTTACAATAGGTCTGGCTTGAAGTGGGCTGTGGAAGAAGGCTTACTGGAGACCGGCATTCAAGTACCTCTCGCAGATGGGGCGGTGCAACTGTGCCAACCGAGATGGAGCTTTCTCACTCCTGCCGGAGATGTTCTGTACTTCGAAAGCTTGGACGACCGCAAAAGTTCGAAGACGAAGCGGCTTCAAAGCGCCAAGGTTTCCATCAACAACGCTTTCGGAAGACCAGAATATGCCATTGACCGAGAAGAGTATGTCCATGACTGGAGCTCTCGCATGATTCGCAACGGCGTGATATTCTCGCCGCCCTATGTCGACAGCATGTTGGAAAGGCTCGGCTTCAAGCTGCAACTCTTGCGCGAGTACAGTGCGTGGCCAGCAGGAGCCAGCGGCCTGCTACAAATCCGCAGCACCACAGGGAGTGCCGCTGCAGGCTATTGGGCCGCTCTGATACCAATTGAAGGCAGAGTGTACTTGCTAGATGCTTTCCAAAGGGGGCCTGCCTTGATAGAGAACATGCAACATGCTGTGCAAGTTTACACAACCTACGCGATGGTCCCTTTCTAAGTCTCACCGCTGAAAGCTTGGGGCATGTGACTCACAGTGCAGAGACGAGCGCTGACTCAAGCCAAGCTACGCGCCCCGTGACCCTGTACAGGATGGAGCACTTGCGCAGAAACATGGTGACTGTTGTTGACATGGAGAAACGAATGCACTCTCATTCAACTGTGGCTCATGACTAGCTGGCCCGAGACTTCGGAGTAGGACGATTATTGAAGGCCCAAAAGAACTCGAAGCATTGTCCGGAAGTAATCCCCGAGCAAGCAGGTAGCCAGCCCAGCTGCCAAGCACCCAGACAAGCCCAGAGAGCGCAGAGACCAGCAGAGCCAACGCCCAGGCCAGCCAGCCCGAGCAGCAGCCCAGCCCCCAACCCCCTGCCCCCTTCTCCGGCCGGCCACCAGCCCAGCCGCAGCCACCCAGCCCGAGCCCAGCGCAAATTTCAAAATGTGGTTTGCGTGCTTTGTCGCACTTTCATTCAACTGTGTCTCATGACTGGCTGGACCGAGACTTCGGAGTAGGACGATTGTTGAAGGAAGTAATCCTCGAGCAAGCAGCCCGGAAGCCCCCACCCCCAACCCCCCAACCCAGCCCCCAACCATGCCCAGCCCCAACCCCTACCCCGACCACAGCCAGCCCAGCGCAGAGAGCTTTAGCAGGCCAGCCCCCACCAGCCCAGCCAGCCGGCAGCTCCCCAAGCCCAGCCCAGCCAGCGCAGCCAGCCCACCCAGCCAGCGGCCAGCCCAGCCAGCCCTGCCAGCCCAGCCGCTGCCCGAGCCCAGCGCAAATTTCAAAACGTGGTGCCCGCCAGCAGCCCAGCCAGCCCAGCCAGCCCAGCCAGCCCAGCCAGCCCAGCCAGCCCAGCCAGCCCAGCCAGCCCAGCAGCCCAGCCAGCCCAGCCAGCCCAGCCACAGCCAGCCAGCCCAGCCAGCCCAGCCAGCCCAGCCAGCCCAGCCAGCCGCCCAGCGCAAATTTCAAAATATGATTCGCAAAAAAAAAACTACTGGGCGGCTTTTTCGACCGGCCGACCTTCTTTTCTTTTAGTACGACAGAAAGGTCGGCCGGTGAAAAAAGCAGGTTTTTTCACCGGCCGACCTCTCTGTCGTACTAAAAGAAAAGAAGGTCGGCCGGTAGAAAAAGCCATATGCAGAGGTTTTTTTTCGACCGGCCGACCTCTCTATTCGTGCTAAAAGAAAAGAAGGTCGGCCGGTGCCCAAAATAGTTTTTTGGACCCAAACCCTTAACAATTTCTATAAACCCTAAACCCTAAACCCTAAACCCTAAACCCTAAACCCTAAATTTTAGAGGCTTACGCCAAAGTGCGCCAGCGCAGGTTGTTGTTTTACGAGCAGAAGGAAAGCGGGATTCATGGAAAGCAACCGACAACCACAATTCAGTTTAAGTAAAAGGGTAAATTTTTTCAACAAGCAAAACGCAGTTTAGGCAAATTGAGACAATAGCCCGAACGGAGGTTTAAGTAAATTGAAGGCACCGAGGCAAAGGAAAAGGGAGCAGAGGGCAGGAAGAGATCGGGAAGTGGAAAAGTCCAAAAAATTTGATGTGGGTGCTTGGAAAGGGTTTGGAAAAAGCACAAAACCGGTCTCGGAAAGGTTAAAAAAGCATCTACTGAAGGCTTGGAGGGGGCTAGGAAAAATCCAAAACACCAATTCGGTAGCTTGGATTCGGTAGCTTGGAGAAGAAAAAAACACGTTTTTAAAGCTAGGGGCGACCTCTTTAAAGCTAGGGGTGACCCCTTCAGGAAGAGACCGGGAAGTGTGCAAGTCCAAAAATGCAAGTCCAAAAAATTTGAGTCGGGTGCTTGGAGGGGGTTTGGAGAAAGCAAAAAAAACGGTCTCGAAAAGGTTAAAAAGCACCAATTGGGGGCTTGGAAGGGTCTGGAAAAAAACAAAAACCTCAATCCGGTAGTTTGGAAAAGAAAAAACACGCTTTTAAAGCTAGGGGCGACTGCCCCCGCCGCTGCACCTCAGACGCATGCCTGAGCCATGGCATGCATGTTAATATAATTTATTCATGTTTTGCATGTGGGTAATTATACGGGTTCAGCTCGTATTATATAGGGTTGGTTCACTATTGTCAGCGATGTGCAGGACAATGCCATGCTGCAGTTGCCCCCGCCGCTGCACAAAAGAAGCATGCCTGAGCCATGGCATGCATGTTAATATGATTCTTCATGTTTTGTGGTTAATTATACGGGTTCAGCTCGTATTATATAGGGTTCACTATTGTCATTATTAGTGCGGCCGGCGATGTGCAGGACAATGCCATCCTGCAGCACAAAAGACGCAAGTCTGAGCCATGGCATGCATGCTAATATGTTTTTTCATGTTTTGTAGCTATTTATACGGGTTCAGCTCGTATTATATAAGGTTCACTATTGTCATTATTAGTGAGTCCGGCGATGGGCAGGACAATGCCTTGCTGCAGCTGCCCAGCCACTTGAAGTCACGCATGAGAATTGCGCCTTTAGCAGAAATAGGAAACTTTCTTTTTATATGTATATCGGCTCGATAAGGTTCACTGTGATGTAGTTATATATGGGCTCAGCTCCTATATACATTATACTAAGGCCTCCCATGGCCAATATCCGGATCCGGACAGCCCTGCAGATGAGCCTTGGCTATTAATTATATATGTATATATATATATATATATATTGGGTTATATATATATATGCCTATGCACGCTTATATATTTCTTTAAATAAAGTATTTTTCTAAGGCCTCCGATCAAGAGCTACGTGCAAATGATGCTCCAAGCCCACCTGCAGATGAGCCTTGGCTATTATAAAGTAATGTTGACCCCTGATTAATAAACCTTCCGGTTGTCAAGGTCGCAGGCCCCCCACAGGATCACAGACCCCCAAATAATCCCGTGAAACCAAATTGCAGTAAACAGTAGTCGTAGTAGCAGCAGTATATAGTAGCATGGTCTCAAGACGCCCTTTAAATGTAGTCTTGCCCCCTTTAAAAGTAGTCTTCGAAGCACTTTTTTAAATTTTAGATCCCCAGACGGTGTTGCCTTTAATCGTGGTGGGTTTTCTGCAAAAAAAAACGATCCTTATTTGGGTGCTGCCTTTATAAAGTAGTACAGATTGGGGCCGGAGCCGCCCGCAGGCCGCCTTTATAATCGTAGGGGGATTATTAATCCTAGGTCAACATTAGGAAATATGGAATGCCTATGCATGCTTATAATGCGTTTTAAATACATTATTTTCTAAGGCCTCCGATTCAGAGCTATGTGCACAGGATGATCAGAGCCCAGCTGCAGATGAGCCTTGGCTATGATAAAGTAGGAAATATAGAATAATATATATATATATATACAATTATTTTTCCAAGGCCTCCGATGACGAGCTATCTGCACATGATGATCCAATCCCACCTGCAGATGAGCCTTGGCTATTAGAAAGTAGGAAATATAGAGCATATATATATATATATTTATTTATATGTATATGTGTATATATATACAATTATTTGTCTAAGGTCTCCGATGAAGAGCTACGTGCAAATGATGGTCAGAGCCCAGCTGCAGACGAGCCTTGGCTATTATAAAGTAGGAAATATAGAACAATATATATATATATGCAATTATTTGTCTAAGGCCTCCGATTCAGAGCTATGTGCACAGGATGATCAGAGCCCAGCTGCAGATGAGCCTTGGCTATGATAAAGTAGGAAATATAGAATAATATATATATATATACAAGTATTTGTCTAAGGCCTCCGATGAGGAGCTATGCGCACAGGATGATCAGAGCCCAGCTGCAGATGAGCCTTGGCTATTATAAAGTAGGAAATATAGAATAATATATATATATATATATATGTATATCTATATATATATATATATACAATTTGTTCTAAGGCCTCCGATGACGAGCTATGTGCACAAGATGATCAGAGCCCAGCTGCAGATGAGCCTTGGCTATGATAAAGTAGGAAATATAGAATAATATATATATATATATGCCTATATGGATGCCTATACCTTTTAAGTAAAATATTGCTTTCTAAGGCCTCGGATCAAGAGCTAAGTGAAAATGATGCGGACGGCCCTCAAAGCACACCTCCACAGGAGGCTCGGCTAATTAAAATAGGATATATATATATATATATATTATAACTATAGTTATATAATACTCAGTTTCGCTCTCTCTATATGTGTATATATATATATATATATATTGGGTTATCCAAGGCCGATGATGCGGCGGGCATGGTGCAGAGACTGCTTGGCCTCTTGCATGTCTTGCACAACCCCATGGACAACCGATAACCCAAACCAAGACCTTGAAACCCTAAGTATAACCCTGCATTCTTGATACCCTATATATAATTCCGAAAATAAAGGTCGCGAGATTTGCCTGCATGGGGCTTGTGTAAAGGCCATCCAAGGCACGTGCAATGGCCAGTATGGTGGGATTGCTCGCAGAGTGTGCTCGACGCCGGGCTTGAAAAAGATGCATGCATCGCTGGACCTTAAATATAGGAAGGCTCCCTGGTCGGGGTCTTGGGTAATATAGTTGCAATACATGATGTAGATTTACAAACTAGGTGAAACCCAGATCGAACCTCATCTAATAAGACAGGTCTTGCGAGTCTCTCCTGGCCATTTAGGTTTCTAAGGGTGCCGGTGTTTATGCGGATATATATATATATATAACTGCCTTTTATATAGATCCTATATAGATGATATCCTCGAGCCCTGCCTAGGTATATAGGTGTTATACTATTATTTATCCTACTTGTCGGGTATCACGGGGAACTATATATACTATGGTTATATATAAATATATATGTATGTAGAGAGAGAGGGATTATATAGGGTTATACCTACTCTATAGTACTAGAATATAGACGCAAGGAAGCCGCAAAAACTGTAGCTGAGCTCTTTCGAAGTCAGCACTGCAAACCCCACAACCTGGTGTACAAACAGCTCGTGAGTCCCATATATACACCCTATATACACACCTATATGAACCTCCACGATACCCGCAATCCTACAAACCCGAATTATAAACCCTTATAATAAGGGATTGCTGTATTAGCATCCTCCGTCCTTGCCACTATATTGCTGCCATGCCCCGTGCAGGATGTCTTCCACGAGCTCATGCAGGAAGCAGCGGCGGAACGGCCGATGGTGGTGGACGACAGTGACGAGGAGCAGGCCCTTTGCCTGGAAGAGGTTTTGTATGTTTTACAATACGGTTGATATATATATATATATATATATATATATATAGGGTTTCGCATGGGCTTATATATTAGGGTATATATAGAGAGAGAGCGAGAGAGAGAGAGAGAGAGAGAGAGAGAGAGTCTATATCGGAATTTGGAGCTCCCGGTTCGGGGCTTATAAAAGCTTTTTATATAGTACTTAGATTATACAGGCCTCGTGACTTCGGCCTTATTCTTAACTAGGGTTGCAAAGTGTTTTACACCTATATAGTATATAAATCCTTTTATAAACCCTGCGAGACCCCGAAGCACAAATATAGCCTATATCCAAAAGATGGCACATGTTTCTTGGAAAGTGCCCTCCCTCTAAGATGATGCTTTCACGACAACACAGAGGCACCTTTCGTTCCCGTCTTCAGAGGACGGGCAAGGTCAGCCACTAATGAACTACATGCCAGCTTCATTGCCCCCCACACCGGATTCTGGCACTGAGACTTGACTTCAAAGAAATACCAACTGTAAGCGAGCTCCCAGCTTTCGGAGCCAGGCCACGGTCGGCTGCATGGGATGCCTCAGGTAGACAAGGATGGGCAAAAGAACGCAAGCCTCGGCGAAGAAGCCTGACAAACGAGCTCCCAGCCGAGCTTGGCCGTGACTTTGGAGCCTTTGGTCACAATTAAGAAAAGGAGCTTCGCTGGCTCAACTTCAGAAGACCAGGATCTATTGCGCTTGGGCCCTGGCCGGATCTTCCTCTGAATCCTGCACAGGACTTGGGCTATGTAGGCCGCTGTATCAACTGATTCCAGGAACCGAGGCTGGGGCTGAGTTGAAGGATCCGAAGCGGACCGCCTTTCCACGAAATTATGCACGCTGCCACGTGCTCTGACACAGCCCTCTTGGACTCCGACTGCTTCACGTTGCCGCCGAGCTTCCCTTTGCCATGGGTGCTCCCCTGTCCGCCGATTTTTCCGGAAGCTGTCAACAGGAAGCGTATGCTTGCTGCTGTGCCCCCGGCTTTCAAAACGGTCGCCCTTTCCCGGCCCTGCAAACAGGAATAAGTGCATGCAGCCAACATGCCGGCCTTACGCTTCTGATGCTTTCCCTGCTGTGCTCCCTGCCTTTACCGTGGGCCTGCGGAGGGCCTGCCAACGGAACATGTCAGGATATGTTGGGAATATCAGAACGAATGATAGCAGCTAATGCCATCGAAGCACTCCGTGCTAGCTCCCAGCCTTCGGGCCGCAGCGGTCGCGGCCGTGGTCCAGGCTCTTCGGGCCGCAGCGGTCGCGGCCCAGGCTCAACTGATCGGACATCGCAACCACAAGAGCAACATGCAGTGCCAGTTCCCGTCCACACCTGGGGGAGGGGGCGGTGGTGGGCCTGTCAGCAGAGCTGATTCCAATGAAGGAGTATACAACAACAGCAGACGGAACCCGATCGCAGAAGTGATGGTAAAAAAAACCCCGACCTCGATCCGCTGGATATGCAGGCGGGTTGCCTGTTCGGATAAACAGAGATCTAGTAAAGAGATATGGTTGTGATTCTGAACTGTGACCGCAGTAACAGCAGCTGCAATCACAGCAAAAACCGGGACCCGAACCTGGCGGAACCCCCATGGCGCCTGATCGCAGCATTAGCATCGCAGCAAATGAAATGAGAACAGCAGCTATACTGCCGGTTCCAAGCCCCACCTGCGCAAGGCCTTGGCATCGGTCCTGTTCGGAAGAACAAGAAACAACAAACAATTATCAGTCCCGCTCACACCTCCAGCTGGCGCCACGTTCAGTCCTGTTCGGAACACTGACTCTGAAAAAATATCGTCGCTGCCAATTCCAAGCCCCGCCTGCGCCCGGAGCTACTGCAGCTGCAGCTGGCCCTGGCATCTGATAAACCAAACGATGAAATTATTACTCCCGGCCACACCTCCAGGCGACACCATGGGCTGTCCTGCGCCGCATGGCATTGGGCCTGTTCGAGAGAAAAAACGAACAATGAAATTATTATTCCCGGCCACGTGCACCTCTGGGTGGCATCATGGGCTGTCCTGTTCGGAGCATTGAATCTAAAGTAAGATCGTCGCTAACAGTCCCGGCCACACCTCCAGGTGGAACCATGGGCTGTCCTGTTCAGAACATTGAATCTAAAGTAAGATCGTCGCTAACAGTCCCGGCCACACCTCCAGGTGGAACCATCTGCTGTCCTGTTCGGAACATTGACTCGGAAAAAAGATCGTCACTGCCACTTTGAAGCCCCACCTGCGTCCACACCAGCTGGCCTTGGCATCGGGCCTGTTCGGGAAAACAAAAAAACAAACAATGAACTTATTAGTCCCGGCCACATGCACCTCCAGGTGGCATCATGGGACAGCCTGTTCGGAACATTTATTGAATCCAAAGTAAGATCGTCGCTAACAGCCTCGGCCACACCTCCAGGTGGAACCATCTGCTGTCCTGTTCGGAACATTGACTCGGAAAAATGATCGTCGCTGCCAATTCCAAGCCCCGCCTGCGCCGGGAGCTACTGGCCTTGGCATCATGCCTGTTCGGGAGAACATAAATGAAAAGTAGCAGCAATCAACGGTCAGCACTTCTTCCCAACCACCTGCAGGGAGTCCTGGCACCATCGGCACGGGGACCAGGAAGCCAATGCCTGTTCGGAAGACAGATATCTAGGCTACTAGCAATCAGCACGTGTTCTCAACCACCTCCTGCAGAGAGTGCAGTCGGTACTGCTGGAGCCACCGTTCAGAGAAACGATAACAGCAAGCAGCAATCAGCACAAGTATCAATCCGATCCGTCCCCGCCTTGGCTTCCAACGTCGGTGAACAGCCGTTCCGGAGCAACCGCGTTGAAGCCGGACAGGCCCAAGCGCCACACCTCGTGTAAGGCCGCGTAGTGGCCTGCAGACAGGGGATTTTGTATTTCAGTAGGCATGATCATGTGCCGGCCTTTGATGTTGTTGTAGAAGCCTTGCTGCAGGATGCTGCTGCTGATCGCCTCATGACTGCAAGGCTTACAGAAACCCGTTCAAGTTTGCTGCTCTTAAACTTACTACGTTCGATCTGGGCCATTGACCGCGTTCATGGCCTGGAGGGTCTGATCCCTCTCCTTGGTGACCTCCTCCAACCGGTCCTGTCAGGAGGTCAAGGCTGTCCACTTCTTTCAGTGTTGGGAGCGTTGTGCCGTGCTGACACACCTTTCGGTGCATAGCTTTCTTGGGGGGTTGCATGCCGGGCGTGTTGTTGCTTGTTTTTGCTTGGGGGTGACACCTTTCGGTGCTCCTGCAGGTGCTCATTCTGCACTTCCAGCCTGGCCATGTGTGCGACCTGTGGCCAGGCAACGACTCTGAACTTGATACGGGCTCGGATGCATCAAAGGAACCCTGCCTCATCGTCCCTTTCTTTGCTGCGTCGAGAGGCTCTCTTCTCCCCCGCCAAACAATTCCTGGCATGGAGAAGGTCTCATGAATAAGTTACGACTAGTGACGTAGTGTAAATCAAGCGTGTCAGCCGCACTTTCCGGACGAATAGAAGCCCCAGCCGACTGGCCGGGGTGGTCCGCCGGGGCCACCGCCGGGGCCACCGCCAAACCCACCGCCGGGGCCACCTCCGGCGCCTCCGGCGCCGCCGACGCACGCCATTGGCTTGGACAGCTCAGATGCAACCTTTAGGGTGTAGTTGTGGTCCCGATGCAACCTTTAGGGTGTAGTTTAGTTGTGGTCCCGGCAATAGACTTCAGTAGCTGACCTTGACAGCCTACATCCTGCAAAAGCACATTCTTCCTTAGTTAGTTGTGGTCCCGGTAGTAGACTTCAGTAGCTGACCTGGACAGCCTACATCCTGCAAAACATGAACTTTCATGTTTTGCTTTCTCGTGGCATGGCATGTTCTTCCTTCAGCCAGGGCAAGCAGCCGGCCAGTCACGCTTCAGTGCAACTGTCACTTTCCAGTGCTGCACGGCCAACCAATTGCAGCCGAAGCTCTGCCCCAGATAATCCCTTAATTAAGGAATAGTTTTGGGATCCTACTATAAATTGAAGTATAGGATTTGTATAGGGTTCAGGATTTCTTGGATACATTTTATAAGGGGGAAGGAAGCCTATGTCAAGGAACCTCACATGTATTTGGGGGGAAGGAACCCTGTATAAAGGAACCCCTATATAGAAATCCCATATGTATGTGTATAGAACCCTCATGCATACTGCATCCAGGCTAATGTCGTGGCTACGCATTCCAGATGGCTGGCGAAAGCTGATGAAGAGAACCCGGCAACAAAGAAGCAGCGAGTTGACCCGGCCGACCAGAACAAGCAGGATTGGGCACTGAAACCGTGATATACCCTTTCATTAAATTAAAGAAAGTAAAGTCAGTAATAATTAATTAGCCTACAGCCTGAACCCAAAACCCTCAACCCTAAAACGTAAACCCGTGACCCCAAACCCATGAACCCTGATTCTTGTTGTTGTTTATCCCCTACCAGGAGAACAAGGAGGTCACGACCAATGCTGTCCAGAATGTTGACGATGCGAATAAGATGCTGCCTGATGCCCGGCTTTTTTATTAACTAGTACTTTTAAAAAGAAATAATATCACAGTATGCCCCTAAACAAACCCCTTAAACTTAAAGTCATTATGTCGTCATATCCATCCACTCGCTTTAGGACTCTTTAGTAACTTTAGAATTTAGAACTTTAGACTTTAGGCCTTATGAGTTCGGTCCTGAACCCTAATCGAACGAGGGTTTAGTTTAGTTACATTTAGTTAAAGTCGGTTAGTTAGTTACTAGTGACTAGTGACTAGTGACTAATGACAAATGCGACTAGTGACTAGTGTTACTAGTTAGTTTAGTTCGTTGAGGGCCAGGGTGCGGGTCCCGCGGCTTGCGGGAGGGCTGCGTGAGGAAGCCGTTTGATGGGCAGCCCGGCTGGCATGAGGCAGAAGGAGGTAGCCGAGGTCGCGCCACCATCGTCTAGATGAGCGTCTGGCTCCTTATTTCATTTCGTCCTAAACCTAAACTGCCCTAAACGAACGATGCTTTAGTTAGTTTTGTTTAGTTAAGTTACGTTAGTTGAGTTTCAGATAATTATAGTTATTTATAGTTATAGTTATTAACAGTTATTATATTATTATAATGTTATATTAAATTATTATAGTATAGTTACTAGTTAGTTAAGTTATGTTAGTTGAGGGGCAGGGTGTGGGGCAAACTTCGGACCTTCGGACTAGCAGTGACTAGCGGCTTGCATGAGGCCTAGCTGGTTGTTCTGCAGCCCGTCGGTAGACGTAGTAGAGGTCATGCCACCACTACCACCATCTGCCTCCATTGAACTTGTTGTTCAGGATCGAATTGATAAGGCAAGGAGCAGTCACGAGCAGTCCCAGTGGTCTTGGCAACTGCAACACTCAGCAGGAGTCGCCACAAGAAACCATCAACCCTCGCACGGCGATGTCACTTCTTTTCTTACAGATCTACAAATCTACAGCCTTCAGAAGTTTCAAGCTGTAGCCTGTCTTGACACTGCACATTGAAAGCCGATGACTGCCGATGACCATGTCTTATGTGCATGCTGTGACTGTGACCTAAGCCAAAGCCAGCGATATGAAAGACGTTGGCATCTGATGGAACAACGGACGCAGGAGGGAACATGTCATACGTACTTCTGCAGTAGGTTATGACTTATGAACATCTGTGTGGACCACATCAACAGCCCTCATAGGACCCGGGCTAAGCTTAAGGCTTAAGGCTCAAGGCTTAAAGGCTTAAAGGCTTAAAGGCTTAAGGGCTTAAAGGCTTAAAGGCTTAAAGGCTTAAAGGCTTAAAGCTTGGCTTAAGACTTAAGGCTTAAGCTGAAGGCTTAAGGCTGACTTAAGATCTTAAAGTCTTAAAGTCTTAAAGGCTTAAAGAGGCTTAAAGAGGCTTCCGTCACTCATCGCTCCCTAACTCCCTGGCTCCCTGACTTCTCCCCCACAAAGGTCCAGAGTCCATAGAGAATCAAAAGTACGTCGAATGTCGAAACACCCAATCACTCAGCTCTGGCCTATGGACCATCGATCGGAATTCAAGGTGCTGCCTGCCAAGGAAAGACGAATCATATAAATTTAGCTGCTAGCTGCAATTTAGCTTACGACCTGCTGCTGGGGCTGCCTCTGAAGCTGTGATCAGTCACTACCGGAGCAAGCATGCGGCACTCATGTCAGCAGCAGCTCAACATGAGTGAATGACATTCGCTAACGTCACTAGCAGCCATGCTTTCAGTCCAATCAATGAGTCAGCCGCATGCCGAGAGCCAGGAACCGTTCGTCCATTCGCAAACCAACTCGCACCGGTTTAGTAACTTTTCTCATTCCCATAGGATCTGCAGACCCGAGGACCATGATGGATTGTTGCTGGCTTCTGAAATTTTCAGGCTTGAAGCCCAGTGGGTTTTGGGTTTAGGGCTACAGGGCTGGATGGGGCCTGGCTTTCATATTGGTGCTCGAGTTTGAAGTTTCCTTGTTTTCAGGATTGGGGTTTGGTAGTTTAAGTTTCTCTTTCCCACAGGATCTGAAGTCCCGAGGACCATGATGGATTGCATTACAATTTTCGCGTTCATGCTTAAAGCCCAGTGGGTTTTGGGTTTAGGGTCTAGGTCTTCGGTGTACCAACCCCTAACCTTATAATTATTATATGTTTCCCTATATGAATCCGATGCCAATGTCCGCAGCCACCATCCGCACCGATGGCTTAGTTCCTCAGAACAAGCAGCAGAATCATACAAATGACCCGGGAGAGGACCCAATGACCTATACATAAATACCAATGTGCATCCCACTGAACCCAAAAAGCCATGGGGCGATAAGCTTTATACACATGTATGCGACGACCTGATCTTGAAATTTGAGATCAAGCTCAGCCTGGTGGGGCATCCAAAACGAGCATGCTGAGGCATTATCTGGCATGTGCGGCACTGCAATCTGTGAAACAATTGCTAAGACGACTAGTTTTGAATCTTTCGCATGTATAGATTTCGTCGCGATCATCGGGCCCTTTGTATGTGTGCCTCCTGTAGATTGTGATGTTGTGAACTATATATGCATGCCGCTAGGCCTATAGCCAAGGCAGAGCTTAGGGGCTGCAGAGCCTTAGCGGATGGCTCAGGCAGAGGGTAGGGGATGGTCAGGGCAGAGCCTAGCGGAAGGTGTGATCGACAGAGCCTAAGGGATGGCCTGGGGCCTGGCCTAGGCAGAGCCCAGACAGAGTAGGCAGAGCCTAGGGGCTATTAGCGGATGGCCTAGGCAGAGGGTAGGGGATGGTCAGGGAGGGATGGCCTGGAGCCTGGCCTAGGCCCCTAAGCTCTGCTGAGGCCATCCCCTAGGCTCTGCCTGGAAACGAATTTGTTCGACTAATATAAGGGGGGATGAAGAGGCTCAAAGCCTCTTTCAGCCTTCTTGAAAGCCTCCTGGAACGAATTTGTTCGACTAATATAAGGGGGGATGAAGAGGCTCAAAGCCTCTTTCAGCCTTCTTGAAAGCCTCCTGGAAACGAATTTGTTCGACTAATATAAGGGGGGATGAAGAGGCTCAAAGCCTCTTTCAGCCTTCTTGAAAGCCTCATGGAAACGAATTTGTTCGACTAATATAAGGGGGATGAAGAGGCTGAAAGCATCTTTCAGCCTTCTTGAAAGCCTCCTGGAAACGAATTTGTTCGACTAATATAAGGGGTGATGAAGAGGCTCAAAGCCTCTTTCAGCCTTCTTGAAAGCCTCCTGCAAACGAATTTGTTCGACTAATATAAGGGGGGATGACGAGGCTCAAAGCCTCTTTCAGCCTTCCTGAAAGCCTCCTGGAAACGAATTTGTTCGACTAATATAAGGGGGGATGAAAAGGCTCAAAGCCTCTTTCAGCCTTCTTGAAAGCTTCCTGGAAACGAATTTGTTCGACTAATATAAGGGGGGATGAAGAGGCTCAAAGCCTCTTTCAGCCTTCTTGAAAGCCTCCTGGAAACGAATTTGTTCGACTAATATAAGGGGGGATGAAGAGGCTCAAAGCCTCTTTCAGCCTTCTTGAAAGCCTCCTGGAAACGAATTTGTTCGACTAATATAAGGGGGGATGAAGAGGCTCAAAGCCTCTTTCAGCCTTCTTGAAAGCCTCCTGGAAACGAATTTGTTCGACTAATATAAGGGGGGATGAAGAGGCTCAAAGCCTCTTTCAGCCTTCTTGAAAGCCTCCTGGAAACGAATTTGTTCGACTAATATAAGGGGGGATGAAGAAGCTCAAAGCCTCTTTCAGCCTTCTTGAAAGCCTCCTGGAAACGAATTTGTTCGACTAATATAAGGGGGGATGAAGAGGCTCAAAGCCTCTTTCAGCCTTCTTGAAAGCCTCCTGGAAACGAATTTGTTCGACTAATATAAGGGGGAATGAAGAGGCTCAAAGCCTCTTTCAGCCTCAGGAGGAGTTTGTTCTACCTATATGAAGGGTCCAGAGCTCAGACCTGCCCAGCAGGAGTTTGTTCTACTTATATGAAGGGGTCCAGAGCTCAGACCTGCTCAGGAAGAGTTTGTTGAAGGGGTCCAGATCTCGTTCTACCGGTATGAAGGGGACCAGAGCTCAGACCTGTGGAAGAGTTTGTTCTACCTATATGAAGGAGTCCAGAGCTCAGACCTGTTCAGGAGGAGCTTCTTCCACCTCGACGAAGGTGTCCAGAGCTCAGACCTGCTCGAAAGGAGTTTGTGTTTCGTTTATGAAGGGTTAGCAAAGAGAAATGCTTGCAGAATTGTTTCGCTTATTGGGGCGTTAGGAAGGAAAATCTCCTGCAGAATTGTTTCGCTTATTGGGGCGTTAGGAAGGACAATCTCTGGCACAATTGTTCCGCTTATTGGGGCGTTAGGACTATCAATCTATTGCAGAACTGTTTAGCTTATTGCGTGCCTTCTTGAAAGCTTCCTGGAAACGAATTTGTTCGACTAATATAAGGGGGGATGAAGAGGCCCAAAACTTCTTTCAGCCTTCTTGAAAACTTCCTGGAAGCGAATTTGTTCGACTAATATAAGGGGGGATGCAAAGGCCCAAAGCCTCTTTCAGCCTTCTTGAAAGCCTCCTGGAAACGAATTTGTTCGACTAATATAAGGGGGGATGAAGAGGCTCAAAGCCTCTTTCAGCCTTCTTGAAAGCCTCCTGGAAACGAATTTGTTCGACTAATATAAGGGGGGATGAAGAGGCTCAAAGCCTCTTTCAGCCTTCTTGAAAGCCTCCTGGAAACGAATTTGTTCGACTAATATAAGGGGGGATGAAGAGGCTCAAAGCCTCTTTCAGCCTTCTTGAAAGCCTCCTGGAAACGAATTTGTTCGACTAATATAAGGGGGGATGAAGAGGCTCAAAGCCTCTTCAGCCTTCTTGAAAGCCTCCTGGAAACGAATTTGTTCGACTAATATAAGGGGGGATGAAGAGGCTCAAAGCCTCTTTCAGCCTTCTTGAAAGCCTCCTGGAAACGAATTTGTTCGACTAATATAAGGGGGGATGACGAGGCTCAAAGCCTCTTTCAGCCTTCCTGAAAGCCTCCTGGAAACGAATTTGTTCGACTAATATAAGGGGGGATGAAAAGGCTCAAAGCCTCTTTCAGCCTTCTTGAAAGCTTCCTGGAAACGAATTTGTTCGACTAATATAAGGGGGGATGAAGAGGCTCAAAGCCTCTTTCAGCCTTCTTGAAAGCCTCCTGGAAACGAATTTGTTCGACTAATATAAGGGGGGATGAAGAGGCTCAAAGCCTCTTTCAGCCTTCTTGAAAGCCTCCTGGAAACGAATTTGTTCGACTAATATAAGGGGAGATGAAGAGGCTCAAAGCCTCTTTCAGCCTTCTTGAAAGCCTCCTGGAAACGAATTTGTTCGACTAATATAAGGGGGGATGAAGAGGCTCAAAGCCTCTTTCAGCCTTCTTGAAAGCCTCCTGGAAACGAATTTGTTCGACTAATATAAGGGGGGATGAAGAGGCTCAAAGCCTCTTTCAGCCTTCTTGAAAGCCTCCTGGAAACGAATTTGTTCGACTAATATAAGGAGGGATGAAGAGGCTCAAAGCCTCTTTCAGCCTTCTTGAAAGCCTCCTGGAAACGAATTTGTTCGACTAATATAAGGGGGAATGAAGAGGCTCAAAGCCTCTTTCAGCCTCAGGAGGAGTTTGTTCTACCTATATGAAGGGTCCAGAGCTCAGACCTGCCCAGCAGGAGTTTGTTCTACTTATATGAAGGGGTCCAGAGCTCAGACCTGCTCAGGAAGAGTTTGTTGAAGGGGTCCAGATCTCGTTCTACCGGTATGAAGGGGACCAGAGCTCAGACCTGTGGAAGAGTTTGTTCTACCTATATGAAGGAGTCCAGAGCTCAGACCTGTTCAGGAGGAGCTTCTTCCACCTCGACGAAGGTGTCCAGAGCTCAGACCTGCTCGAAAGGAGTTTGTGTTTCGTTTATGAAGGGTTAGCAAAGAGAAATGCTTGCAGAATTGTTTCGCTTATTGGGGCGTTAGGAAGGAAAATCTCCTGCAGAATTGTTTCGCTTATTGGGGCGTTAGGAAGGACAATCTCTGGCACAATTGTTCCGCTTATTGGGGCGTTAGGACTATCAATCTATTGCAGAACTGTTTAGCTTATTGCGTGCCTTCTTGAAAGCTTCCTGGAAACGA
This sequence comes from Symbiodinium sp. CCMP2592, assembly GCA_905221615.1. Taxonomy (NCBI): domain Eukaryota; class Dinophyceae; order Suessiales; family Symbiodiniaceae; genus Symbiodinium; species Symbiodinium sp. CCMP2592. Next base: position 2,727 of record CAJNDT010002674.1, on the reverse strand, counting down.
ATTTGTTCGACTAATATAAGGGGGGATGAAGAGGCTCAAAGCCTCTTTCAGCCTTCTTGAAAGCCTCCTGGAAACGAATTTGTTCGACTAATATAAGGGGGGATGAAGAGGCTCAAAGCCTCTTTCAGCCTTCTTGAAAGCCTCCTGGAAACGAATTTGTTCGACTAATATAGGGGGAGATGAAGAGGCTCAAAGCCTCTTTCAGCCTTCTTGAAAGCCTCCTGGAAACGAATTTGTTCGACTAATATAAGGGGGATGAAGAGGCTCAAAGCTTCTTTCAGCCTTCTTGAAAGCCTCCTGGAAACGAATTTCTTCGACTAATATAAGGGGGGATGAAGAGGCTCAAAGCCTCTTTCAGCCTTCTTGAAAGCCTCATGGAAACGAATTTGTTCGACTAATATAAGGGGGGATGAAGAGGCTGAAAGCATCTTTCAGCCTTCTTGAAGGCCTCCTGGAAACGAATTTGTTCGACTAATATAAGGGGTGATGAAGAGGCTCAAAGCCTCTTTCAGCCTTCTTGAAAGCCTCCTGCAAACGAATTTGTTCGACTAATATAAGCGGGGATGACGAGGCTCAAAGCCTCTTTCAGCCTTCCTGAAAGCCTCCTGGAAACGAATTTGTTCGACTAATATAAGGGGGGATGAAAAGGCTCAAAGCCTCTTTCAGCCTTCTTGAAAGCTTCCTGGAAATGAATTTGTTCGACTAATATAAGGGGGATTAAGAGGCTCAAAGCCTCTTTCAGCTTCTTGGAAAAGCCGTCCTGGAACAATTTGTTCGACTACTATAAGGGGGGATGAAGAGGCTCAAAGCCTCTTTCAGCCTCTTGAAAGCCTCCCTGGAAACAGATATTTGTTGGCTAATATTTAAGGGGGGGGAGATGAATAGGCTCAAAAGCCTCTTTCACCTTCTTGAAAGCCCCTGGAAACGAATTTGTTCGAAACAAAGGGGGGGAAAGGGGGGATGAAGAGGCTCAAAGCCTCTTTCAGCCTTCCTGAAAGCCTCCTGGAAACGAATTTGTTCGACTAATATAAGGGGGGATGAAAAGGCTCAAAGCCTCTTTCAGCCTTCTTGAAAGCCTCCTGGAAACGATTTTGTTCGACTAATATAAGGAGGGATGAAGAGGCTCAAAGCCTCTTTCAGCCTTCTTGAAAGCCTCCTGGAAACGAATTTGTTCGACTAATATAAGGGGGAATGAAGAGGCTCAAAGCCTCTTTCAGCCTCAGGAGGAGTTTGTTCTACCTATATGAAGGGTCCAGAGCTCAGACCTGCCCAGCAGGAGTTTGTTCTACTTATATGAAGGGGTCCAGAGCTCAGACCTGCTCAGGAAGAGTTTGTTGAAGGGGTCCAGATCTCGTTCTACCGGTATGAAGGGGACCAGAGCTCAGACCTGTGGAAGAGTTTGTTCTACCTATATGAAGGAGTCCAGAGCTCAGACCTGTTCAGGAGGAGCTTCTTCCACCTCGACGAAGGTGTCCAGAGCTCAGACCTGCTCGAAAGGAGTTTGTGTTTCGTTTATGAAGGGTTAGCAAAGAGAAATGCTTGCAGAATTGTTTCGCTTATTGGGGCGTTAGGAAGGAAAATCTCCTGCAGAATTGTTTCGCTTATTGGGGCGTTAGGAAGGACAATCTCTGGCACAATTGTTCCGCTTATTGGGGCTTTAGGACTATCAATCTATTGCAGAACTGTTTAGCTTATTGCGTGCCTTCTTGAAAGCTTCCTGGAAACGAATTTGTTCGACTAATATAAGGGGGGATGAAGAGGCCCAAAACTTCTTTCAGCCTTCTTGAAAACTTCCTGGAAACGAATTTGTTCGACTAATATAAGGGGGATGCAAAGGCCCAAAGCCTCTTTCAGCCTTCTTGAAAGCCTCCTGGAAACGAATTTGTTCGACTAATATAAGGGGGGATGAAGAGGCTCAAAGCCTCTTTCAGCTTTCTTGAAAGCCTCATGGAAACGAATTTGTTCGACTAATATAAGGGGGGATGAAGAGGCTGAAAGCATCTTTCAGCCTTCTTGAAAGCCTCCTGGAAACGAATTTGTTCGACTAATATAAGGGGTGATGAAGAGGCTCAAAGCCTCTTTCAGCCTTCTTGAAAGCCTCCGGCAAACGAATTTGTTCGACTAATATAAGGGGGGATGACGAGGCTCAAAGCCTCTTTCAGCCTTCCTGAAAGCCTCCTGGAAACGAATTTGTTCGACTAATATAAGGGGTGATGAAGAGGCTCAAAGCCTCTTTCAGCCTTCTTGAAAGCCTCCTGCAAACGAATTTGTTCGACTAATATAAGGGGGGATGACGAGGCTCAAAGCCTCGTTCAGCCTTCCTGAAAGCCTCCTGGAAACGAATTTGTTCGACTAATATAAGGGGGGATGAAAAGGCTCAAAGCCTCTTTCAGCCTTCTTGAAAGCTTCCTGGAAACGAATTTGTTCGACTAATATAAAGGGGGATGAAGAGGATCAAAGCCTCTTTCAGCCTTCTTGAAAGCCTCCTGGAAACGAATTTGTTCGACTAATATAAGGGGGGATGAAGAGGCTCAAAGCCTCTTTCAGCCTTCTTGAAAGCCTCCTGGAAACGAATTTGTTCGACTAATATAAGGGGAGATGAAGAGGCTCAACGCCTCTTTCAGCCTTCTTGGAAGCCTCCTGGAAACGAATTTGTTCGACTAATATAAGGGGGGATGAAGAGGCTCAAAGCCTCTTTCAGCCTTCTTGAAAGCCTCCTGGAAACGA
>CAJNDT010002673.1:0-29289 GCA_905221615.1 Symbiodinium sp. CCMP2592 | reverse complement strand
AAATACAAAACAATACTTTTAAATACAAAAAAACACTTTTAAACACAAATAAAGCCAACCACATACAAAAATGAGATTTTGGGTTCCTTTCATATAAGCCTTGTTGATCTAAACCCTGTGGTTCTGGTTCGGCGCAAAGGGTTAAGGAGAGAACCTACGGGACCTACGGATTAAAAGATGATGTAGGTCTGGGTCGGTTTTGGGCATGGGAAAGCACCTTCCTGACCATACTTCAAGTGTCGAAGGGGAAAAGGAGGGACCCTTAATGGGGACCCCTACCCCATAATATGCTATATAATTGGCTCATAATAGCTATATTAAGGATATATATATATATATATATATACATATATATATATATATATATACCTCCTTGTACCCTTCGAACGTGGGGATTTTCCTGGAAAGGCATTGGTTATACTCGCTTGGTATGGAGAGATCCAGTTCGGGCCGGCTGTTGACATACCTGCTGCTGGTGCCCCAGCTCCCGCAAGACGTCGGAACGTCCAGTGTCTCTTGTAAAATTGGCACGAAACCCTCATCACAGCGCAAATCCCTCACAAACACCAGGAGTATGCACGTGGCATTCACAAGTAGACCCGAAATCCGGAGTTGCCAAGACTTTGACGGACGTATCTTCCCTCGCTCGGCGTACTTGCTGTCGGCAGGAAAATCAAAAAGAGACTCGAGTCGCTGCATGGCTATGTTTTCGCGGAGCTGTGGGGAGAGGGTTGGGCAACATCCTCTACATTTGAGATGTGTGGTCTTGCTTCACGGTTTTGTTCCACATTGAATGTGGAGGTTGACTCCATCCGGAAGTTTACTTTACAGAATACATCATCCTACTTAATCTGAAACGCTTCGCTTCACCCGCCTCGGCCTGGCTGCACGCGTATGTGCCGAATTGCTTGGAGGTGTTTGTCTCAGGTAAGCATTCGGAGCCTGCACCGCTACCCCGTGAAAAGTTGCCTTGCTGAAGAGAACGCTTGAGCCGAGATCTTGCAGGCGCCAAATTCCAGCTTCAGAGTGTACAGGGGATTGCTTTTGCACAAGTGTTCTGCATAGAATTGAAAGTGCGGTACTTTGTGACAGTCTTTAGCGGTGGGGGGGTGGAGGGGGTGAAAAGGTGGGGGAGGGGGGAGGGAGGGGGGGACAGAAAGCGGGGAGTGGACTGGGCTCCGTTGCATAAGGCGACACCGCAGCATCAAATTCCTGGGTTCAATGAGAGGAGGGAGGGGGGGAGGGGGGGTCAGCGGGCGGGGGAATCCGCATCGGAAGATCTGACCGCAATAAAGGGGCCTGGATGAGAACCAATACTATTTTGTTGCTCCCTGTTATAATTATGGTATGATATACACCCGCCAGACCCTATTCATGTCGTTAAGGCCCCTTCTATACTACATTACCTATCTTATCGGTCGTTCTTTCCTGAGCATCAATACGGCTGGTGGACAACACCCGCATTACCTGTAAATAGCATGATTCCAGTATCATTCCACATTCCCTCAGTTTGAGGTCTTTACTCGAAACTTAAAGCCTAAGGCCCCAAGCCCTAGACCCTAAACTCTACCTGGGGGCATCCCAAGAGTGCCATAGTTCGGAGTTTGATTCCGGGGGGTCCCTGCTGTTTTTTACGAACCTACGCCTCGTGAAGCTCTTCAAGAGAAGAATTAAGGGTTTCGGGTCAAGGGTTTAGGATTTAGGGCAACCCTGGGTATGCGCATGCTCTTTGGATTGCCTCTGCAGGCACTGGCATGCAGTGCCGCCCCACGCCACGCCGCCCTGAGCGAAGTCCACGTGGGTTTTAAAGGCTTTGGGGTTTCGGGGGTTTTGAGAACTTTGCGGTTTTGGGTTGGGCTTACTTTAGGGTGTAGGGTTTGAGGGTTTAGGGTGGCTAAGGCTCCCCATCTTTGCGTTGATCAAATCACAAGTATGGACCTCTATTGGTCCCCTAAACTATGAGGAATAGACTAACACAGAGCCGAAGAGGCTTGACGGTTTTAGTGATATACTTGGAGTCTTGTAGAAAGTGGGTATATATATATATATATATGGTCCCATCTGGGCAAATAGCGCCTCATTTGTAGTTCGAAGAAGAGTTTATAAGTCTGTACCCCTGAAGTTTGTTGAATTATGTCCTCTAGTTATCGTCACCCAGTTTACGAGCCTACATACATGTATTTATATATATGGTCACGCGCTCCGCAGCCCCCCCCCCCTCCCCCCCCAAAGGTCAATGGTCCGGATGTGGGGTGGGGCCCCCCCTCCCCTGTGGTGTGGGGTGTGGGGTTCCTCTTCCCCCTGTGGGGTGTTTGTGGGGTTTTGGGGTTTAGGGTTTGGCTTAAGCTTTTGAGTTTTGGGTTTACGGTTACAAGGTATAAGGCTTCGAGTCGACAAGGGCTTAGGGCGGATTTGCGGTGTACGCTCTGCTTTAGGCTTAAAGCCTGCAGTTAGGTGGGGTTTAGGGTTGGGTGTAGCGTTTTAAGTACAAGTTAAGGTTGCTCAAAACAGGGGCACGCGCTGCGTTAAAGGGTCTACAGCTTGCTTGCGAAGGGCTTGCGCGTGAGCCCTGGCCGCCAGCACCACCATCCGGTGGCAGCTCCAACGGCCCCCAACCATTTCCGCGCACGCCAGGGCCCCCCCCCCCCCCACCCTATCAGACCATACCATTGGGGGGGGGGGGGGGGGCTGGGAACGCCAGACGCCTGATCATATATATATATATGTGCATACATACATCTGTAGGCAAAGATGGATCGAAAGAGTGCTACGGTCGTTTCAAACAGGTTGATGTTTGAGATTGCCTGTTGTTTTGCAGGGGTAATTGGACAGGTTTTGCTCTTCATATGCTTCAGGAACTCCTTGACCCTAAACCTTTACCTCACGCCAGGGCTTTACAGTCATCGGGCAGGGATGAACGGTTTAGGATTGATACGTTCATCTGAACCCGACACCCACAACGTTACACCCGAAGAGCACTCCAAGCCCAAAACCAAGGTCGGGTTCGATAAGAGGCATCTACAAATGCCGCCGCACACGACAGTTTTCCCCCGCACAGAGTCTACTCTCTCTCTCTTTCGTAGTAGGGTAGGTAAGACCCCTAATAACCGCTTCGGGAGTTCAGGGTTGAGGTTTCATAGGCATAGCGTAGCCCCTCAACCCTAAGCGCTTTGCGGCCTGGCCGCAGCCCACTATCGTCTGTAGCTTCGACACAGACTGTGCCGTGGAATGTGCAAAAAAAGGTGAGGTCGAGCTTCCTATCTGCATGCACTGTAAGGTTGCTATGAGGGCAAGGTTTAGGGTGTTTGGGATTCTTCGGCTTGTGTTTTCTGGTTTAGAGTATCACGTTCGGGCTTCTTTTCAAGATCGAGACCGTGAACCCTGTACCCTCCAACGCACCTTCCACCCTTCTGATATGGAGCAGAAAAAGCCAATGTCGGCAAGAACCAGCACCAAACATAAGTACACATATCTATATATATATATATATATATGTATGTATATGTATATATATATATATAAATAAATGGAGTAGTAGTTGTAGTAGTTGTAGTAGTAGTAGTAGTAGTAGTAGTAGTAGTTGCAGTGGTAGTAGTAGTAGTAGTAGTAGCAGTAGTAGTAGCAGTAGCAGTAGCAGTAGCAGTAGCAGTAGCAGTAGCACCTCCACCCCCCATCGTTTTCCATCACCCTGCGTTCTGGGTAACTACACTTTGCTGTGCTGCCATTACTGCCCGAGTGCCCTTGATTCTTGTATCCCAGCTTCCCAACATGGTCAAGGTGGAAGCTAAGGCCAAGCTTCGACGTGGTGTTGTCATAACAGCAAATCTATTTATGGAATGAAAGGAGCTACCAACAGTGCTTTCAAAAGGAAGCATGGACTGAAGTATTCGTCTTCATCCTCCAAAGGGTCCCACCACGTTGGTCTGCGGGGTCTTGACCAAGTCACATATGAGGAAATCCAGAAGCTTGGCCAACAAGCAGCTCGGAAGTATCTAGAAAAGACAGGGGTCATTCTGAAACAGAATGATCCCAATGGGTAACTACACTTTGCTGTGCTGCCATTACTGCCCGAGTGCCCTTGATTCTTGATACTCTTCCAGCTGGAGACGGCAGTGCTGAGAGGACCACTGGTTGCATCAAAGGCGTCATGAGACGGTTGCACAATGTGGGACGAGTCACCAAAAGCCCACACCAGAAAAATATCCAATCCCTTTCTGCTGCTGCTCTTCACAGGGGTTCCGGGTATTAGGAGTCACATGAGCCCCCCGCGGGCCGCATTTGGGTGTTTAGATGATCATCTTACACAATTCACACTGATTCGGCGAGAACCCTACTGCTCTTTATCTAGACCGGCTTCTGCTCGCCGATAGAGCTCAGAGCTTCCGTACATGCGGAGAAAGCTAGACGTCTTTATACCACTACAAGGAATGGATGCACGCGAAGATGGGCGGATCTCTGGTTAGATGCTGGATGTTCAAGAAGACATGGGCACACTCGAAGAAGGCGGCATCATTGACCCGTTCTAGGATGCATAAGCCGTGGATTCGGCATGGCTGTGCAACGGGACATCGACGCGCACGAAGGTGGAGGTAAAGAACCATGCTCGAGGCGGACAGGTCTAGGGCTTATAGCGTTTAGGTTTTAAGTTTTATAGTAAAGCATTTGTAATTTGTAAGTTCTTGCACAATTTTGAAGGCTACATCAGAAGATTCGGGGTCTTAGGGCTTTGCGCAATTATGGGTTTTGACGGTGCACTTATTACACCCACCCCCTCCTAATTTCGCAAATCTTCACAGACTGGGCGAGCAGTGGCTTCAGTCTACGGCACCAAAACGTCCGCGGCACACTCTCACATGAAAGCAAGCAAGATGTCGTGATAAGTCTCGTGCCTGGGAGTTGCTGTAACGGTGCGCGTAAAAATTAGCTAGGTTTCGCTGAATTCTCCGAAGTCTCCGACGTGGGGCATGTTTTTTGGAACAAACGCATGATGTCGGAAGAAAACACTCGATTTTGCAAATTTTGCGGTTTGCGAAGATTTGGCTCGACCGGCTCGACTGGGCTCGACTGGGCTCGACTCTCTCTCCTCTGCCTTTGCTCTTTGGGCTCGACCGGGCTCGACCGGGCTCGACTCAACGGTGCTCTTCGGGCCAACAAGGCTCGACCGGCTCGACTCTATTTGCTGGCCGGGAATGCTGAATTTTGCTGTTTCGCGACGCATCACGACCACCAAACCCAGAAATTGTCCTCCAACTACTGAAGTCACCAAAACCCGAGTCCTGACCCCTCCCAAATCCCTTTGAACTCTTTCCAATCTGCACTCAGCCGCCGAAGTTACCCCACAATCTTTCCAGCCCCACTGCACCGCGATCCCTCCAGACAAGGCGGCATTGCTTCTTGCAGCCCACCGTTACACATGGCTCCAAACATCTTTCTGGTTTGACACACACACACACACACACACACCCGCTTGCGTGCCGAACAATATAATAATATTTACCCGGTAGCAACTTCAAATTAGTGCAGTTTGCATACAAAACAGCAACACCCGGCTACGGTAGTGCGTTAGCTGCCACACCTGCTCCCCGTCCGCCAAACTACCCACTTCCCACAGACTCACGTGCCGTAAACGGCCACATGTCAAGTCTACACGCACTTACATTCGCAAAAAACTTGCTCACGGCACTCGACACAAACCTGGCTGCAACAACGTAGGAGGAAGGCAACACACCCCTCAAACACCAACTGGGCGCGAAACAAGGTCGCGCGTGGGAAATCTGCAGGTACGATTGATTAGGACTGGTCACAAAAGGCTTGGGACTGCGCTTGCCCACAAATGTCACAGCTGCACCAAGACTCGAAGTAAATTAGACCAAAAGGCTAGCATGTGCAATTCCACGGTACCCCATGTCGATCGGGCGGCACTGCGCGACACTTGATAGTTCCGGGTTCACAAAGGTCTTGGAGGCCATGAAGCTGCACAGAGAGGATTGCTCGAAAGGAGCCATCCACATGCATCCGAAGAAAGCCTTTCACACTGCAGCTTGCACATGGCTGCACAACTAGGGGGGACCAACAGGATGGTGGGGACTGCCTGCAAGAAAGAAAAGGCGCTGCCAAACGACGGGGGGTGACGCAGTAGCAGTAGCAGTAGCAGTAGTAGTGGCAGTAGTAGTCGTCTTCTTCTTCCTCATGGTACTTCTGATTATTGTTATTACGGTTGAACATGTTGGAAATTCATCGGCAGTCGTCGCAGTGCTGGCTGGATGTTTTAATCCGACATGCGAGTTCCTAGACTGAGCGACTGCCAACACAGACTCACCATAGCGTGGCTGTTTTTTGCAGCGACACCCCCACTCCCGAACCCCCATTCCAAGACAACCAAATCGATGCTGCCCTAACTTTGACAAGGCAACTGATATAATAGCTTTTCACCAGCTTGAAGATCGTTCATCATGGACCTTAAATCCGAATGACCTGTCTGCGACGGAGCCGAACGTGCAATACCCTGCCAAGTTAAGTAGCTTAAACAGCCATGTTCAGGAAGCCAAGCAAACCACCTATAGTCTCCATTGTTGTTCCTTTTGTAGGGTTAACCAAATATATAGATAGGATCCTTTAAGGTAACCCCAAGAAGGAACGACAATGGAGACTCTAGGTAGACCCAGGCCCCCAGTCCTAGCCGCACCCTCCAATGAAGCTCTTTCTGTGGTCTTCTCAAGCTAGGGATCAAAATAGCCCAAAAGCCTTAAGTGGTATGGTCTTTGGCCTGTAATTTCAGGCTTCTAGAGTATCGAACTCTTGTATAGGAACCTGTATGGTTCCCCTCACTGAAAGAACCGTCAAAGGCGCCCCACTCTAGTCCCCAAGGCCCCTACAAAAAATAGCCCGAATTCCTGAGCCCCAAATCTTAAACCCTATCAGAAAAACTGTTCAGAAGGAAGCTTTCAGAAAAGCCTGGCAAACCACGCCTTATCGAAGTATCATATATGAACCCTCATCAGGCCCTCATAGAACCTTCAAAGAGCCACTAAGGGAACCCCATTCTAGTTCTCAAGGCCCCTTTGCCCTTTTAAAACCTCCCTGGAACGCCATTTTATGTTTTAACTTGAAAAATTCCTTTTCTGCTTAACATAAGTTTTTAGGATCTGGGTCCAAATCTGGGGCAGCCCCTGGTGTCAAATTCTGGTTTTTTTTGTGTCAACAATTTGGTCCCAAGAAAATCCACCTGAAAACACAACTCCCCCCGCCCCGCCCCGCCCCCGCCCCGCCCGCCCCGCCCGCCCCCTCCCCGCCGCCCCGCAAGGGGCGCGGGGGGCGCGGGACGGGGGCGGGGCGGGGCGGGCGCGGGCGGTGCGCGGTGCGCGGGGCGCATGGCGAAGGTTTGGGGCGGCTGGGCGGGGGTGGGGGGGCGGATCGGGCCACGGCACGGGCAAAGCGAAACGGGCCGGGCGGGGGGGGCGGAGCGGAGGAAACCCCACATCAACCCATGGTGTGCTGGGAGGGGGACAGTGTTAAGCATAACGAGGCCCCCTGAACATGTTTGGGTGATTCCCGCACCGCACCAGCCATCAGGCGTGCGCCGGAACGGGGGCCAGTGTTAAGCATAATAGGAATTTTCCAAGTTCTAACGGAAACCTATTGGCTGTTAACTCAACTTTTCAACTTTTGGGGTTCTTATAAGGTAGTCGATTCTGAAACTTTCAACTTGTATTTCCTTGGGTTTTGGGCCAGTGAGGAAAAGAACCTTTAGGCTATGCCCTTTCAAGAACCTATGAGGCTATTCCACAAGCCTGCAGCCTTCACAGAACCCACCAGCCTATATCTTTTCTAGAACCCTTTTGAGGAAAGCCGTTCTAATTTTAAGGGCCCTTAGACCCGCTGTAGAACTTTTAAAGCTATGCCCTCTAAGCGTTACAGAACCCGTAAGCCCGTACCCTTTAAAGAGAACCCTTAAAGCATACATTCCCTTTAAGGAGAATGCTTTAGAGGAAGCCGTAACTAGGTAGGGCTTTGGGACATTTTATATTTTCTCTTATTGGGCTTAAGAGGATCTTATTTACTAGTATTTTTCAAATGCTTTAAAAGCCCCAGCTAGGTAAGGCCCCGGCCTCTGAGGCTCCCCGCACGGCGGCGTTCGGATCTGCCTGCCGCAGATGATTCCTGCCGAGGCCTGGGCATAATGTAGGCGGTTCCTTATAATTTTTGAGCGCCGGGGAGCAATATGAGAGTTTCCGAAACTTAGGGGTACCTTATAATTACAGGACAGTGCAACGTACCCCAAGTAATTTCCAACATTATTCTCTAGGGCTCTCTGAAGTGTTGCGGTGAAGCAGACGGCTTTTGGCGATGGGGGGGAGCCCTATTGAGACGTTAGGTGCCTGTTTCGCAGCGTGTTGCAGTTTGAGGGAGGGTCATAGGCCTTCAGGAAGTTCAATGTTTCGAGTGTAGGGATCAGGGTTTAAGCTTATAGCTTAAGGGTTTCAAAGGCTTCGTGTTTAGGGCTGTAGGGATTTCTAGGGTTCGGAGTTTAGGGTCCCGCGTTTAGGAGCTGTGGGTTTGGCAAGATGAAGCCCTGCAGGGTTTAGGGTAGGCTTTCCGTTTCAGGAGTTTAGCCATTCCATTGGGCCCGGGTGTGGGAGTGCAGGGTTTGGTAAATTTCGTTCCTTACCTAGACACCTAACTGTAGTACTTTTTGTTGGATGACTTGCTTTATGATTAGGATCCGAGAACAAGAAAATGAGGTGGCCAACAAAGCACTGTACATTTAAGGGTCTAAGTAGAGTTTGGGGTTTCGGAGCATAGGTTTTGGGGCGGGATGTCTGTGTCTGTGTGTGTGTGTGTTTGTTTAGGGTTAAGGAGCTTCGTTCAACGTTCACCGTTGGGGCTTCCAACGTGTGAGTTTCGGTGGAATTTCTCCTTTTGGAGTTTGACTTCATGACGTTCGGAATTTGCAAGATCTGTTTGGCGGTTGGTCTCCAGGACGGTCTTGCACGATGTTCGTGTTCATCTTTTTTGGTGTGCGACCTTCAAGCGGTTCGCTGCGTGGTTTTCCTAGACCCTAAATTCTAGCACATCGGTTGGTTACTCCATTGATTGATCCCTAAGGCCCAAGCCTTACCTTAACCCTGAAGAACCTACCTTTTTAAGGACTTATATAAGGACTAATAAGGAACCCTAAAAAGGTAGGTTCTTCAGGGTTCAAGTATAATTACACCAACCGTGTCAGACTGGTTGGATCTCGCAGGTTCCCAAGTTCGAAGACTTCGACTCCTACTTGGCGTCGAGCGGCTAGCTGAGAAGAAAGGGCGTCGGGTTTAGGGTTTAGGGAGGGCCCTACCCCACCAACAGTGGTATAATAGAACAATCAAGTTCGGGACCAATAGTAGAACTACCATCATTCGTTGTGGCCACCATTACTAGGTGGCGGGCCTAACTTAAGGTACTTTCTGCTTTCTTGTCCGTATCGTTGTATTAGGGTTTGGGCTTTGGCGCTGTACCCAGAGACTCCAATGTCCCTTAATCGCCGTAATCAAGTCATATCCGTTAAATTGTAGTAGGACCCCTAATATGATTTAAGGAGAAAAAAATAAGGGATGCTGGAGTCTCTGGGTAGAGTTTGGGGTTTCAGCGTTCAAGACATCAGTGTAAGGGTGAGGACGACACAACCCTTAACCGTGCTTGGAGGTTTAGAGGGAATTTTAAGCGGGGTTATAAGTCTTCTAATATGGGTTACAAGTCTAGTTCCCCTACTTTCAACCCTACTTATAACTACCCTAAACCCTGCAAAACCCTTAACGCAACCCTAAACCCTTATAACCCTATATACTTATAGCCCTAAGCTATAACTACCTAGGTTGATGCGTTCTTAGGTTTGGGAGATGGGGCAGGCCTCGCTTTTGTCGAAACTCCGATGTACTTCTAGGGCTCCTTGCGGAAAATCGTCTGTTGTGGTGATAGACACCCTACTTCCCCAAGGGTCCAAGTACCTAATAATCATATACTCTAACTACTATCCTAAACCGCGTACCTGATTATTGTTTTTTTTGGACGCTTGGGGCTTTGCATAGGGAGTGACTACTGTCTTTGTCGAACAGCCCCGAGGATACATGTGGCTTATAGGCCACCAGTTAACCCTATCTTACCAGGCGAGTGGCCAATGACTCGTGACACAGCAAATCACTTAAATCCTAAACTCCGAAGCAAAAACAGCCCAACCGGCAAATCCCGAGCCGGAAACCGCCTTCCCCACAAGATGCAACTCCGTGCCGAAAGAACAGTTCAACGGGTGGTTGGTCCCTATCTATAGGGATGAGGATCTGTGGTTTCGGTTGCAGGGTGGCGGTCGTCGAGGTAGTGGTAGTAGTACTAGTAGTAGTAGTAGTAGTAGTAGTAGTAGTAGTAGTAGTAGTAGTAGTAGTAGGTGGTCGTGGTAGTGGGAGGAGGAGGAGGAGGAAGAGGAGGCGGAGGCGGCAGGAGCTGCTCAAGAAGGGGGAGGAGTGTGAGTATCGGGACTCCTATACTAAACCCTAAACCCCTAAGTGGCATGGACCTTTAGGGTCTATTTGGCAATCCTGCTGGGCTTTGTATTTAAACTGCAACAACACCACGGCGACAAGGACGACGACGACGACTCGGTTTAGCACGACGACGACTGGTTTCAACACGGCGACGACAAGGTCTGGCACGACGGTTACATCGGGAGGCCGAAGCGTGTACAGTGTAAAGGTCTCGACAGGAGTTTAAGGGTCTGGGGTCTTAGCTCCTAACTATGGTTTACCGGGGTCAGTATACTATGGAAGATCTAAGGTTTGGAGTTTATGAGGATTTAGATGGTTTTACGCTCTCACAAGTTCTCCGTGCTGGTTTTAGGGTCTATCACAATGTCCTCCCGTCCCTCTCGCGCCGGGAACCATCAAGAATCTGTCTTGTGTATTTCTCGTCCTGTGTCTTTCTCTCATTCCCGTTCCTCTTCCTGCCTATCCACTCTGCCGCTTGTCAAGAAGACACAGAAATTGAAGTCATGACAGAGGAATAGGCATGAAGATGGACGAAGTGAACTCTTCATTCTCTCGTCTCTCCCTTCTCTCCTTCCTTTGAGTGATCCTTTTTCTGTTTCTTTTCTTGTCGCCTTCTGCTGTCAATGACAGGGGTAACACGAGGGAGGGGCAAAGGGGCGACGTCAGTTCCTCTCGACGTGGTTCGTTTTTTCATTTCCTCTCGCGTTGTCTCTCTTCCGCCTCTCTCTCTCTCTCTCTCTCTTTTTTTTTGCTCTGTCTTCCTCTCTGCCGTGTCTCGCTCTCTCATCTCTTCTGTCCCCTCTTTCCTTGCTCCCTTGCTGGAAGGAATAGAAAACAGAAGCGAAGACATAAGATGGAGGAAGATGGTTGGGAGAAGGAAGGTGGATTCCTCCCTCACTCGGCTCTTTGACTTTCTTTGCCCTTGCCTTCTTTTCTCTGCTCCTATCCTTCTTCTCAATTAGAAGGAGAAGCGACAAGAACGGAGAGCTCAGGGAGAGCAAGTAACACTGTTCCTCATAATCCCCTCCTTCCTCGTGTTCATTGCGTTGTCCATCTCCCCCTCGCTCTCTCTCTCTCTCTCTCTCTCTCTCTCTCTCTCTCGCTCTCTCTCTCTCTCTCCCTCCATTCTTTCCTCTCTACTTCTGCACATTTACTTTTCCACTTCTCTCGCCTACTACATTATGCTTGCTTTGATACTTATCTTTAACTTTCTCTCACTCTCTTTGTCCCATCGCTTGCCCTGTTCCTTCTCCTCCTCCCTTCCCTGCCTCCCGTCCTTCTCCCCTTATCAATCAGAAGGAAGAAGGAAGACTCACAAGGAGAAAGACAAGGGAGTAAGAAAACAGACAAAAGAAACGGAGAGAGAGCCATAAGGGACGAAATACAGAAACAAAGAGAGAAAATATGGGGGAAAGATAACCAAAAAGAGAGACAGAAAGAGGAGGCGATGCATAAAGCAGCCGACAGTGCCTTGACCTCCACGTCTATTCATTCTTTGTTCTTGTCCTATCACACTGTCTCATTGGTGATAAACCAGGAAGAGCTTGTGGAGGGAGACGCGGAAGAAGTGTTCTCCTCTTCACTCACCTTGTGCCCTTCCTCTCCCACCGCTCGCCCGCTCTCCTTTCTTTGATTTTCTTGTCTGGCGGAAAAGTGGGAACCAGGAAGGAAAGTGGACAAGGGAAAGGACGAGATTGAGAAATGACAGAAAGAAGAGAGATACAGAGAGAGCGAGGGAGAGCTTCAAGCCCAGCAGAGGAAGAAGAGAGAGGAAGATAAGAGCAGGGGGCAAGGGGTGGCCAGAAGAAGCGTAAGCCAAAGCTACGTATTGAAAGGGCGGAAGCCCCATTCTCCTCTTCTTCCTCTTTGCTCTCTTATTTTTCTCTTAGCGCAGGGCATGCATGGAGCTAGGAAAGGGAAGGGGTCAAAGCGGATGAGAGAAAGTAGCGGAGAGAGCTGTTCTTCGTCCCTCTCACCTCCTCCTTTCATTCTCCTGATGCTCGCTCATGTCAGAAGGGGTTGGAAAGGAGTGAAGGCTAGGGCATGGACTGAAGCGAGGCAATAGGTGAAAGTGGATAAGAGAAAGTCATAGACAGAGAGTGGGGGAAGTCGAGTGCGAAAGAAAGGGAACGAGGAAGACTAGGAAGAAGGACACAGAAGAGGAAGCGAGAGAGTACCAGTGTTGCCGTATCTCAAAGGACTCCGGGCCTCGCGAGGGCTTCGAGGAGGCTTGTAGGCGCCTTCAGGCACTTCCACAACTTTCTGGAGGCCACCAACTTCCTCCCTAAGGGGGCCTCTTGAGGACATGAACACCAAACCGAGTATAAAGAAAGCAGGGGGGTGTAGAGAAGCAGAGTGTGGTAAGAAGGAGCAAGGAGAATCAGTTCGCGTCTCCTCATCGTTTCCTCTTTGAATGACCAGAGGAAAGAAAAGGATAAGAAGGAGGAAAGGCTCTGCGAAGACATAAGGAAAGAAGAGCAGACAACAGAAAGGAAGCGGTGAGATGCGGGAAGACGGTTCGGAGAAGAAAGGAGAATTCCTCCTTCGCTCGCCTCTCTTACTTCCTTGCCCTTCGCATTCTTCCTCTTCTCTTACCCTATTCATCTTCATAAGGAAGGAGAAATGAAAGGAACGGAGAGTTCAGGGCATGCAAAGGGCACTCTTCTCATCACCTCACCATCCTCCTTTTCATTGTTCTCTCCAGAGCCCTCTTTCTCCCTCCCTCCCTTCCCGTCTACTTCTGCACATTCCCTTTTCCGCTTCTCTCCGCCTATTATGTTCGCTTGGAAAGAATCGCTTGCCCCCTATTCCTTCTCCTCCTGGCTTTCCTGCCTCCCGTCCTTCTCCCTCTATCACTCAGAAGGAAGAAGGACGATTCACAAGAAAGAAGCGTAAGCCAAAGCTACGTAATGAAAGGGCGGAAGCCCCTGTCTCCTCTGTTCTTCCTCTTTTCTCTCTTGTTTTTCTCTTAGCAAAGGGCACGCATGGAGCTAGGAAAGGGAAGGGGTCAAAGCGGATGAGAGAAAGTAACGGAGAGAGCTGTTCTTCGTCCTTCTCACCTCCTCTTCTCATTCTCCTGATGCTTGCTCATGTCAGAAGGGTTTGGAAAGGAGTGAAGGCTGGGGCATGGACTGAAGCGAGGCAATAGGTGAAAGTGGATAAGAGAAGGTCATAGACAGAGAGTGGGGGAAGTCGAGTGCGAAAGAAAGGGAAACGAGGAAGACTAGGAAGAAGGACACAGAAGAGGAAGCGAGAGAGTACCAGTGTTACCGTATCTCAAAGGACTCCGGGCCTCGCGAGGGCTTCGAGGAGGCTTGTAGGCGCCTTCAGACACTTCCACAACTTTCTGGAGGCCACCAACTTCCTCCCTAAGGGGGCCTCTTGAGGACATGAACACCAAACCGAGTATAAAGAAAGCAGGGGGATGTAGAGAAGCAGAGTGTGGTAAGAAGGAGCAAGGAGAATCAGTTCGCGTCTCCTCATCGTTTCCTTTTTGAATGACCAGAGGAAAGAAAAGGATAAGGAGGAAGGGCTCTGCGAAGACATAAGGAAAGAAGAGCAGACAACAGAAAGGAAGCGGTAAGATGCGGGAAGACGGTTCGGAGAAGAAAGGAGAATTCCTCCTTCGCTCGCCTCTCTTACTTCCTTGCCCTTCGCCTTCTTCCTCTTCTCTTACCCTATTCATCTTCATAAGGAAGGAGAAATGAAAGGAACGGAGAGTTCAGGGCATGCAAAGGGCACTCTTCTCATCACCTCACCATCCTCCTTTTCATTGTTCTCTCCAGATCCCTCTTTCTCCCTCCCTCCCTTCCCGTCTACTTCTGCACATTCCCTTTTCCGCTTCTCTCCGCCTATTATGTTCGCTTGGAAAGAATCGCTTGCCCCCTATTCCTTCTCCTCCTGCCTTTCCTGCCTCCCGTCCTTCTCCCTCTATCACTCAGAAGGAAGAAGGACAATTCACAAGGAAGAAGACAAGGGAGTAAGAGAAAGACAACAGAAGCGGAGAGACAATCCGAGAAGGGCAGAAGAAGAACGAGAGCCATAAGGAAACAAACACAGAAACAAAGAGAGAAAGTAAGAGAGAAAGACCAGCAAAAACAGAGGCAGAGAGTGAGAGAAAGGAGGGGAGGGGAAGCGATGCAGAAAGCAGTCGAAAGTGCCTTGCTTGTCCTATCTCACCGTCTCATTGGTAAAAAACCAGGAAGAGGTTGTGGAGGAAGACAAGGAAGAAGTGTTCTCGTCTTCACTCACCTTGTGCCCTTCCTCTCCCACCGCTCGTCCGCTCGACAGAAAGAAGAGAGTTGCGGAGAGGGCGAGAGAGAGCTTCAAGCCCAGCAGAGGAAGAAGAGAGAGGAAGATACGAGAAGTGTGGAGGAAGTGGCCAAAAGAAATGCTACGTAATGAAAGAGGGGAAACCAGTTTCTCCTCTGCTCTTCCTCTTTTCTCTCTTATTCTTCTCTTCTCGCAGGGCATGCATGGAGCCAGGAAAGGGAAGGGGTCAAAGCAGATGAGAAAGTAATGGAGAGAGCTGTTCTTCGTCCCTCTGACCTCCTCCTCTCATTTTACTCATATCAGAAGGGTCTGGAAAGGAGTGAAAGGTAGGGCATGGACTGAAGCGGGGGAATAGGTGAAAGTGGATAAGAAACAATGTTAGACAGCTTGCCGAAGGCGGCCAGCTCGCAGCTTGCCTGCGGCCTGGCCTGCTGAGCCTGGTGGGCTCTCGAGGGTGGGCAGGGGCCTGCTGAGATCCACGGCCAGCACGCCCGGCTTGCTTTGAGGCAGGGCCAGCTGGGGAGCCTGGCCGGGCTGAGTGGGTTGGGTGAGTGAGTGGGGAGAGGGTGGAGAGGAACAGGGAGAAGAGGGTGGGTGGAGAGAGGAGGTAGAGGGAGCGCAAGGAAAAGGTGGGGAGAGGGGAGGGCGGGTGGACAAAGGGAGGGGAAGAGGAGGGAGTGGGGAGATGGGTGGAGAGGTAGAGGGAGTGGAGGGTGGGTGCGTTCTTTGGATTGTATAGTCTAAGGGTTTTCTACAAAGGGTTCCATATCAGGGATCTGTACAAAGGATCTATAGATTTCTATAAGGAGTATATAAAGACTGTGTATGAGGGCTCCATATAATCGATCTTTCAAAGATTTTTTATAAAGGACTCCATTTGTGGGAAACATAAGCGGTTCCTACAAGTTCTTTATCTCGAGGATCTGTAAGGTTTATATATCTATGAAGCTTTCTATATGGGCTCTATAGACCCCATAAGACAAATTAAAAAGTGATGAAGGTGATAAGAAGATGATAAGAAGATGAGTGGATGGGAGAAAAAGTGATGGGAGGTGAGGAGACATGAGATGGGAAGGGAAGGAATGAGTTAGGAGTGGGGGAGGTAGGAGGCAAGTGAGAGGGACAGGGTGGATCATTTACAAACGCCTTTAGGGGGACGCTCCTTGCGATGTGTGATTTTTGGATCTGAGTTCTTACAAAGCCTGAGAGGGGCACACCCCGTGCGATCTGTGATTTTTGGATCTGAGTTCTTACAAAATATTAGGGCGACACCCCTTGCGATTTGTGATTTTTGAACTTACTTGTCATGAAAACCTTTAGGGGACACCCCTTAAGATCTGTGGTTTTGGGATTTGAATCTTCACAAAACCTTAAGGGGGACACCCCTTGCGATTTGTGCTTTTTGCACTTACTTGTCATGAAAACCTTTAGGGGGACACCCCTTAAGATCTGTGGTTTTGGGATCTGAGTTTTCACAAAACCTTAGGGGGATATTTAAGAAGGAGAGAAGGGAGGGTGGGGGAGGGTGGAGATTCCAGGAGAGAGAAAGGGGAAGAGGAGAGGTAGAGGGAGTGGAGGTGGGGGAGAGTGAGGAAGGTGAGGGGAGGGGGTAGTGGGAGGGATAGGGAGAGGGAGGGAGGGGTATGGGAGGAGGACGAGGGATGAGGAGGAGGAAGATAGTGAAGATGATGAGGTGGATGATAAAGAGGGAGGGGTGGAGTGAGGTGTGTGGTGGGATGGGACGGGGTGGGTGGGCACGGCTGCCTGCTTCCGCACGCCCAGCCTTCCCTGCCCGAGCCGCGACCGAGCAGAAAGCATGTAAATATCGCGCTATAACAAGGGCTAGGGATTTCACACATCTGCTGGCAAAATCTGGCGGAAGTGACCTGTGGTCCAGCAAAACACCTGTAAATACCGCATGAAAACAAGGGCTAGGGATTTCACACATCTGCTGGCAAAATCTGGCGGAAGTGACCTGTGGTCCAGCAAAACACCTGTAAATACCGCGTGAAAACAAGGGCTAGGGATTTCACACATCTGCTGGCAAAATCTGGCGGAAGTGACCTGTGGTCCAGCAAAACACCTGTAAATACCGCGTGAAAACAAGGACTAGGGATTTCACACATCTGCTGGCAAAATCTGGCGGAAGTGACCTGTGGTCCAGCAAAACACCTGTAAGTACCGCATGAAAACAAGGGCTAGGGATTTCACACATCTGCTGGCAAAATCTGGCGGAAGTGACCTGTGGTCCTGTAAATACCGAGTTAAAACAAGGGCCAGGGATTTCACACATCTGCTGGCAAAGTCTGGCGGAAGTGACCTGTGGTCCAGCAAAACACCTGTAAATACGGCGTGAAAACAAGGGGTAGGGATTTCACACATCTGCTGGCAAAATCTGGCGGAAGTGACCTGTGGTCCAGCAAAACACCTGTAAATACCGCGCTAAAGCAGGGGCTAGGGATTTCACACATCTGCTGGCAAAATCTGGCGGAAGTGACCTGTGGTCCAGCAAAACACCTGTAAATACCGCATGAAACAAGGGCTAGGGATTTCACACATCTGCTGGCAAAATCTGGCGGAAGTGACCTGTGGTCCAGCAAAACACCTGTAAATACCGCATGAAAACAAGGGCTAGGGATTTCACACATCTGCTGGCAAAATCTGGCGGAAGTGACCTGTGGTCCAGCAAAACACCTGTAAATACCGCATGAAAACAAGGGCTAGGGATTTCACACATCTGCTGGCAAAATCTGGCGGAAGTGACCTGTGGTCCAGCAAAACACCTGTAAATACCGCATGAAAACAAGGGCTAGGGATTTCACACATCTGCTGGCAAAATCTGGCGGAAGTGACCTGTGGTCCAGCAAAACACCTGTAACTCAGATCCGAAAACCATAGATCGCAAGGGGTGTCACCCTAAGGGTTTTTGTAATAAATATGTTTCAAAAACACGAATCGCAAGGGGTGTCCCCCTAACTAAGGTTTTGTAAGAACTCCATTACTAGCCTAAAGGTTTTTTCAACCAATAGGTCCAAAATCAAATCGCAAGGGGTGTCGCCGGGGGCTGGGGCCCTCGGTTGGGCTGGGGTTGGGCAGGGCTGCTAAGCTTGGTTGGGGGTGGTGGCTTGGGGTTGGGGAGGGCTGCCGGCTGCGGCTGGGCCACTGGCGCTGGGGTTGGGCAGGGCTGTTGGCTGGGATTTTGGGGGCGGCTGCTCGGGTATGCCTGTTGGTGGTGGGGGCTCCCCAGCCAGGAGCTGGGGCGGGGGCTGGGGCTGGGTTGGGGGCAGGCCCTGGCGGGGTGGGCGGGGGGGCTGGGGCTGGGGGCTGGGGCTGGGACTGGGTGGGTAGGCTGGGGCTGGCTCGCGGTTGAGGGGTGGGGCTGGTCGGAGGCTGGGGGCTGGGGCTGGGGTCGGAGGCTGGGGGGCTGGGGCTGGGGCTGGAGCTGAAGATTTAAATTTTTAAAATTCTTTAAATTCTTTAAATTCTTTGAATTTTTAATTCCGGACGATTTCAAAATTTAAAGAATTTAAAGGATTTACACCCTTTAAATTTTTTAAATTCTGTAAATTTTTAATTCCGGACGATTTCAGAATTTAAAGGATTTACACCCTTTAAATTTTTTAAATTCTTTAAATTTTTAATTCCGGACGATTTCAAAATTTAAAGAATTTAAATTCGGCTGGGGTCGGAGGCTGGGGGGCTGGGGCTGGAGCTGGAGCTGGACATTTATATTTTTTAAATTCTTTAAATTCTTTAAATTCTTTAAATTTTTAATTCCGGACGATTTCAAAATTTAAAGAATTTAAAGGATTTACACCCTTTAAATTTTTTAAATTCTGTAAATTTTTAATTCCGGACGATTTCAGAATTGAAAGGATTTACTCCTTTAAATTGTTTAAATTCTTTAATTTTTTAATTCCGGACGATTTCAGAATCTAAAGGATTTACCCCCTTTAAATTTTTTAAATTCTTTAAATTTTTAATTCCGGACGATTTCAAAATTTAAAGAATTTAAAGAATTTAAAAAATTTAAAAAATTTAATCCCGTGGGCTGGGGTCGAAGGCTGGGGGGCTGGGGCTGGAGCTGGCGCTGGACATTTAAATTTTTAAAATTCTTTAAATTCTTTAAATTCTTTAAATTTTTAATTCCGGACGATTTCAAAATTTAAAGAATTTAAAGGATTTACCCCCTTTAAATTTTTTAAATTCTTTAAATTTTTAATTCCGGACGATTTCAGAATTTAAAGGATTTACCCCCTTAAATTTTTTAAATTCTTTAAATTTTTAATTCCGGACGATTTCAGAATTTAAAGGATTTACCCCTTTAAATTTTTTAAATTCTTTAAATTTTTAATTCCGGACGATTTCAAATTTAAAGAATTTAAAGAATTTAAAAAATTTAATTCCGTGGGCTGGGGTCGAAGGCTGGGGGGCTGGGGCTGGAGCTGGAGCTGGACATTTAAATTTTTAAAATTCTTTAAATTCTTTAAATTTTTAATTCCGGACGATTTCAAAATTTAAAGAATTTAAAGGATTTACCCCCTTTAAATTTTTTAAATTCTTTAAATTTTTAATTCCGGACGATTTCAGAATTTAAAGGATTTACCCCCTTTAAATTTTTTAAATTCTTTAAATTTTTAATTCCGGACGATTTCAGAATTTAAAGGATTTACACCCTTTAAATTTTTTAAATTCTTTAAATTTTTAAATTCCGGATGACTTCAAAATTTAAAGAATTTAAAGAATTTAAAAAATTTAATTCCGTGGGCTGGGGTCGGAGGCTGGGGGGCTGGGGCTGGAGCTGGAGCTGGACATTTAAATTTTTAAAATTCTTTAAATTCTTTAAATTCTTTAAATTCTTTAAATTTTTAATTCCGGACGATTTCAAAATTTAAAGAATTTGGAGGATTTACACCCTTTAAATTTTTTAAATTCTTTAAATTTTTAATTCCGGGCGATTTCAGAATTTAAAGGATTTACCACCTTTAAATTTTTTAAATTCTTTAAATTTTTAATTCCGGACGATTTCAGAAGGATTTACACCCTTTAAATTTTTTAAATTCTTTAAATTTTTAATTCCGCACGATTTCAGAATTTAAAGAATTTAAAAAATTTAATCCCGTGGGCTGGGGTCGAAGGCTGGGGGGCTGGGGCTGGAGCTGGAGCTGGACATTTAAATTTTTAAAATTCTTTAAATTCTTTAAATTCTTTAAATTTTTAATTCCGGACGATTTCAAAATTTAAAGAATTTAAAGGATTTACCCCCTTTAAATTTTTTAAATTTCGTAAATTTTTAATTCCGGACGATTTCAGAATTTAAAGGATTTACCCCCTTTGAATTTTTTAAATTCTTTAAATTTTTAATTCCGGACGATTTCAAAATTTAAAGGATTTACCCCCTTTAAATTTTTTAAATTCTTTAAATTTTTAATTGCGTATATACACAGTATATATTATGACACAGAGCAGGCCCTACGCCAAATAGGACCTAAAGGTCCTACGTACAAACCCCTAAACCCTAAACCCCCAAAGCCTGAACCCATAAACCCTTAACCCTAAACTCTATAAACACCTAAACCCTATAAAGAAGCAAGGCCTGACGGTCACTTGGAGCCGTGGAGTGTTCCCTTCCTGACAGTGGGAAATTTTCGGACCGTTCAGGATTTAGGATTTTGGGGGCTTGTAGGGCTTTTAGGGCTTTTAGGGGTTTAGGCGTTTAGGGTTCAGTGGTTTAGGGGTTTGGGGGTTTAAGGGTTATACGAGTTTAGGGTTTAGGATGTTTGAGGCTTCTAGGGCATTTTAGAGCTGGGGCTCGTTATCGCGATCTTCAATTGACATGGCGAACCTTGGATGTCCCGAGCTGCTAACATGATTTAGGGTTTAGGGGCTTAGGGTTTATTGTTTAGGGCTGGGATTCTAGCCAGCCCTGACGCTGCATGTTCTGAAAGATCGATAGAAAAGGCCAGCCTAGAAGAGCAGCACGGCGAGGAGAGCTAATCTCACCGGGCAGAACCGAACCGTCTAAAACCCGATAGACCCTATCCTCCTCCTTTCTGAAGCGTTATATCTGCACTTCTAGGGGCATGGCTTGCTGGGAACCCTTAAATTAAAGGAATCCTGAAAGGAGTCCTTCAAGGCACCTGCATAGACCCTAAACCCTAAACTGCATAGATACCTAGGCTCCATGGACTTCAGTCTCCTTAGGAGTGAATTTTGTGTTGTTGTTCCTTTGTCACCCAAGAGAATATTAAAACCAATATATTTAGAATGGTTCTAAGGGGGTATAGTGGAGCCTAGGTATCTATGCAGTTTAGCGCAAGGGGCCGTGCAGGTACTTGAGTCAGAGCGACTCTCCGTGCAAGTTCCGCCAGTGGCTCGTTGAGGTCCCCTGGGGTAAGAGGTTTGCGGCGTGGGCTTCTCGAGGGGTCTGGGTTCGGGGGTTTTTAGGGTTCGTCGCGTGTCTGGGGGCCAAGGGCGGGGGGAGGGGAGGGCAGGGGTTTGAAGCAGGAAGGGTTAAGATTTTTTGCCCAGGGGCTCAAACAGGATCCAAATTGAGGTCTTGATGTTGGCCAGTGTTCTTAGCCCATATCCTTTTAACTCAGGGACTTTCGGTGGCAAGCGGGGCGTCTGTGAACTGTAGCGAAGCGGCAGGGAGGGCTTGATGTCGGTTGTATGTGCTGTCCTGACGGCAACTTACGGGGCGGGCCATGAATCGTAAGGCCACAGGGCCGAGATCTAGCTCTGGGGTTACGGTCCGGTTTGTGTCTGGGATCACTAACCCTTCAGGTTTTGGGTCTAATTATAATTGCTATAGGGACCCTTAGGGTTTGCCATTGAAGGAATCGATTCGGGCTTTCGTGTTTCAGGCTGGTCTGGAGGACAAAAACCTAGACAACTGAGCCTTCAAAAATCATGTAGTCGACCGTAAACCCTGAACCCCATCTGGTTAAGGCTTCAAGGAACCCTACATGTCTAAACCCTTAAACCTAACTCGCCAGACCCTGAAATTCTACTCATCCCTGAACCCTCTACGCGGTCGGACATCCTTGCGATCCCCTGGTTCTTGGGTCTCAAGGTTTACAGTCTCATAGATGCATACAATATAGGTACAGTAAACCCCATTAATAAAGTTGGAAGCCGGATTAAGGCCAAATAGTGCTGGGATTCCCTATAAAGTTGCTCTGAGGCTGTTGGGTTTCCAACTTTTGGGCTTCTACTGTATACCAATTACTCCAAAGCCCTAGTCTAACTCTTACGGCCCCCCTGTACCACCAGGAGCCACGACATTTGCTTGGGGTCTAGACTCCTCACGGAAATGTGAAATGGGTTAGAACGAGGTTTCAGATTGCTACAGGTACTACTTTTGGGGGGTTCCTTACTATAAGTATAGTATAATGGGCCCTTAGGGTTCCCTATTACATTGATAGTATAGTATACCCCCAAAGCCCTATTCTGATTTTAAGGCCTCTACATCATAGACCCCTACTATAGATCCCTTATCGAACCCTTCAAAGGAACCCTTTGCTAATTATTGAGGCCTCTATTTTAAGAATTTTCGAATCGTCGGAAACCGAGGCAGGCACCGCATGAACGCGAGACTGAGCTCTGCTAATATAGCCACCTTAAATAATAAGCATAGGGTTCCTTTAAAGGGTTCTATAAGGGATCTATAGTAGGGGTCTATGATATAGGGGCCTTAAAAATTAGAATAGGGCTTTGGTGGTATACTATAATCTTTTGAACCCCCGCCCCTCGAAAGAAGCTTTGCTACAGGATTCCACATCTGCCCATCAGGTCAAAAGGGGCCGTAATTGATTCTGCAGATAAAGCAGCCTCCACACGGGAGTTTGCGAAAGTGTGGGACCCTATAGTGCCCTAAATAGTAGGATCCCTATTGTAAGGACCCCAAAAGAAGGCACCCTAATTTTCGGAAACTGCCACACTGCAAGCTGCACCAACCCCTTTGACCCTTCATGTGTTTTGCCTTGAAGACTAAGATGCCTAGTAGTACCCTTATTCCCTTTTCGTAGTCCTAGGTTCGTTATAAAGTTACCCAACACCAAAAAGTGAGCCCTTTTTATTCCGAAGTCTCTTGGGCATCCTAGAAGATCACGCGCTCTAGTTGGACAGGATTTCGGTGTTTAATAAGGAAACCATATTATTTACTGTCGACCCCTATGATGGTACCTTAAACATAAATCCCTTATATAATAAGACCCAGGCTATTCCAAACATCTCGCCGTCCCCGCTTACGGCTCGAAAGCTTCGACGTGAATTGAGTTGAAACCCATCTGTAGTGCTTAAGGGTCAGCCGTCCCCTCTGATGGTCAACTTCCATTGAAAGCCGGAATTCTCTTAGAGCAAGGCGAGGCCGTGTTTGATGGTTGATCACCAAACCCTGAAGCCCCAAAAGTCTTTCCCCCCCTCCCCCCCCACACCGGAGCCCAGCTCCTGAACCACTTAACCCCAGGCCTCTGTGGTGATACCATGGGGATAGTCACTGCATGGTGCAAGGAGTTCAGATCCGGGTTTCGCGGTTCCTCCGTAAACCCTAGTGCACCAGAGACAGAAGCAAAGCCTGAAGCCGAAAAGGAGGGAGGGGCTATGTCTCTGGATGATACCATGCCGACCTACGTGCTGACGTGGGGAGCAAATGATGCAGGCCTACCAGGAATTTGTCGAACTTGAATCCACTTGCGAGCAACGGTATACGCTTTTCCCAACTCTAATCTCGGAGCATGCAGTCTTGGGTAAGAGTGCCCCTAAGCAGCTGGATGTCTGGCACATGTGCAAGTTCGGGTGCATTTAACCTCAGACTCTTAACTGCGGGATTTTTGTACTGTCTAGTAACTATGTTCGACAGTACGCGAAAAGCTGCTTTCGCAGTCTCTACGTTCACAAAGCCCTTTCTCGAGCCATCGTCGAGATATGTGGCCGACGAATGTGTTGCTTTAGAAACCAAAGCATGTCGGCAGTCTCAACCTACGGCGGACCTACGGCCGCTGCCAGGGCTCTCATGTTTGGGACATGGCCTTTTGGACCCGAAACTCCTGAACTCTACAACCTAAACCGCTGGCCCGCATTATCAACCTAAACTCTAAACCCTACCTTAGGATTATCAACCTAAACCCTAAACCCCAATCCTTACTGTTGATGACATAAATTCGTGCTTCACCTTAAGGATCCTAAACTATGGGAATTATGGTATATTTCCTAGTGCAGGATTTCTATCATCAACCGTAGGATTATCAACCCTTCAGCCTTATAGGATTGAAGGAGTTACCCTAACCCTAATCCCTAAACCCTAAACCCTAATCCCTAAACCCTAAACCCTAATCCTTGGGATTATCAACCCCTCAGCCTTTTGGATTGAAGGAGTTGGCTTGGAGCTCTCCGGACCCGGGGTGAGTTTGACCTGCAAGCTCCCATACTTCCTGGCTTCCGGAATTCGAATAGGGTTCCTTCAAAGGGTTCCTATAAAGGGTCGATAAGGGTTGCTATAAAGGCTACCATAACGGTGTAGTATAGGGGCTTAAATAATTACCTATACAATTTTTTGGGGGTCCTTATTATAAGTGGAGTATAAAGAGATCCCTCAATGGGGGTTCCTATAAAGTCCCCTTAGTAGTTTAGGGCCCCAAATTAGAGTATCTACTTTCTAGATCCTCCCGAAGGTCTGGGAATGTATCCTAGGTAGGATTAGGGGGAATCCCCTTAAAGGGGACCCTTCTTAACCCTACTGCTGGCTCTTAAAAGGGACTTTATTATTCTGGGCAGAGCAGCTTCTGCTCTCCCGGAGGTCAGTGCATGCAGAAGTCCAAGTCCGCGGACAGCTGCTTGCAGCCTGCGTGCGAGACTTGGGGGGCTTGTTCTGACCGGGTATATATATATATATATATATATATATAGGGCTTATAGGGTTTAGGGTGTAGGGTTTATAGGGTTTAGGGTTTATAGGGTTGAGGGTTTAGCGTTAGGGTTCAGGGTTTAGGGTTTGAATATGGATCTATGTCCGCACCCTCAGTTCATGCTATGTAAGCCGTGGGAGCGAGCCTCCACACCTTAACCATGAATCCTCAAACCCCGAATCCTCACACCCCAAATTTAAATCAAGCCTTTTCTAGTAGGTTCTTTGACCCGTATATAAGGGATGCCTAGCAGCACATCGGGACTGCAAGGTGCGGTTCTTACGAGACCTGTGGATTAAGGTTTAGGGTTTAGGGTTTCAGCCACTTTAGGGTTTGGGTTTCCGAACCACGGCCGTCAAGGCCCACTGAGTGTTGCTGAGTTTTTGAGACATACCCCATGCAGCAAGCGGTGCATGCGGCCAGGCTAAACACGAAGATGCACCGAGCCTGTAGACCCTAAACCCTAAACCTCCAGGGCCCCCCTCCCACGTATCCAAGCAGCTTTGCAAACTTGCCATTGCTCGAAAAGAAGGCCAAAGGAGACCATGTCAAAGTGGAAAGAGAAAGGACGTGCCTCATTCACTTGGTCACATGATTGGAGGCTCGTTGGAAATAGGCGTTTTATCCGACTGAGGGAAAAGTGGTTGTGGATGGTATGAAGCGGCAAGATGGTACAGTGTTTACCTGAGCTTCTGCCAGGACATTGAAGGTTGGTAGCACTTGAGAGGCATCGACCTCCTCGTGAATGCGGAGGAGCGCCGCAGGCAAAAGAAGAAGTGTATCTTCTTCACCTGACCCAAGTGCAGACACTCATCCAACACCGCCGCAGCCGGAGACGCGCCGTCTGTCGCCAGAGAGCGCAAGATTGCCAAAGGTAGTCTGTGAGAAAGACTACCTCTCCATGCTGAGATGGCTTGGAGTGCATATGACAGTTTCTGTATGCATTCCCCATTTTAGCTCGGACAATGCTGAGCCTTATAACTTACCATAGGGGCTTAAATGATTACAAATATTATTTCCTGTGGTTTCATTATAGTTACACCATGAACAGGCCCAAAACACTATTGTAATGATTAAGGCCCCTATATTATACTGCCCTTATAGATCCCTTATAGTAACCCTGATAGCCCCCTTTAAAGGAACCCTATTCAAATTACTCAGGCTCCTCGTGGCTTCCACTGCTCCCACAGCCCTCGCCCCTAAACTGAATGTATCCTAGGTAGTATTAGGGAGACCCCGTGAAGGGGACCCTTCTTAACCCTACTTGTGGCTCTTAAAAGGAACCTTATTCCGAGGGTCTTCAATTATATATATATATATATGTATATGTATGTATGCATATGGAACTATGTCTATATAAGCACCGTATCAGCTGTGAGCACTAAATTCCTGTGGCTGAATGTTTCTGATCCCTATGAGAGTCCTACAACTTGGAGGTTCAGGGTAGTTATAACTAGGGGTATAAGTCCCCTAATACGGGTTATAATAAGTACAGTTACCCTACTTATAACCCTACTTAGAATTACCCATGGACCTCCAAGTACAACAACTTCAAACTCGAAGTTTTAAACTTACTTTTGGTTAGTAGGGAATGGAGGAATGGTAGTAATAGTAGTTATAATTGTACCCCATTCCTCCAGTCCCTACTAAACCAAGGTAAGTAAACTGGCCCGGAAGGTTTATCATTAGGGTAGCTATACTCATAACTACTTATAACCCCAGTTAAGGTACTTATAACCTTAAATACTAAGTCCCATGATCCTCCTCCAAGTGGCCCGGAAGGTTTATTGACGTTCTGGAGCGGCGGCAGGTTCGGCAGGTGCCCTGCCAGGGTTTGGCGGCACTCTCAGTTTGCGGAGCCCAGAAAGAGTTCAGGATTCAAGGCTTTATATAAGTCCCCAAGGGTCCAAAGGACCCAACAATCAGTTATTCGGTTTTGGGATAGTAGTTCTGTAGGTTAGGATTCCGGAAAGTATATGATCATTAGGTACTTGGACCCTTGGGGAGTTTGGTGCTTCGGGATCTGAGAGCCCGGGGAAAACAGACGCTGCACAATGCTAGGCCCGAAAGTCCCCACAAGCCTGATGCCTGTACGCCTGAAAAGTACCTACAGTCTCCATTGTAGTTCCTTTTTTTTGGTTAACCAGTTTTATGGTTAGGATCCTATAATAGAGTTCTTTCTTGGTTAACCCCAGGAACTACAATGGAGACTATAGGTAAACCCAGAACCTGAAGCCCCCCAAACCTTAAACCCTGATCCCAGACAATAAACGCTAAGCCCTAAACGACCTGCTAGACTTGAAATTCAGAGTGGGTCGTCCAAGGTCTCCCAAACCCTCATCCCACGAACCCCAAGGACTGCAAGGGGCCGTAGTAATTGTAGGCTATACCTGCAGCCGAAGCGACCTATACCTCTTTAAGGAACTATATGGGTGGTTGTCAAAATTATGGTCCCGTTTTGGGTCCCTATTATAGTACGGCACCTTTTTTTATGGTACCCAAAAACGAACCATAATTTTGACAACTACCCATATGGCATATGGGAGTTCCCGAAAATAGGAGACACTAGTCTAGTACCCTAAATAGCAGGATCCTTGTTATAAGGACCCCCAACATAGGGTACCCCCAATTTTCGGAAACTCCCATATATACATAGAAACCATCATAATTAGGAGTCCTAAAAGGGTAGGTCTTTTCGGCGACAGGTAGGCTTCGGGATTTGCAGGGTTTCATAAGGGGTTGCAGCAGATCTTAATGAGGTGGTAGGGTCCTTTAAATACTCAGAGCATGGCTTTAGGATGTATTTTGCCATCACAAATTCCCAAAACCCTGGTCAAGGGTTCACGTGTAGGATTGATTCGCAGTGTACACTTGGTACAGCTGCCAACCCGTAAACCCTAAACCCGATGCCGTGTCAGTCAACCCTTACCCTTACGATGCGCCAACATCTCTTAAACCCGAAACTCTATACCCTAAACTTATACACAAAACCTTCACCCCGAAATCCGTAATCGCCATACAGCTATGCATCCCTAAACCCTATAAAGCCCTAATGTAGGAACCTGATAAAGAAACCTGGGGCGTATAACCCCAAAATAGCAGGATTGATATAAGGAACCCGAATAGTTACAGGCCCAAGGTCTCTTAACAGATTCCTACATTACCTTAACCCCAAACAACCTACCTTTTTAGGGACTCTTATATAGAAATCATATCAGGAGGCCCTAAAAAGGTAGGTTCCTTAGGGTCCAGGTACACCCTACACAACCCCAAACCTCTCTCAGTCTGAGCAGGTCTTTGCCGGCTACGACTACAGCTGCGTTATTTCGAACACCGAGCGCCCTGGAACTTAAAGATCCCAGAATAAGTGGGCTTTAGGAGTTCCGCTTCGGGGTTTCGGGTTTAGGGGTTTCTGGATTTAGGGTTTAGGGCTTTAGGGTTTAAGGTTCAGGGGGGGTTTCTGGATTTAAGGTTTAGGGCTTTTCGGGTTGAAGACCTTGGGCTTTTGGGGTTAAGTTTTGGGTTTTGGGGCTGTCGGTTTAGGGCTTTACGGCTTTCAGGTTTCGGGCTGTAGACTTAGGTTTTATGCGGTTTCGGGTTTAGGATTCAGGCTTTTCGGGATCCGGCTCTTGGGTTAAGGGCTTGGAGATTCATGGGTAGTTATAAGTAGGGGTATAAGTAGGGCAACTATACTTGTGACCCATATTAGGAGACCTATAACCCTACTTATAACTACCCCTTAACCTCCGATTAGGGCTTCGGGACTTTTGGTTTAGGGCTCTCGGTGTGTACGAGTTTGGGGTCTCGGGGTCTAAGGTATAGGGTATAGGTTTAGGGCTTTCGAGATTAGGGTTAAGGATTTTGAGGTTTAAGGTTTATAGGGTTTAGGGTTTTGTGGGCCGAGCGTCTATAGTTGCTGTAGGGCTCAGGGGTTTTGAATGGCATAATGGTTCGGGGAGTTGCGGACAACTTAGGGTCTGGAGCTTATTTTGAAGGGTTTGGGGGTTCGGAGTGGCGTGGATATTTTTCAGTTTGGGCTTTGGGGTTTAGAGCGTTCAGGGTCTAGTCTAGGCGTTTGGGCTTTCAGGTTTGCTCGGAGGCCCCAGTGTCGTCGAGTTGTCAGAGGATTTGCATAATGAAGTTACTATATACACACATGGGTGGTTGTCAAAAGTATGGTCCGGTTTTGGGTCCCTAATATAATACGGCACCTACTATTCAGGGTGCCCAAAAAAGGACCTTAATTTTGACAACTACCCACATGCACACACATAAACACACACACACACACACACACACACACACACACACGCACACGCACATGTTTAGAGCATGCATCCCGTTAAGGGACTGTCTACCCATGTTCCTGCCGTGTAGAGTTAAGGGCAGCGTTTCTTGCAAACTGTGCGTTGGTTCGGTTGCTTGCCTTCCTTTTGGGGAGAAGCGATCGGCAACTGACACCCTAGTTCAAACTACGGTTGATGATATAAGTCCTTCATCATGTGATGTGAACAACTGCTGCAAGACTTGTGTGGCTAGTCGCGTAGAATTGGTGGTCACCCTCTCCGCTGTCTGTGCCGACAGGCAGCCGA
>CAJNDT010002672.1:0-29289 GCA_905221615.1 Symbiodinium sp. CCMP2592 | reverse complement strand
CAGGTTGGGGCTTTCGTAGGGCTTATGGAGCTGAAGGTTTAGAGTTTACCAAAGGTTCGGGGTTTGGGACGGAACTTTGGCTTCTGATTCGCAAATCGTCGCAGGTTTGAGTTTTGGGGCTCTTTTCGGTGCTCAGGAAACTTGAGGCTGAGGGTTTCTGTTTCTAACTCAACACTTTCAAGTAGGGATCGGAACTTTGGCCTTGATACTCGGTTTAAGGTTTCGGGCTTGGGAGTTCCCAGGTCTTTTGAAGTTACCGGGTTTGAGCTTCGGTTTCTGGGCTGCGGCGTTGATGTTCGGGCTTGGTGTTGCACTCGGGGGTTTGGCCAAGCCTTAAGCCCTGGAACCTAAGCAGAAACACTAAACCCCAAGAGCCCTACACTTTATTAAACCCTTTGAAACGGATTCCTGTTTGGGCCCCGAATGAATGGCTCAGTTGCTGGTAGGCTCTGAAGACTTGGATACAGTTCAACACATTTATATACCAAGCTTGATCTTCGAAGCAACGAAGCTGGCTAGAATGTAGCAGAAGCCTCGCCCGCCCGAGACCCTACCTTAAACCAGCTCGGCCCTTCGATCAAAATTTGTCGCTGCTGGCGCTCGGCGCTGATGCATGCAGCTTGGCAGTTACGATGTGCACTGGGGCTTTCGGGAAGCATCTTTAAATTGACCCTAAGCCCAACAATATTTGAACTATAATTTGTTGGCCCACAGAACACATCGCGAGGTGAGATCTAGACCTCAAAAGCCGGAGGAGCTGTAGCATCGACCTTGCACTTTGTCGCTCATCCTGCGGCAAGAAGTTTACAGACTCATGCACCAAGATAAGTGTTGCTGTTTGGGTTTGAGAAGGCGAAATATGATGCGGACTACTGCCACGATATCCCAAATGTAAAGCAAACCCCAAAACACATGAGCCCTAGACCATCCTAAGCCTGAACAGCTTCGGTTTTCATTGGAAAAGATTAAGTCATGGTGCGGCGATCCAAGTGTTTCTACACTTGTCTACACCCAAGCATCAGGTTAGAGTAGGGTTTAGAGTTTAGGGTTCAGGGGAAAACAAACAAAAAGGAAACGATGCCGACAGCCCTTATCTTCGGATTCGTCTTAAAGTTTGAAAACGTGCCTCCAGAGCAATTCATGCCATCACCAGTCCGAGCAGCGGCCTTGACGGCCTCCAAAATCTGAAGTTTGCGGTACACCGCCCAAGCCCACCCTCGCCTGTGCACTGACCGACAGACTCGAGCGATCGCCCCGTTGTAGCTTTCGTCAACATATGTCGAATATGTCCGTGGGTTGCCCTGCAAGACAGACCTCTGGATGCAGTGGTACATCAGATGGCCTTTAGGAAGCAGCGGAAAGCCAGCACGACTGCACAGAACGATGAAGCGGTCGTAATGCATCAGCATCTCCCCAGAAACTGCCGCATTGATATCCCGGCCATGTCTGGCCATGACAGCATCGAAAGCCATGGCACTTTGCCCAGCGTGTGTCGCCAGCTCAAAAAACAACTGATCCTGCTCGCTGCCGCTGGTCGACAAACGAGCTTTGTATTTGGCCAACATCTCACACACGAATGCAAGCAATCCGTGCGTCTCGGCCGCTTTGGCCTTCACGTGCTTGTCCGACAGCATCGTAAGCGTGAGGTTCCAGACCTCGGTTTGGGGCTGGCACCGAAAAGTTTTATGCTTCGAAACTAACAAAACTGTTCAAGTTGTTGATTCAAGTTCAAAAATCAAGGTTTGGACACGTGAGGTGCCTCCGAGCCCTTCACACGGAGCACCAGCCCCGGCAGCCGCATTGGCATAAATCCGAGAGTCCTGCCAAAATAACCATATCATTGGGACTCGATTGGGCCCTTGAACCCTGGATACCGTAAGCCCTACCTATAAACCCTAAAGCGATTATTATTGGAGAGCAAGGCACTCAGCAGCCATACCAATCGTTGTTGTTTTGGAGTCCGTAGATTCGTAATATAAAATCCCAAAAAATTCTTGTTCTTGGTGTACTGGACACCGTCGAAGTACACAGACAAAGGCACAATACGTTCTCGGGGAATCCCTTCGTTCAGGGCTTGCACTGTGACGGGGTGCTTCTCGTACCGGTCGCCGAGAGCTGTATCATTCTCAAGGAACGTAGCCACAGTTTCTTTGCAAGGATTTGATTTCCCTAGCAGGTTCAAGGCTTTCAGCTCATCACGAATCATATCGGAGGCAACACGAACGGGGTGCTTCATGGGAGTCCTGACAAGCTGGGCCTTCGTATTCATAGGAACTGTAACCCACTGTACACGAGGTTCCGGAAACTCCTTTCGAAGGTGGTACCTTACAGAATGTGGTGTTGTTGTCGGTTTCATCCGGAACTAGATTTGGGAGGAATATTCATCACCACGATAATAATAGAAATGCTTGTTAGCTTGGGTTTTAGGGTGGGGTTTGTTTAGACATTTCTAATAGGTGTTTTGGAGAATCAATTGCAGCTTGAGGCACTTCAAGTGTTCGGATCCATGAGTCGAGGCTTGGTCTGGTGCTAGGGCTAGATCTTCGGCGCCTTCACCCCCACTTTCGGTATGGTAGTAGGCCAGAAGGCAAGTGTCGGTTGCAGTAAACGTGCCCTCGGTGTATCTTTCCAGAAGAAAGCTTCTAAACTTAGCACCAGCAGCGGCTGAAGCAGCTTTGTCATCTTCATCAACCCAGAAGTCTTCAAGCCCATAGCCAGAACCCGAAAGCTGGGCCCGTGCTCGTTTCAGAGACATCCAGCCGAGGGCGTGCGATCAGCAGCTGCATCGGGCAGGAGCTGCGAACATCACTGTAAACGGCGGGTTTAGGAGTTCAGGGCCTTTAAACGTTGGGGTCGGGATTGGGGATTTCGGAGGAGGGTTTCGGTTCTAGGTTTGACGATAGGATCTAAACTCGATCATTGTGATTGTAGCAGCACTGTTTGATCTAATCGGCGCAGAAACTAGAACTTCACAGAAGATCTTCGGCCCCAAACCCTGCAGCGTCTCCCAAAATCTGCTCACATGATGCCCTGACTGCACGACTCGGGAAACATCTTGCCTGGGATACCTCGCACTCAGACCTACAGCACCACAGGCTCTTGCATCAGCTTTCTAATAGTGACGTCAATAAGGGTCATTGCACAACACGTGGACCTAAGGGTGCAACCTGCAACTGATCTTGAACACATCTCGCTATATGGATTGTCTGCAGAAACCTCAAGCGTGGACAGTAGCATCATCTGTTTGTTCCGACACAAGATGCATCAGCGTGCGATTGAGGATGCCGGCCTGTTGCCAAGCTCCCCAAAAGTCCCCAGCTAACTCCGATTATCGTGAGATAATAGCACCCAGCAAGCAGCAGCAGCTAGGTTCGATCACAAGCCTTCTTCTCGTATTCCAACAGCTTGGGACCTTAAGAGCCTTAACCTTAAATCTGAGCCCCTAAGCTTAGACCCAAAGAAGAACAAAGACCACGCCGAAGCTCCTGACACAAGCGGAATTGATTCTAATAAGGTCGGAACATGTATCAGTTGATACTGTAGGAATCTAAGCAGAATCTAGGGCAGCTGAAGATGAAAGCTTTCAGGACCGCGGTTTTATCGGAGGCGGCCATTATCGAAACCGCGGATCGGATGCGGAAAGGTCGGGGGATACTGGGCTCCGGGTTTAAGCTTATGGGGGACCCCGAACTATATCAAACCCTATAAAGCATAAAACCTGAAGCCAAAACCTAGAGTCCTAGAGCCTAAACCCCACAACCGGCAAGCTCAAATCTTAACTCGTATTACGTATAACAATGCGTGCACTAGCTCCTATATCCCACCACCATCCCCGGATCTCCACCAGGACGATAGTAGTGCGAAAGTAGATAGCTAGCGAGCTAGCCGAGCGACGACCAGACGGACAAGCAACACAGCTAGCGCGGACGTTCTTTTGTCTGGAGTGGCAACTATCCCAGGTTGCCTGGAGATAACTGATAGCCTTCGGCTATCTATCCCCAGGGTGGGCAGGGTGGGTACTTCAAAATTACCCCCCCTGATGGGGGACTTTATCCAGAATGGCAACGGTCACACACCGTCGTAGCCATTCCAAGTCACAGCTATCCTGTCTTCGCATGTCAGAGGCAACTCTCCTGCGAGCGACGATAGCGAACGAAACTTCGTTTCTAGCGAAGCTACCTTCGCTAGCTTCGAGTAGTAATAGGTAAGCTAGCACACATAGTCGTAACTCGTTCCTCGTCACGAGGTACGTGCACTAGCTCCTATATCCCACCACCATCCCCGGATCTCCACCAGGACGATAGTAGTGCGAAAGTAGATAGCTAGCGAGCTAGCCGAGCGACGACCAGACGGACAAGCAACACAGCTAGCACGGACGTTCTTTTGTCTGGAGTGGCAACTATCCCAGGTTGCCTGGAGATAACTATAGCCTTCGGCTATCTATCCCCACGCATCGCCACTCAGGCTACCAGGGATCTAGCTTTCTGGCCTTACGGCTAAACTTGGACACCCTATCCGGGGTCCCTCGCTTTCGCGTGCCTAGCTCCTGGTAGAAGCTATCTGCATGCGCGAGTAGCCGGCCCAGAACACGCCACTGGCATTCCTCTCCTTTCAGATCTATCCTCTGAGAGGGATCGAATTCCTTGAACTCCTCGTTCGTGAGGTCATCCGCTAGCTGGTTGATGTCTCTCCGTATCCACTGGAGCTGTAGCTCACAGTTTTTCTGGGATAGCTCTTCTGCTATCTCCATTAAAACTAGCATGGAGGGATACTTTGTCGTCATAGCCTTCTTCACAAGTGCCTCATTGGACTTGTTATCCGTATAGCCGCGGATGGCCACTCGCGAGGTCTTCCTATCCTCGCCCTCGGGGACCCAGAGACGTATCCCCACGAGGGTCGCTAGCAGTTCTAGCGCAGCTATCACTTTCTTGGGGTCGCCTTTGGCAAAGGCCCACGGAGCCCAGGCCCTATCCACTTCTAGGGAAAACCAGGGACCTGGCTTCCCTCCGGAAATCTCCAGGAAGCCCCCTATCCAGGCCCTATCGGACTCAGCTTTAGCATCCGTGAAAAAGCTCAGTGGAGGTAGCCCGGCGTAGAGAGTCACGGGACGCTGTAGCCTCTCTCCCTGGTCAAGCTTGTCGGCTAGCCACCGCATCAGCACCCGGAGCATCGTCGGGATGATGAGGTAGCCGGACTTCCCTTGAATGGCTGCGCTCCACGCGTGGAGCGGCCCCAAGAAGGGCCTCTGAAGGCTATCGCAGCAAAGCCTAGCCGACCTAGCCCCTGCTGCATCTCCTTGGCCGTGACTTTGCCGAAGGTCACCTTGTCGTTTAGCCACGCCGATAGCCAGGACGCCCGCTTCTTGGACATCCCTAGCCTGTAGGAGGAGTACTCTGTCTCCATTCCCAGCCACGCCACCCTATAGCCACCACGAGTCTTCGCCCATTTGAAAGGATATCCCAGAACAGAGAGGAAAAGGTAGCTCAACGGGATACCCTTCCTCCCCTCCGTTCCTATCCCCAGGGCCTCGAGGTCATCGGCATATAGAAGGAGGTCGATGGGATAGCCGGGGCCCAACAGATGATGGGTTGCCCGTAGCCCACATGCGACTATCCGGGTCCACCAGTAGCTAGCCGGCGAGAGTCCGAACGTGCCCACTTTGTTGACGTAGACGATCTGGCTATCCGGGTCCCCGGGGATCGTCTCCTCGGTGTCTATCTGGCAGCCCATGAAGCCGTGCTCGCTAGCCTGGTGTTTGTATCTCCGGTGGGCCTTCGAGATATCCCCCACGACCGAAAAGGCAATCTCGCCACAGCGTATCAGCTCTCGGAGGATTTGCTTCTTTTCTCTAGCCCCTGGCGCCCGGATCTTATCCCGACAGCGTATCCGGTGGTTAACCCGGACGCCGTGGGTCGCGTCGTGGATTATCCGCTTCTTGTCCTTCTCCTCGTCCTCGACTATCACGGCCAGGGAGGCGATAGCCCGGTCCTCGCCGAACCTCGCCTTGAACTCGCCGAGGGTCATCCTCTCCATGAGGCCTTCCTCGACGTCCTCGTCGAACTTAGCCCGCACAAAATCCCTGTGGTCGCTAACCGAGGAATAATTCGGGACCCATGCTAGCGCCGGCTCCCAAGGGGCGTTGTCTAGCCTCCAGGAGGATTGCTCCTCGAACACGTGCGGTGTTCTGGGTAGCCCCTCCAATATCCCAAGGGGGAGTCCCTCCTCGGCCCGACGGAGGAAGTCCCTATCCGGGTCGCCTGCCGCCTCGAGGATCGCACGAAGTAGCCGTAGACGAAGGGGCTGCCCAGGAGGAATATCCAGTAGGCCAGGTTCGCTGAGGTCCTGACCTTCTATCCAAACTTGCAGGAGTTGCAGTAGCTCTTCGTGTAGTTGGCTATCCCGGACGAGCTTGCAGGCCGACTCGCCTCCCATAGCCATTCGGAAGGCCTCCTTCTCCAGCTCGTTCTCGGATCCCACTCGCCTGGTTACCATCTCCCGGATCTTAGCCCTCAGCCAGTCCCAGGACTCGCCCGCGGCATGTCCACGAGAGTGTCGGGGCCAGCGCCCAGGAGAGCATAGCCCGCCACCGTCGTGGAACTCCTTTATCCCGTCGTTTTGATGGCATCGGCGGGGGGGTCCCGTGCCACCATGTAGCCGTGGGCCCTCTGGTTGGTTTGTAACATAGTCGAGGTCGCCGGAACTCACCTTATCCTGCACAGTCGGTACCCCCTCTCCGGCAAGGGGCCCAGATAGTAGCCATCGTTGTCGAAAGCGGGGAGGCCTTCGTGCACGGTAGCCGGCATTTCCAGAGGTGTCTTCAGTAGCAGTCGTGTCGGTTTCGCCGAGGGTGCCCCGAAGTTATCCAGGTGCAGGGCCACCGAACGTAGCCCGAGGCCAACTAGCCGTGCATGAGCCTCCCATTGCCACATGCTGGCCGGTCGCCGGCCTTTGTGGGGGCCAGCCGGCATAGCCCCCAGGTCTTCTGGCTGCTCCAGGACGAAGAAGGTAGCCGAGGAAACCGCAGCACTAGCTATTTCAAAAGAAAAATCAGCAAAAATGTTGCCAACAATCCTCTGGGCTCGTCAAAGCTTCGGACTGGCCGGGGACCTTTACGGTTGGCCGAGCTCGCCCTAGAGAACGTCGCCACAGGGGGAGAAATAGCCACGATGTCGTAGTGGCCCGATTGAACTTTGTGGAGGTACTTCGCCCTCTCCTTGGAAGTAGCCAGGTCGATGGGCGGACTCCTCGCCAGATCCACGCAAGAGATATCTATATCGAGCCCGTAGGAAGAGACTAGCCGGCGGAGGTGGCTTTGGAAGCTACCTAGCCTTTCTCTTCCCGAGAAGAGGTAGAGAGCCTGTAGCCGCCGGTGTGGAGGTGTCGCCTCAGGTGTAGCCGAAGTAGCCGGCTCGGGCACCGGTAGTCAGTTGGCCGCTGTCGACGGCGTAGCCGCGCCGGGGCAGTTGATAGCCGAATGCGGTCCCCGACACTTCGTGCAGACATGCACGAAGTGGCACTTATCCCCTTTCTTGCAGCCACCTTTCAAATTAAACCGAAAACAAATCGGCTTATCATCCTCGGTGCGGTGGAAGGTGGCGGTCTTAGCCTTCTTGTTGCTATCCTTGCCGTCCTTGCCCTTGCCTCTGCCCTTGCCCTTCTTGTTGGGCTTAGCCGGCGGGGTGTTGGTGCTATCCCAGTTCCAGGGCTGCGGCCTTTTAGCACAGAGGGACAACGGAGTCGTGAAGTGCCGCTCCTTGGTAGCCGCGTCCTTCCAGGACTGGACTAGCGCGTCCGCGAAGGCTATCCCCTTGAGGACCATCTGCTTGTAGGCCTGTTTCCGGATAGCGTTCTCGTAGGATAGCACCAGGGTCCACGGGGGAGCGAGACTTCCGCTAGCCTCGTTGGACCGTAGCCCATAGCAGAAGTCGCCGAGCAGATAGTCTTTGTATTTCTCAAAGAGCTGGAAGTCGATATCCTTGAGTTCTGCTCGCCCTGGATGCTGGAGGCCTATCATGAGAAGTGCATTTTGCATGACTGTTAGCCGTAGCCGTAGTTGCTCCGGTCCGGATGGCATCGCCCCTTTCGAGGTAGCCTTCTTGAGCACGAGGGCGGTGCCTTTGCTATCCCACTGGGGAACTAGCACATCCGGGTCTATCTCGTCTCTGGACAGCACCTCGTTCAGGGGCTCCGCCCTGCACTCGCCCGTCTCTAGCTCGTGCAGCTTTCGCTCAATATATTCCTTAGCCGGAATATGCTTATCCTCGGGCTCGCCAAACTTCTGCGAGAAGGACTGGCGCATAGCCATGTATTCCGTTTGGGGGATGGGCTTGGCCCATTCCCGGACCTCGCTAGCCGCTTCTCTATCCGCCTGCTCACGGGTTCTGGCCTGCGCGGCTCTCCATGCAACCACGAAGGCAGCCGCT
Organism: Symbiodinium sp. CCMP2592; assembly: GCA_905221615.1. Classification (NCBI taxonomy): domain Eukaryota; class Dinophyceae; order Suessiales; family Symbiodiniaceae; genus Symbiodinium; species Symbiodinium sp. CCMP2592. The sequence continues at coordinate 20,866 of CAJNDT010002672.1, read as the reverse complement.
AGCGCCCTGTTTGTTAGTGAGCTTTCTGGCTCTATCGAGAACCTGGAACGCCGAAGTTGCGCAGTTTTGTTGCGACCGCACTCAAAACTCGTAGTTGCAATAATTGTTGCCACTGGAGGCACAAAGTTGCCACTGGCATGTTTACTTCCCACAAGTCATGACAGTCGATGTTTTTAGGATAACCGACAACAAATGTGGGGCGTGGCAGCGAATCACAACACTCGGCTACCCCTTTGGCGCCGAAAGGATCAGAAACGAGTATAGACATCTTGCCTTCAGAGGTTGTCCACATCACATTGGGCTACAAATTTGAAAATCCCAGGCTCAGGACCGAAAAGCTGTGACGAACCCGAACATGTCCAAGCAGCACACGCGAACCCTCCTTTGACTGAGGCGTTGCTCGCTCTTTAGATGCAAACCCTGTGCAGAGTTTTCGGGTTGGTGAAGGTGCCAGAGCATTTTTTGGCGAAAACTTAACGGCCCAAGCAAAATATTTTGCAGTTTAAAAACAAATTCGTCATTTTTTGCAGGCAGCCCGGTGCCGCAGAAACCCGTAGAAGTGGCGCAGAAACCCGCAGAAGTGGCGCAGAAAACCGTAGGCCGCATATTGTGCAGATTTTGCGCGGGCATGACACGCATTTTCGCAAGAATACCAGGCCTCAAAACTTCCGCTTGCGATAGCCATGGTTTCTTTGTACACCCGCTGAGCTGGAATGCCCCGCGAACAAACATTGGCCAGGTTCAATCCCAACCTGATGTAGCACATGTTGATGGGCGTTCCGTGCCAGCCGACGCTCGACAGGAATGTTTTTCGCATGTGGTTATGTCCTTCGTCAAACTCCGGTCAAATGCCGGAAAAAGGTCTCTACCTTGCTGCGGAGTGTTAATTTCTGAGTGACAGCTGGCGGAGGGAACTCTTGTAGCTGTACGAGGTACACTGGCGAAGCTGTGTCAATGAAAGTGTGCTAGGGGCACGATCCATTCCTCTTTTGGCTGATGCTGTGGTGAGGTGATTTTTGCAACCGCACAAAAACTTGCCACCAGTGGCGGGTTTCAACTTTTTGCATCAACCATGGCTTTCCAGGAAGTCCTTGGCTAGCACCGACTTGAGGTCGGCTTCGTCCTTGAAACTCGCCGAAAACTTCGCTATCGTGTCTATCCCGGCTTTGAACAAGGTAGCCTGGGAGGTATCCGGGACCCGATTCTGGGTCAAAAGGTAGCGAAAATCCGTGGAGCCTTTCGCTAGCTCCGCTGGGTCGGGCGGTGAAGCCATTCTGGATTTAGCCCGCCAACGGGCTAGCTACCTTTCGGCTACTGTCGTTCTTGAAATCAAAAGCTCTAGCCATGTGGTCGTTCAGCAGGGCTTTCCCCCCCCCTAGCCGGAGAGATGGGAAGGAAGGAGTATCAACCCGAGACCCCGGGCCCCCCCCCCCCGGCGGAGAGTTGGGAAAGAGGGAGTGCCCCCCCCCAAGACCCGAGAGGCCGGCCCCCCCCCCCCCCGCCCAAGGCTTCACCTCTCCTGGTAAAACCTAGCCTGGTCCCTCTCTTCTTTCTGGCAAACGGAGGCACTAGCCGACATGAAGTGAAAGCGCGAGGTCCACACACTATCCGCTATTTTCGTCACTAGCCGCGAGTCTGGGAGATCTAGCCATACGACCGTGCTTTAGCCCGGGCCCTTTCGGCCCCTGCCAGCTCCCTTAGCCGAGCCGGACGGGGGCCGGCAGCTATTGCACGTATGGCCTCTATCCCCATGCGTATCCAGGCAGTACCACATCCTTTTGTTGCACTGCTCTAGCCGACAGTGATCACAGACCACTATACATCTGAAGATAGCCTCGGCAGGCTCCCATCGGCCTACCCCAGGGGTAGCCCCTTGGGGCCTGCACAGTATCCATCCCTGTTCCGGGATCGCCTCCGTTAGCTCTTTTGCATAGCCGGACCGGGTGCTAACCGCGATGAAGTCCTCATCTTCTAGCTTGTATATCCAGTTGGGGTCGTGTATCGCCCCCTTGCCGCTGACATCGCGGCCTCTATCCGACAACTGCGATAGCCTTCTATCCTGGCGACCGCCCTTCTCGTAGCTCCCCAGGGGCCACTGGGCCCTAGCAATGTATAGCCAGGTCTGATCGATCATGCCGCTATCCGGGCCGAGTGGTCGCCCCTTGGCTTGACTAGCCACTGGCGGGGGCGCCATTATCCGGTGCACCACATCGGGTTCTTCGCGAAGTAGCCGTTCGGTGGGCCTATCCAGATTGATGTTCACCGCCGCTCCCTGCTGGAGCGCGGGCCTCTCCGGAGCTATCCGGCCGTCTCCGGCCATAGCCTCCCACTGGGCCTCGTTGTATCGGCCCGCTCCTAGCCTTCTGTCCAGCGGGTGGCTGCTATCCGGGTGGATGTAGCCACGGTCGCTATCCCCACCGCGTCCTTTGGTGGTGCTCTTAGCCTGCGGCCTCAAGGGCGGAAAGGGATCGTATCCCGGCTCGCCCTTGCCTGGCCGCCGCTGCGGCTGTCTATCCTGGTTGCTATCCGGACCGTCCTGAAAGGTGCCTATCCGGTATACCTCCTCCATCCTAGCCACATAGGCCGGGACGTCCGAAGGCGGGCCGCGGTAGCCCTGCATGCATCTAGCCAGAAACTGCTTCAGGCTCTCGCCCTGGGCGGGGTACTCTGTACTCGCCCTCAGCGGTGTAGCCGTGGTCTCTGCCGCGGCTGCCCTAGCCTGCTGTAGCCCCGGGCCCGGATTGACGACCTGGGCCGGGTCTACCCAAGAGAACGGCAGGGTGGTAGCCGTTTCTTCTTTATCCGCTGCACTCCCCTGCCGCAGCTTGTTCTTAGCCTTGGACTCTTGGACCGTCGGCGGGTCCCTAGCCGGCTTCTTGGGCCTCGCCGCTGTGCTATCCCCTGTGCTGGCCTCCTCTGCCCCAGGCTGGGGCTCCTCTTGCCTAGCAACAGGGGTAGCCGTGCCGCGACCTCCGCCTCTAGCTCCTTGAGCTTAGCCATCATCTCGTGTAGCATGTCTAGCCGTTCGGGTGGCGGCCCGGCGCTAGACCAGGTAGCCTCCGGGGCCTCCCCCTGCCACGGTGTAGCCTCCAGCTCGTTATCCGTGACGCTATCCTCCTCCAGGGTCTCCCCTGGTCGGTGTGGTCGTAGCCCGGCCAGCTGCCGATTCTTCTCTATCCTCTGCTCAAGGTATCTAGGTGGTGGACAGGCTAGCCTCGAGCTCCGCAGAGATATCGTCCCAAGACTTAGCCCCTTGGAACTTGAGTAGCCTGGCAGATAGCCGGCCGCCAGGCTGTATGCTAGCGCCCTCCTGGCACTCGGCTAGCCTCATGTCTCCAGCCTTTCGCACTAGCTGGAGAAGCTCGTGCTGCTTATCCAGACTTAGCCGATCGTAGATCTGCTCGGCCTCTCCAGAAAAGCTGGTGGTCGTTACTCCACCCTAGCCACAGTAGCCGCAGCAAGCGCATTTGTGCCATGCCCTAGCCCACAAGTGCACACTCAGCCGGACATGTGCGCACGCAGCCTAGCCTGCCTAAGAACCTCGCAGCCTACGTCCTAGCCAGCAAACAAGACAGCAAGTGCAACAACGTGATTCTCTCCTCTCTCTCTCCTCTCTCCCCTTCTTTCTCCCCCTGGGCCCGCCGCCCCCGGAGAGATGGGAAGGAAAGAGTATATCCCGAGAGGCCCCCCCGGACGTATCCCCCCGTTGTCCAGCCCCGCTGCTTTCCCGGCGTTTCTATCCCTTCAGGCAAAAGGCGGTCCCCAGCCGAACGGAATAGCCGGCAACGGTGCTATCGGCAACTGGGGTACTATCCCCGGAGGTGCTCCCTGCAGCTCTGCTGCTGGGACCTCTCCGAAATCTTCTTCCTCTCCCTGCTCCGGCTTCTGGTCGCCGGTGCTAGCCTGAGAGGTGTCGCTATCACCAGTTTCGGCCAGCATAGCCTACAGACATGCGTGTACTGGCTGGGTTCGGGCCTCGCCGAAAATTTTTGGGAGTTCTTAAATATGCTACGGCGGCCCATCCAGCACCCGGCCTGGCCCCCCTTGTGTAGCCTGTACTTCTTCCCTGGAAGCTCAACTATGATATAGCTCGTGCACCTAGCCTTCTTAAGGAGCTGCCTCGGCCGGTTCCGGTTGGGTTCCGGCCCCAGCTCCGGCTCACTAGCCGAGGAGTCTGGTCTATCTTCGGGAGGATCGCTCGCCACGACTTCTTCAGGTATCCCCGGGCCAGCCACCATCTCCACGATGCGCTCGCTAGCCCACTCTCGTCGCAGCTCTCCAGACAGCTTCTCAGCTTCCTGCTCGCTAGCCTTGCCGGTCCGGAAAAGCCAGCCTCCAAGGTCGCCAGCAATCTCCCTCTCATCTAGCTGCTCTTCCCGGTCCCGAGCTCTAGCCGCCTCTGCGTAGATAGCCTGGAGTCGGGCGACCCTTCCGCCATAGGAGCGGATGTAGGTATCCGAGCCCTCGGGCTTCCAGCGTCCTAGCATATCTCTATCTGCCGGCGGGATCGGCTTTAGGCTCAGCCCGGTGGGTAGCACTGCTCTCTCACTGTGTTCCGACCAGTAGCCTCGGGCCACCGTCGGGATCCCCACCATAGCCAGTAGCCCCGCTGTAGCCACCATCGCATCTCCCTCTCCGAGATGCATACAGGTAGCTCCCGTATGCGTCTGTTAGCCCCGGTGGTTTTCGTCCGTCGCAGGATGGTGGATAGCCGACCTTCCACTTGAGAGTGCTAGCCCGGGTTTTCCCCGCTAGCGCTAACACTGCTCTATCCGGGTCCAGGCACCCCTGTAGCTTCTTCAGCACCGGCGCCTCGCACAATTCTAGCTCTTCCTTGAGCTTAATAGCCCAGGTTGCTTGTAGCCTCTCTTCCCTAGCCTGCGCCAGGGAGCCCTCGTTGACCAAGCGCTTCTGCCTATCCCCTTTCGGGGGCTCCGGCTCGCTATCCTCCTGAAGGTCGATGCCTTCGACAATATCCTCCGCGTCCTCTAGGCCGAGGGTAGCCAGCTCGAGCACACCGAAGCCCCGCGACGCCAGATGCTCATGGCATCTATCCAGCACCGCACGCTTCTGCACAAGAGCGCTATCCAGCAAGGACGGAAGTCCGAAGGGGCTCCCTATCCCTCCGGAGGGGGTAGCCGGTCCAACGCCCTGCTCTTCCGGCACAGCCGTGGGCAAGACGGTTGGACTCCCTGGCTCCTCGCCTCCAGGACTAGCCGGAATCACCGTAGTAGCTGGAGACTGTGGGCTAGCCGTCTGCGAAGCAGAAGGGGAGCGCGGGGAGGCCATTCTCGCTTGGCTGAATAGCCAAGTTCCCCTTCTATCCCCCACTACTTCAAAATTACCCCCCCTGATGGGGGACTTGATCCAGAATGGCCACGGTCACACACCGTCGTAGCCATTCCAAGTCACAGCTATCCTGTCTTCGCATGTCAGAGGCAACTCTCCTGCGAGCGACGATAGCGAACGAAACTTCGTTTCTAGCGAAGCTACCTTCGATAGCTTCGAGTAGTAATAGGTAAGCTAGCACACATAGTCGTAACTCGTTCCTCGTCACGAGGTACAAGGCTTAAACTCTAAACCCTAAGCCCATAACCTAACTATAAGCTCTAGCCCCAAGACTCGACCAGACTGACTAAATAGCGAGGATCCAGATTTCAGACTGCGACCGAACTGTGCAGCTAGCCTGCACCCCTTGCCACAAGCTGGAAAAGCCTACACTACAGACGGCAGGGATCTAGTGGAAGCGGTTCGTTTGATGCCCTTACCCTTGGCCTTAGCCTTTGGCTTGCTGGCACTCTTGAGAGCGTCTGCGGCCGAAAGTTTGGCACTCGCCATTTGCTCAATTTGGAAGGCTGCCTCGGCCATCTTGGTGATCGGCGGCCCCAGGACAGTGACAAACTCCACCAGCTTGCCCACGTAGCCGTCGCCGTGCTCCTTCTTGATCTTTGCACTCTCCTTGGGGCTGAGGGCTGCCACCTTGAGCGATTGGAAGTCAGGGTTGTCGCAGTAGAGCTTGAGAACCTCAGTGCGAAAGTTCTTGTAGGAGGCCAGCAGGTCAGAAGCCCAAGTCCAGCCATCGGGGTTTTTTGCTTTCTCATGCATCACACGGCCGATGGCCACATCTGAGCTTTGTTCCATTGCCAGGAACTCTTTCACTTCCTTCTCTTTCTTAGGGCCTGTCTGGTCCTTCTTGGTTTTGGTTTTCGGGTTCGGAGTGTCAGAGCCGTCCGGGCCAGGACTTCCATTGCCATCGGCTTCCTCAGCCGCCTGCTTGGTTCTCTTATTGGCTCTGCCTGCTTCAACAGCATCCTTTCCAGTCTTGGTGAAGGCTGCGTTGTTGCTGCCATCGTTCTTCGGGAACTTTGCTTGGGCTTCGGGGGACATGGTCTTGTAGAGCTCGGCGTAGCCCTTGATACCCAAAGTAGTCTCGGCAACATCCTTTTCAGAGACCTGGTTAAGAGGCTTCTGCATCGCATGAGCATAAGCACGTAGTGCTTGGCACACATTGACCTTCTCGGCGAGGCTGTTGGGCACAGTCTCCCTAGTTTCCACTGTGACCGTGTTGGTCCACTGCTGCTCGTTGCTCGATGAAATCAACGTCTCCACCCAAAAATAGGTCATGGCATCCAACCAATCATTGTAGAGGGTGCAGAACTCCTGCGTTCAAGACAGACACCAGGGCCCAAGTACATGGAAAACCCGAAGCCCTGAACCCACAACCCCTATCCCGAACCCTAGCTCTCTTCCTTAACCCTTTGCGCCGAACCAGAACCACAGGGTTTAGATCAACAAGGCTTATATGAAAGGAACCCAAAATCTCATTTTTGTATGTGGTTGGCTTTATTTGTGTTTAAAAGTGTTTTTTTGTATTTAAAAGTATTGTTTTGTATTTAAAAGTTTTTTAAATAGGTTTTTTTGTGTTTTACAGTTGTTAAAATTCTTTTATTTTATTTTTGGTGTAAAAAATACATGTTTGTGAATTTTGTTTCTGAGTGAGTCAATTGGTTTCCTGTTGTTCTACCTGGTTTCCTGCTGCTGTATGTCTACAAAATTGTTGTTTATTTGTTGTTGAAGTTAATAATTTTTAAAATTTAATCTTTTTAAATAGTTTTGGGTTGTGATTGAACAAAGAAGGGAGGCCGTAGTGACATGTTGACTTGCCTTGAGATCTTGCCCTTACCCACACGGATCGACTGCCCTTCTCGGTTCGTGGGCACCGTTGGCCGGGTGTCAGGTTATGAGGCGATTGTATCTAGACCGCCTTGGGGCCAACGTGCCAGGGCAGTGGCATATGACACCCGGACAAATGGGCTAAAGTGCCGGGTGGGGCGGTTGAGGGGTTGTTCGCAGCCGTGCTTACAGCCTTGAAGGGGAGGCCATCCATGCTTGTCGTCACGTTTTGTTAGGGAGCCTTGCGACTTGGATCGACAGAGGCAGAGTGCCACCTTACCCACACGGATCGACTGCCCATCTCGGTTCGTGGACACCGTTGGCCGGGTGTCAGGTGTTGTCGATGGTACCTGGACCGCCTTGGGGCCAACGTGCCAGGGCAGTGGCATATGACACCCGGGCACATGGGCTAAAGTGCCGGGTGGGGTGGTCCAGTGGTTGTGGCTTTTTTATTTTTCTCCCAACCAGGAGGGGAGGCCATCCATGCTTGTCACGTTAGTTAGGGAGCCTTGCGACTTGGATCGACAGAGGCAGAGTGCCAGTCGAGCCTCTCGAGGTTGCCTTACTTAAGTCCCTGCCCCATCGGGGTTGCTCCCCACACCGTTGGCCAGGTCTAAGTGTTCGGTTTGAATCCAAGCCTAGTGAACGCCTTCTCTTCCATTTCCTTCTCTCCCATCGGTCTTCATCGGCTTCCAGCCCATCGAGAAGTGGATGCCAACTGCTGGGATCTCAGCATCAGCTTGCTTCAGCTACTTCCATTATTATGGTACAGTCCTGGCACCGAGGCTCATGACGAGGATCCTGAGGACATGCTGCCATCGCAGAGGACAAGCTGCCTTGCATAGTCAGTGAGCGTGTCATGTATCGCAACTTGCCGCTGCAGCAGTTGTGCTCGCTGTTGCCCTGCGTAATCTACTATAGTCGTGTTACAGCTGCTCTGTCTCAAGTCTAAGTCGTAGTAGGCCCCCCTGCAAGCCGGCAGATGTCGTCGACGTCGTGGAGTGACAGTGAGTCTGTGGGCTCGGACTGGGTTCTGGTTGACGATGAGGGTGCAAGCACTGCGGGCTCGGTCGCGGACAGTTTTGACGACGATGATTCTGTGATTCCGTTCGACACGATGCTAGAGGAGTGCTTTACGACATTCTGGATGTTTCTGAATTCTCAAGAGCGTGGGCAAGTCTTGCAAGTAGCCTGGTCTGTCAATGAGCAGATCATGTTCACACTCTTTCCGAGACTTCGGCGGGATTTTCGGCAAGGCAGAGTGCCAGGAATTTTATATTACAATGTGTCAGACGAATTTCTGGCGTTACTGCTTCAATGATTTGTCGTGTTTGTACAGCCTCCGAGACCGTATTACGGATGTTGGGGAAGGCAGAGTGCCGGGTTTGCGTGTGTTTAGAGGATTTTGAATTCGACGATCTCGCCAGCAGAGCTAGACTGTCCGATTTGAGACCTCAGCGGTAGTGTGCGCAACTTGGATTCAAAACGGTTACCCAGCATGACATGCTGACTACACAGTGCCGGGTGGCAGTGATGTCCTCAGGACCCTGCTGTCTCCGAGGCTGGCTGCCTGCCTGCCTGCCTGCATAGTCTGTCAGTGAGTTGCCTTGCACCATACATGATCGACATCTGTCTGCCGGCCAGGGAATCAAGTGATTCATTCATACTGATGTAACAGTAGTAACACAATGTTACATATCATTGATTAATGTACTGTATAGTGATGCATTAGTCACTGTTAATGTTTTAATCTTTGGACAATTGAAGTGTGCTCGATGAAAGCAGTGATCCCGACGACCTGCTCTGTCTCTAGTCTAAGTCGTAGTAGGCCTCCGTGCAAGCCGGCAGATGTCGTCGACGTCGTGGAGTGACAGTGAGTCTCTGGGCTCGGTCTCGGACTTATTGGCTGTTGGCGAGTTTGCAAGCACTGCGGCGTTTGGGGGTTCGTTTGTGGGCTCGGTCGCGGACAGTTTTGACGACGATGATTATGTGATTTATTTCGACGAGCTGCTAGAGGAGTCCTTTTCGACATTGTGGATGTTTCTGAATTCTGAAGAGCGTGGGCAAGTCTTGCAAGTAGACTGGCATATCAATGACATGATCCTGTGCGTACTCGTTCCGAGATTTGTGCGGCAAGGCAGAGTGCCAGGAATTTTACATTACAATGTGTCAGACGAATTTGTGTCGTCACTGAATCAATGATTTGTCGTGTTTGTACAGCCTCCGAGACCGTATTACGGATGTTGGGGAAGGCAGAGTGCCGGGTTTGCGTGTGCTTAGAGGATTTTGAATTCGACGATCTAGCCAGCAGAGCTAGACTGTCCGATTGGAGACCTCAGCGGTAGTGTGCGCAACTTGGATTCCAAAAGGTTACCCAGCATGACATGCTGACTACACAGTGCCGGGTGGCAGTGACGTCCTCAGGACCCTGCTGTCTCCGAGGCTGGCTGCCTGCCTGCCTGCCTGCATAGTCTGTCAGTGAGTTGCCTTGCACCATACATGATCGACATCTGCCGGCCAGATAATCAAGTGATTCATTCATACTGATGTAACAGTAGTAACACAATGTTACATATCATTGGTTAATGTACTGTATAGTGATGCATTAGTCACTGTTAATGTTTTAATCGTTGGACAATTGGGTGCTCGATGAAAGCAGTGATGCCGACGACCGTTTCAAGGTGCTCAGGGAGTTCCGAGGCAGAGTGCCAGACTTCTGCTGCTGACCATCAGAATCAGGCCAATCACATTGACCTTGGCAGTGATTACTGGAACGAAGCCGTGCAACAACTTCGGTGGAATTGTTTACACTGTGGCAGATCAGCTGCCGACTATACCACCGGGCTCCGAAAGATCCAAAGGGCTGCACAATTGGATCAACGAATCAAATTGGCAGTTGAGGCCATCTCAGATTTCGGAGATATGGATATGAAGTTGTACAAAGCATGGACCGGCCAGACAGATGTGCTGCCTGGGTCGATCCCGCCACCTCGGCCATGCCAGCATGATGTCGAGACGTGGCCCATGGATGATGTTTTGATTTACGACCATCCCCAGTGGCAACTGTTTGTTGGCAGTATTGGTTGCCCGATCCGATATGACCAGCTCCGGGTCAAGCCTGACATTGTCATCTCTATGAATGCAGATGACAGACCTCGGAATTTTGAGCCATGGGACTGGTATCAGTATTTGGCGAATTGTGGACCGTTTGGCACTGCACATCTTCGGTATGGTGGCTGGGATCAAACACATGCCAATGACTTTGATGCTGAACAAAGAAGTCATGAGTTCAAGACCATTTGGCGCCGCCTCATTTCAGATTTCAGAAAGATTATGATGTGCTGGCAGCGCTCAGCAGAGGAGTTCAGCCAGAGTCAAAGGCAGAGTGCCATCAAGGGCAAAATGATGGGCAAGGCCAATGGCGGCAGGGGCAAGGGCAAGACAATCAGCAAGGGCTACAGCGGCCCCTGTCAGGTTTCCAATCACATGCAAAGCCAGAAGGCATCGACGAAGGGCTCATTTGGCTATGGCTGCTCCTATGACAAGGGCTTCAGCAAGGGAAGTGACATGGGCAGCCTGTTCGGAAGAGCCGCTGATGGAAGGCAGAGTGCCGATGGAAGGCAGAGTGCCTTGAAGGTGGCCGATGAGACATTCCCTGGTGAGCTCGGTAATGCTCTTGCTTTGTTGGAGGCGATGAAGCTTCAGGGAGGTGGTCGGAAGCGTGGAGGCAAGAAGAGGCCAATTCGTGTGCTTGTCCATTGCTACGGTGGCATTAACAGGACCTGTGCTGCTTATTGTGTCCTAGTCATGGCCTTTGCCTCGATGACCATGGAACAAGCCATTGTCAGGTGGATCAACCACCGAGCCTACTATGCTCCATTCCGGGATCGTGAGTACATGATTGAAGCACTGCTGGAAATGCAGGATGAGCTGCACACGTACAGTTGATCATCGACACTGAACCCGAAGTCCATGGTCAAACAGTTCTGCTCCAATGAATGATTCTGAGCCGTCGAAATTTGTGTCCCGACACTGGCCCAGCCAGAGAGTCCTGGACCCGACACTGGACTGCTGGCTGGAAGTGAAACACAGTCCTTACCTTGAAAAGGCTAATAGTTACATTCCCACTTTCAGCTGGCAGTCACAGCTTAATTCGTGCGTTTAAACCTGGCTGCCGGTGTTACTGACTGAGCTTAAAAAGAAAGTGAGATCATGCCCGTCTCGGTTGTGGAAACTGTCAGTTCCTTTGTCGGTTGTGCCGACATGGTGATCAGGGCCGCTGGGGCGATTGGATGAGTGAATCCAGCCGGCGACTCAGTGGGTGCAAATGTGACTTTAACAGTCAGTCTCCGGTGATTGTAATGAGTGCTCATTTTTGCCTACTTGTGCTGTTGCAGCAGTCTGGTTCAGGTAAGGCAGAGTGCCCTTGTCCCAATTGTGCAGTGGGCAAGTCATTATCCGCCATGGAAAACACAGGGGCAGGCCGCCACCGCACTCAGCTGCAAGAGTTTTCAAATTGGCAGCTGACCAACTCATTGAACAACGCTCAAGCCCAAAGAACAAGTCAGGTCGGGAAGGGAGCAGGAAAGCCAGGGCAGACTGCCACAGGGCAGAGTGCCACAGGGCAGAGTGCCAGCGCGAGCAAGGGCGATCTTGGCAAGGGCAAGGGAAAGAAGGGCAAGACCCCGATGCAAGACCCCAACCAGACCCTTCACACATACTTCATGTGCGTGGAGGACGTTTGGCAGGCAGTGGGCAGTGTGTTTGATGATAATCATAGCATGTGTTGATTGTGACTGTTTCTTACTGCTTGACTGGATGTCTCCCTGCAGATTCGCTGGGACTTCTTGAAAGGGAACGGCATCAGCGCTTGGGCGCAACCCGGTTCCTCGGAGACCAAAAACCATCCGCACTGGTCCTTGCGCCCCACGGCCCAGTTGGCCCTTGAACGCTACCAATGGTGGCCAGACAGCATTAGATGGCCACTCAGATGCAAGCCATGCTTCGACGCTACATTTATTTATTATCTTATATCTACGGATCTTAATAATTAAAACTGACTAGAATCAAGTAGCAACTTCAACATGATCTCAGTTCAGGATCGATAAACAGGCACCGCCACTTTACCTGAAGCTGGAGCTCACCGGTGCAGGCATGCAAGTGATGACGGAGAGAAGATGGCTCTATGCCTGTCATCAGGGCTGGGCGCGGGGGGCTGAGAATTTGACGCTGTGGGAAGGGGAAGTCCGCGAAGGTGAGCAACTCTTGTGGACCACGACCATGGTGAGATTCGGTTACGACGAAGATGATCCGGAGGCCTGGAATGAAGAGCGTGTGGACGATGAGGAGGATTACAACGAGTTCGAGCCTGCTATTGTGCAAGAAAACATCCTGATGATGGACGGCGAATCGTGAGAAAAAAGAAGGGCAGAGTGCCTTAAAAGGCAGAGTGCCAAAGGCAGAGTGCCCAGAATTGGACCATTCAGTGAGTGGCAAATTCCAACATCAATTTAATTTACAGGCCAGGACAGTGACGAAGGCAGAGTGCCAGGTGGGTCAGGCTTCGTCGACTGACTCTTCTCAAGTTTTTCAGTGCCGATGTCTGCTCATGTGGACTTCTGCCTGCCTTTCGCACAGCAACAGGTTATTTGTTTGTGGTGCAGGCAAACCAACAAGTCATGATCAAAGTTGTGAGTGTTTTGGAGAAGGCCTCGTCGCTGTCAGAGTAGTGCCTCCAGAAGAGCATTGCTTGCTGCAGAAGCAAAACTGTGAGTGCTGAGACTTCTGAAGACCGAGCACTTCTGAGTTCTGTTGGATGTGTTGGGTTTGCGACTGTGCTGAGAGAGTCTGAGTATGAATGAAAGTGACCATGCAAGGTTTGGCCGTCAGCTGGCGTCTCCAGACCCCAGGATTGCTGGTCATCGGTGCTGTTCTTAGCTTCCGATCATGCTGCTTCTGCGTTGCCAAATTCAACTTAGCATTCTCGGGCTTCTGAAGTGTCATGTCATGATTGTTTTGCCTATGGCTTATGATGGTTGCTCAGGTTTCAAATGTTGCTGCAGTGGTCCTTGAATCATGGCATATGGCAGATTTGAATATCAACACAGCCCTTGAATTAGGTTTCATTCGTGTGCTAAGCTCCCGATCATGCTGAGTCTGTCTGGCCCCTCAATTAAGTTAAACTCCGTGTAGCTGCTGCTTCAATAAAAGTGTCATGTCATGATTATTCTGTCGATGGAGTTGCTCAAAGTGAAGTGAGTCGTGGTCCTTGAATGATGGCATATGCATGATATTTAATGTCAATGTGAGCATAATATCAAAATATAGTTGATATAATTTAAATTGTGTCAAATACTAGTAACTATAATCTAACAACACATTGACGTCAGAGGTAGTATATCATTTCGACATTATAAGGCAGAGTGCCGCCTCGCCATTCTTTGCAGAGTGCCTTGAGCTGGACTGAGAAGGCTGAGTGCCTGCATCTGGCTGGACAAGGCAGAGTGCCGCAATCTGGCTGGACAAGGCAGAGTGCCGCAGGATGACAGCGCCTGTGCATACGAGTCCGCTTGGTCAGACGTTTTGGGCCAATGTGCGAGCCGGCAACATCACCTGTGAGTTTTACGAACAACAGCTGGATGGATCCTTGCAGATGGGTCCGAATTATCCCTGGCCGATCAAAAAACCTCTAGACTACTATGTCACAGCCTTCGGTGAGGTCCGCCTGCAATTCCGCGTGAGAGGCGGGAAAGGATTCAAACAGTGCAAGTGTGAATGGAAATACGTCGGTCATGGAATGAATCGGGACTCAATGATTGCGAGGATCCCACAGCCGTGGGTCATCGACATTCTGAAGCTTCTGCGCGAGCTCAGGATTCCTCGGTCTGAAAGGCAGAGTGCCGAAGTCCTCAAAGCCCCGGAAGTCGCAGCAGAGGCCCTGAGACTGGTGGATTCTATTCCTGAAGATGCTCTGGACTTCAATAATCGGACAGATCAGGTGCACCTCTGTGTCAAGCTGCACAGGCCACTCGCAAAGGATGAAAAGAGTGTGGAAACCAATTTGACTGGCGTTTTCTGCAATCTCGAATGTTCACAACCCACTGGCAATCGTTTCCTGTCCCGCTCGCTTTCGACTTGAAAACCTTGGTCACCCATGCCTCGGGCGTAGTGGCACCGCGGATGAGAAAATCGGTGATCGTCACAGAAGCCAAAGGCAACGGGACGACTGTGGGAGCCTTCCTCAACCAGAGGTTTTCCGACCCAAGCAAGTTCCCAGAGAAAGAGACCATGCTGATCCTCTTCAAGCTGTTCAAGTTTGTCTTGAAGCTACAAATGCATACCCTTAGGCAGGAAGGGAGTCTTCTGGGGGACCTCCATGAGAATAACATTACTGTCATGGGAGGCAGAGTGCCGGACCACAAAGGCAGAGTGCCAGTGGGGGCGGAGAATTTGACGTTTGCCTTGGTGGACTGCTCCGGTTGCCTACCAATTAGTGAGGTTCCCGCAAAAAAGATGAAGGGTCACCTCAACTGCTTTCTGAGCTTCTGGCAAATTCCCTCAAACCACAGCGCCACCGTCTCCGAGTACGCGTCACAGGTCTGGAAGAAGATGCTTGCTGCTGGCGAAAAATTCAAAACGGACTATGGACCGAATAAGTGGAGAGTTGGTGAAATGGTGTCCGATCTGTACAAGTTGTGCAAGAATCTGGAAGCAAAGTTCCAGCAGGGTCTGGACTTGATGCAACAATGCCAGCAAATGAGGGTCGAGGCAACAAGGGCAGTAATGAGCAGAATGCAGCCGCAGGCACTTGCGCCGCCGAATCCTCCGCCAACACCTCAGTGTTGGGATTCGACACCTCCCTGGGATCCCCCTGGATCTGCGACTGCAAAAGCCAAAGGGATGAAAGGAGGAGTGCCAGTAGAAGGCAGAGTGCCAGGCAAAGGCAAAGCAATACATCATCCTGATGGGACTCCTCCCAGGGGGGCCCGCCCGCCTTTGCATAAACCGCCTCAGCAAAAGGCGAGGCCTCCTGCTCCGTGGCAGGTGCCAGTAAGACCGCTGCGAAATGCTGGGCCTCTGCCTGATCACCCTTGGCAGCAGGAGTGGGAACCACTTCCTCCTGGCAGGGTGCAACCAGATCATCCTCCTCCTGGCAGGGGGCCGGTGCAACCAGATCATCCTCCTCCTGGCAGGGGCCCGGTGCAACCAGCTCATCCTCCTCCTGGCCACCAGCAGCAGCAACATCGCTGGGGCAGAACGGCCAGAATGCCCGTCATCCAGGACGAATACGATGCCTGGCATGACGATGAGCCGAATCCCGAGCCGAATTCCCGGCCAAGAGTGCCAGAGCCGATGGGTCCCCCGCCGGCAAAGCAAGGCAGAGTGCCAGAGCCGATGGGTCCCCCGCCGGCAAAGCAAGGCAGAGTGCCAGATCCCGAGCCGAATCCCCCGCCAAGAGTGCCAGAGCCGATGGGTCCCCCGCCGGCAAAGCAAGGCAGAGTGCCAGAGCCGATGGGTCCCCCGCCGGCAAAGCAGCCTCCTGCCAAAAGGAAATTCGGCGACGGACAGCCTGTGCCTGTTGGTTCCAAGCCACAGTTTATGTCGGCAAGTGCTCCTGCTGAAATGACGGAAAAGCAAAGGATGGACGAGCAGGATTTCGCCAAGGAACTTGCCGAGTATGCTGACGATACGGCAAGAGGCTCAAATTTCGTTCCGCAGGGCCGACGCGCTGAGCCGGCCTGGGTGGCAAAGGCCCAGGGCTTGAAAAGCAAGGGCGACGCCGTCCCGATCGGGAAAGCAGCTTACTTCGCCCAAAAGGGCAAGCCTGCCGGAAAGGGCCACAAAGGCAGAGTGCCAGTGGAGGACAATATCCCTACTGACCTTGTTGGAAAGGGCCGTCCAGCCCTAGTGCCACTTGTTGGAAAGGGCCGTCCCAATATCCCTACTCACCTTGTTGGAAAGGGCCGTCCAGGCGAAGCTCATCCTGCTTTTTTGCGGCATATGAAGACGGAGAAGGGAGGAATATGGTTGGACCCCAAGGAGGAGGTGGAAGCCGAGGAGGAGGACACTTTGGTTGATGTTGTGGTGGAAGAGGAGGAGCCTGTGCAAGATCCGTCGGACGATGAAATGGAATTTGTCGAGGTTATGGTGCAGGATGAGCAACCGCCGCTTGAGATGGAGGCGGAGCCCGACCCGGATCGCTTGGACGAGGATGAGGGTGACAGCCAAGCAACAATGGTACTAGGGGACCATCTCCGAGAGGAGCAAGATGAGCCGATGCCTTCTGTACCGGAGACCCGGGTGACTGAGAGCGAGCACGATGCCGTCGTCGCCAAGGTCATGAACGAGCTGGAGGCTATGAATGTGGACCCGAGCCCGAAGGCTGCCGCAAACCCCAAGAGTGCGACTGCGCCAGTGCCTGGAGAGGTGAAGCCTTTCTTGGAAGCGGAGGAGGACCTCGGAATTACGGACCCCCAAGGCAGAGTGCCAAGGGGTCAAAACAAGATCAAGGTTCCAGCCGAGCTTTTGCAGCCAGAGACTGAGGAGGAGAAAACTCTCAGAGCGTTGCGGGGAATGCTGCCATGCAGTCACAGGGCGGTGACGACTTCGAAGGTGGGCCGCCTCGCCAATCGGGCACGTATGGCGAGACCGGTGCCACAAGATCAGCCGTTCAACCCCCAGCACAACGATCGGAAGTTCAACAGCAAGACTACGACTGTCATGACCCAGCTGCTCATGGCTGTCCATGAGATCACAGTCCGAGAATGCGAGAAGAATAACGTGCCAGTGGATAGAAAGGACATGGCGTGGAATCACTTTCGGTCGAAGGGCTCGAAAACTGCGGTTGTCTGGGATCTGTTGTGTGACCAGAACGTGAAGGAGATTCCAAACAATTCTGAGCCTGGGGACTGGCACCTGTGGCTTCAGAGGGAAACTGGGGTGGCGGTCATTGAGCAGATTCTCCAGTGCATGTTCAGTGTCACTCCGCCAAAACATGGCCGTGATAAAGTCAAGGGAAAACATCTGACATACTGGCACTGGTTTGAGGCCTCCAGGACACTCGTTGAGGTTTATACGACGGAAGATGTCATCTCAAAGGAAAAATTCAAGCCCAAAGACCTGCAGAGCTGGATTGTGCCTTTGTCCTGCAAGATTTGGGATGCTTACAATTACACCATGCTTGTGTATTGTCAGAAGAAGCTGGAACAGAAGGCAAGGGGGGAAGACCTAGACGCGGTGAGCCAGATGGGTGATGATGTCCCGCCATCGGAAGATGAAGAGTATGTGGATGTTTACCAGACCACTGCGAACTTCGTTCCTGATTGGGGAGTAACTGCAGATGGCTTTCAGGATTGATCAGTGTCAATGATTGAGCTGAACGAGTAGGTTTATTAATTGTGTTGCCAAAACAAAGCCATCTAGTGGACCTCCTCTTCTTCATCCCATTCGTCCTTGGGCACTGGGGACTTTCACAAGGCAGAGTGCCAGAGAGTTCTCGGTGTGACTAAGGCAGAGTGCCACCAAACAGTGTGGCCTGTTCAGATTCATTTTTGTGTCGCTGTCACTAGGCAGAGTGCCGGAAAGGCAGAGTGCCAATGTGAAATCGCATTTCTTGGGGCGTTTGAATGTTGTCACTTTTGCGGTCCGTCTGATCTGGCACATTTCAGCTTGCCGTTTTGGAAAACAAAGACGATGCCTATGCATACAGTCATGTCGGCAGTAACTCGATGGATTAATTACTGTGCCTGTGAATTGATTGGTTCAACCTTGGTTTCCTGTGACAGCCCCATAAAACCTTTCAGGTGCTGGCGTCCAAGGTGGTTGGCTACTATGGCAAGGCTGGAATGCATGATGCAAGTGATTGTGAGTTGTGGAAGCTGAAACGCTTGCTATCTGGCCGTTGATGGGACCATGCCACGTAGTGTGTACGGACTCTAGTGACTAGTGAGTGGATGCGCAAGAATTTCTTGACCTGGCCGCAATCAACATATGTGTGTTCAAGATCGAGTCCCTTAGTGCTGCAGTGGTGCTTCCAGGCAGAGTGCCAGAGACAGTCGCCGAGAGCAATGGGAAAGTCGAGGAAGAGCGCTCGTGTGAGTGATCAGATGATGTTCCCAATGCCGGGGGCAATGAACCCAGCAATGGGAATGAACAACCCACTGGCCATGATGAACCCTTTCATGTTGCAACAGCAGCAACAGATGCAGCAGCAGCAACAGATGCAGCAAATGCAGCAGATGCAGCAAATGCAGCAACAGCAGCAGATGGCTGCTGTGGGTGAATCAAGGCAGAGTGCCAACGACTCCTCCTCGTCGGAATCAGAAGACCAAGAAGTGAGGAGGATTCGTAAGGAAACCAAGAAGAACAGAGCAAGGCAAGCAGCAACGATCGGGATTGATCGGCTGGCAACGTCCACTACCGATGCAGATGCAATCCCGCGAAGCGCCACGACATTGCGTTCGATCCCTCTGGCTGCTTGTCAATCAACAGAGTATCCCTAAGGTCAGCAATGATCCCTGAACCCTCCCCCCACAAAGCCTAGATAAGCCTTACTGACTGAGGTGAAGGTGAAAGCTCTGCTCGAGCGAGTTCATAGTGCATGGGATGCTGCGGTCACGGATGACCTGCCACAACAAACAGCGCTGCAACTGCTCTTCATATTGACCAATCTGAAGCCGACCACAAAGGTCAGTGAACTCAGGGTCGATATGAAATACAGCTTGCTTGGTCAGCGATGTGAGAATGCCCATAGGCGTCAATCCGTCTGCGATAGCAGCAGTTGGAACCGCATAGCCAAACCGGGTCTGGGACTGGGGGTGAATATGTCTGAGCATTCTGTTGACAGGGTTGCCTTGGAGTGTGGATGGCAGTCCACATGGATGACCGAGGATGTCACGACCTATGCCAGGCGTAGAGCGAGAGCAAGGCAGTCCACTGAGACGCAGGGACGTCTCAGTTTCAATCCGAGTCCTGCTCCAGCTGCCCCGCCAACGGTTCCGCCGTCGGACGGCAGAGTGCCAGACGTGGTCCGTTCTGGTCCTTTGCCAACGACTGCTCCTAGTTCCAATCCAAGCCAGGCTGTGGGTCGCAGCCCGGCTGGGGAACAAGGCAGAGTGCCGATTCAACAGCCGCCTGCCTCCCCTCATGCCGTTCCGGGTTCCAATGCAAGCCAGGCAACCGAAGGCAGCCAGGCTGCAGGAAGTGAACAAGACAGAGTGCCGAGGGTTGTGGAAGGCAGAGGGCCAGTTGATGGGAATGCTCCTGCCATGGATGACGATGGTCTAGCGCCGGCAGAGGCAGAGATCAGGCCCGATCAGGAGATCGTCATGCCTCCTGCAGAAGTGACCACTGCACCTCAAACAGTTGAGTTGCCAGAGCCAGACACCTCCACGAACAGTGACTCGACAGCCGGTGCTGACGTGAATGCCGTTGTGCACTTTGCGACACCCAAGTCGAAAGCCAAAGCAAAAGCCAAGGGCAAGTCGAAAGCCAAGGCCAAGTCCAAGGCCAGGGCGACGGCACCAAACACAGAGTCGCAGGACGAGGTCGCAGTCGAGGTCGATGATGAGGTCATGGCCGAGGCCGGGGCCGAGGTCGAGGCCGGGGCCGAGGTCGAGGCCGGGGCCGAGGTCGAGGCCGAGGTCGAGCGCGAGGCCGACGACAGTGTCTTCTTTGAGGAGGAGGAGGAGGAGGAGGATGCTCCGAATGAGTCGAGCAGACCTGCGAACCGGTGGAACCAGGACCTCTGTGTCATTTGCCATTCGGAGATGCACCCGGGCCAGGCAGGCTGGTTTCGTTTGCCGTTGGTTAATGAACCATTGATAGTGGTGCCTGTCCTGTTTGTACATTCCACTAATCCTCAGAACATTACCTCTCACATGACGTGTCTTTTTCTGTTGCTTCCCTGGAATGCAGGCATTGGAAGCGCTATCGTGTGGCCACCTCTTTCACAGCGAATGTATCAATCGATACTGTGAGTCGACCGGGCGGAACAAGGCCACCGCTTGCCCTCTCAAGGGTGCGAGCTCAGCCTCTATGGCAAGGTTCTTTTTGGGTCCGAGGGGGTCCACGGGAAGCAATGCCCCTGTTCCTGTCGAAGATGATGCTAATGATGTGGACGCAATCGTTCAGGAAATACAAGCTCAACTCGTTGACGACCGCACTCGTGAAGAGGAAGCTCTTGAGGTCAACGACCCCGTGGTGGACTGATTGCGTCGACAAGGTGGCTCGGTAACAAGGCAGAGTGCCACAATAACTGGCTCATGTGTATGTGTTGTCGGTGATGTGGCCTCGAGTCTTATTAATTTTGGAGGTGTGGCAATGCCATTGTCACAGACATGTTTTTGAAGGCGGAGTGCCATGGGTTGTAACATGTGTTCCATGATCATTATGTATTGACATGATTGTGTTGCCTTGTGTTGCATTATGCCATCAGGAATGTATGTCTCCTTGTAATCCCAGGCGGTCTGTCGATTTCACAAGGATACTGCAGATGCCTGTGGACAAATCCGCGCCAAAGGCAGGATCCAACCTGTCCTAGAACACCAGTTGGGAGGGACCCAACAAAGGACCACGGAAGTCTGCAATGGGGTGCATCCGTGTTTAAAAAAACATATGGCCTTTGACGGGACACCATCCCCATACCGCCCCACAGGCCCTGCAAAATCTTAGAAGACATTTGTGACACTTGTGG
>CAJNDT010002671.1:0-29302 GCA_905221615.1 Symbiodinium sp. CCMP2592 | reverse complement strand
GGGGGGAGGGGGGGGGCAGGGGGGGGGCAGAGGGGGGGCAGAGGGGGCCCAGGCTGCCAAATGTTGGAAAAAGCCTTTGTTTCGAAGCAAAACCAAAAAAAAAAACCGCACAAAACCCGCCCAAAACCCGCCCAAAACCCGCCCAAAACCCGCCCAAAACCTCGGACCTGAACCCTATACAATTTCTATAAACCCTAAACCCTAAACCCTAAACCCTAAACCCTAAACCCTAAACCCTAAACCCCTAAACCCTAAACCCCTAAACCCTAAACCCTAAACCCTAAACCCTCAAGAGCAGGATAAATAGAAATTGTATGTGCAGCGAGAGGCAGGAGGAGCTCAGGTGCGGCATCCATGCGCTCAACAATGCCTTGGGCGCTTGCCACTTCAATGTCGTCGACCTCGAAGAGGCAGCAGCAACGTTCCTCGAGGAGAATTGGGAACTCGCAGATGACCCAAGCCTGCACCTGGGTCCTGGAGGCGACTATTCCATTGAAGTGCTCCTGATGGCCGTGCGGACCAAGGCCATGCAGGCCTTCGACCGTCTCTGCTGGGAGATGTCAGACAGGCGAGCCCTGTGCAGTCAGGATCTGTGCGGATGCCTGGGCGCTATACAAAACCACGAAGGCCGGCACTGGGTTGCTCTCAAGCATACAGGAGACGACCAGTTCCTCTACTTGGACTCCCTGAAGCAGGGACCGACTTTGCTCTCCCGCGCTGAACTGGAAGCATCCCTCCGGCAACACCCGACATACTCAATTCGATCAATATGAGAGGAAAGTGGCAGCAGCTAGCAGCTGCAAAGTCCCAAGACAAGTGTGTCGGTTGCATCCATGGCACCAGCGCCGTGCGTTGCTGCTACTAGCCGCACCAGCACAGTCCAGCAGCGGCAAAACCAAAATGTATGAGCGACCCGAGTTCATGCACGCCTCATGAGAAATGTCTTGTGCTGCTAGACATGACCTCACAGACCATGTCATGTCAAACGCACAGATCTCATGCTTGAAAAGACACATATTCATGTCTGCTTACCGCAGATGCTTCGTGAGTGCTCAAATGGGATTGGCGGGCTTGCAATGGTAGAATGTCACCAGGCGCACAGCTGAGAAATCCTATCTTCCTGCAAAATTATCTTTCACGTGCATGCTCCAGGAGGTCGACAACAACCTACCGTGACAGCTGGATCCTGAGCGCTTTGGCAGCAGTCAATCCGAAAGCCCCAGAGCAGGCTTAACAGTCTGGGAGAGGCTCGAAAACACAAAAGGCTCAAGACCGAGAAAATGATCCTTGCAAAGCAACTAGCCAAGCCAGGACACCCGCCAGGGGGGGTTGGGGGGGGTTAGGGGGGGGAGGGGAGGGGCAGGGGGGGGGCAGAGGGGGGGCAGAGGGGGCCCAGGCTGCCAAATGTTGGAAAAAGCCTTTGTTTCGAAGCAAAACCAAAAAAAAAAACCGCACAAAACCCGCCCAAAACCTCGGACCTAAACCCTATACAATTTCTATAAACCCTAAACCCTAAACCCTAAACCCTAAACCCTAAACCTCTCTACCTATAGTAATTTAAACCCTAATGACTTCGTGGCTTTGGATCAAAACTCGTGGCTTTGGATCAAAACTCGTGGCTTTGGATCAAAACTCGTGGCTTTGGATCAAAACTCGTGGCTTTGGATCAAAACTCGTGGCTTTGGATCAAAACTCGTGGCTTTGGATCAAAACTCGTGGCTTTGGATCAAAACTCGTGGCTTTGGATCAAAACTCGTGGCTTTGGATCAAAACTCGTGGCTTTGGATCAAAACTCGTGGCTTTGGATCAAAACTCGTGGCTTTGGATCAAAACTCGTGGCTTTGGATGTTTTCCAGTGTTTAGCGGCCTCGGGTTTAGGGCTCCAGGGTTTAGGGCCTAGGGTTTAGGGCCCAGTGTTTAGGGGCCTCGGGTTTAGAGCCACGGCCCCCAGTGTTTAGCGGCCTACGGTTTAGGGCCACAGTGTTTAGGGGCCTCGGGTTTAGGGGCCTCCTTCCCTCCTCGCCACCTCCTCGTCCACCGCTCCTCTCCCCCCAGTGTTTAGCGGCCTACGGTTTAGGGCCACAGTGTTTAGGGGCCTCGGGTTTAGGGGCCTGTCCCCTCCCCTCCACTCCCCTCCGTCCACCTCCGTTCCTTCCCCTCCCCAGTGTTTAGCGGCTCGGGTTTAGGGCTCCAGGGTTTAGGGCCTAGGGTTTAGGGCCCCAGTGTTTAGGGGCCTCGGGTTTAGAGCCAGGGCCCCCAGTGTTTAGCGGCCTACGGTTTAGGGCCACAGTGTTTAGGGGCCTCGGGTTTAGGGGCCTCCCCACTCCCTTCCCGTCCACTCCTTCCCTACTCTCCCTCTAGTGTTTAGCGGCCTACGGTTTAGGGCCACAGTGTTTAGGGGCCTCGGGTTTAGGGGCCTCCTTCCTGAGTTTACGTTAGCGGTATGGATGTTCGAGGGTGGGGTGGGGATTAGCTTGGTGGTAGGCGGCTGTGGTCGCAAAACTTACGTTGGACAATGGATTGGAATCGGGTTTGGGTGTTGAGCTATGTTCAGAGCATTGCACAAATGAAACACACTTGGAGTTCCAGGGTGGGGAGGGATTTACAAAAGCATGCCGGTGCGATTACAGCTTAAAGAATAAGTGAGCCAAGGTGCAGACGCAATGGTGCGAAAGATGAAGCTTGGCCTGTCAGAGACAGTGTGCAACGACATGACATGCAAGCTGCAACAGCATGACCCGCAAGCTTCGGTAGAAGTTTTGACACACTGCGATGAGGCGCTACATTCAAATCTTACAAGTCCTCGCTGGACGATGGCAGAAAATGCGCAAGAGACCGCGAATGTGAGTATTCGCTGGAGCTGTACATGCTCGGCTCCGTTAATGTCGACGATTCGGTCGACTCTCGGTAGCAAGCTGTTGAGCTACTGTCGGAAGGATGGCAACCCATGCTGCTGTGGGTGGATTCACTCTCGGAATTATGGCAGCTCATGTCGCTGCTGTGGGTCGATTCGCTCAAGGCCGACAGGTATTGCTGTTCGTCGGGATCGCCTTGGCCGTTGACGGGGCGCCAGTCGGTGCGTCGAATCTTGCCAAGATGCCAAACATCGGCGCGACGCTTTGCGCGAGAAAGGCCCACATATGCATACCCGCGATCCGGGAGTCGACGGTCGAACCACAGGCCGACCTTGTCCAAGGTCGCTCCCTGGGCTCGCCGCATGGTGGTTGCCCAACCATACGCGACCGGCAAGTATTTTTTTCCACGTTGCGTGATAGGATGCACGAGGATGGGGATGCCTTGGTCGGAATCTAACACAAAGACGTCGGACCGGAGCATGTTGCGGACGACGCCAGTGTTCCCGTTGACGAAGCCTCGGTCCTTGTCGATGTTCTGTGTTAGTCTGAGCCGCATGCCCCGGTCGATGGTGACTTTGCCGCTTTCAGCCGGAAGGCCTCCGCCGCCTCGGAGTAGAGCGGCTGCATCCGGGAACTCCAAAGCCAAACGACCGAGATTCAAAGCAGCTGCGCCCTGGTTGGTCACGGTCAAGAACGTGAATGTTCCTCCGGCTGCTGCCTCCACCGTTGCAGCGTGCCGAGCCGCTGTGTTGGCATCTGTTGGCAGTGTGCGACCTTGGAAGAACTCGAGCAAGGCTTGCCGGGAGGGCTGTCGAACCCGGGCCTGCTCCAAAAAATCCAGCATGGCAGGATCTACCGACCGAGCCGCTTCATGATGCTGCAACTTGACGAAGAGAATGCGACTCTCGTTTTTTTCTCGGTCAAGATCATCTTGAAGTTCCGGACCGCCATGGAGAGGCTGCAGTTGCTGAAAGTCACCCACAAACACAATGAACGGGGAAGGACTCAGCTCGCCTAGACCGGTTTTAAGCTTGCGCCAGACGGAAGCTTCGATTTGGCTGACTTCGTCGATGACGATCAAGTCGTAGTGCCGCAACCGCCCTGGAGGAACATAGGCGGCATCTGCTTCCCGAGTTATGCGGAACGCTGAATGCACCGTTTCCATTGTCAGATTTTGAAGGTTTGGTAATCGTAGCCGGTACATGGAAACGAGGAGGCCGATCGGGCCAGCAATCAGCACGCGGCAGCCGTCTTCGAGGGCTTGGCGAACAGCCGCGATGATGACTTCTGTCTTTCCGGTCCCCGGACCGCCCGCGACTTGGAGAATGCGATGTGCTTTTTCCATGGTTGCAGCATCACTGATGGTTGTGCCCTCGTGCACGAGCTGGAGCACTTGCTGCTGCTCTTTGGACCATATTCTGCGAGGAGGTGCAGCAACCGACCTTGCTTGCCATAGATTGGCATCTTCTCTTCCATCGCGAACGGCACACAGCAAGAGAGCACAGGCTTGGACACGAGCTTTGAAGGTCGCAATGCGATCTTGTGTCAATCCTCTCAAGATGAGCTCGGTCTCGATGCGCGCAAGTAGCTCACCAACATTGGGATTGAAAACCAAAGGATCTTTGCGATAGAGTTGAAATTCATCCAAACAAAGGACAGCCTTAAGATGCTGACAACCTGCGGGTGCCGTGAAAGATGCTCGGCGGGTTTTCTCTGCGGTCAGACTCGGTGGATAGTGCTGCTGGTCCTTCGTGCAGTCGGGCATGAGCCGGAACTCAAGCACGTCGGGCAGGAAAGTGGCTGCCCATGCGCCCACGAAGATGTCGAGCAACTCAAACGGGAATGTCATGGCCACTCCGCAGTCAAAGTTCTTTGTGGGTCCTGCCACGTTTCTTCTGGCAACCTGCTTCTTGTCTGCATCGACGACACGAAACCGCCTCAACCATTGCATGTAAGAAAGGCCTTGTGCACATCCAAGAAGTTCTGGAGATAGTGTGAGACAATGTTGATACACCAGATATTGCTCTCGCGAAGAATTTTTTGCTTCGCTTCCAGGGATGGGAGCAAAGAGAGCGTGCCCGCTAAACGAATGACGCACCATAGGCAGTCCAGCGAACTCCATGAGCACTTCCTGTTCCATGGGAGAACGTTTGCAGAGAAGCCGGTATGTTTGTCTCCATTTGCTCGTTTCGTTCGGCGAGCCATCCGTCTGCGCCTGCCGCTTGGAGAAGGACAGTGCATCCGAGGCTTTGGAGACATAGCCGGCCACGTATTGCAGAAGGTTGTGACTTCCATCGCCGCATTGCACATCCACTCGACTGCGAAAGATGTCCTCCAGCAAGCGAACAAAGGCGGAACCGTGGAGAGTGTCGCTTCGACCGGCGACATCACTGGCGTTCCAGCCAGGAAGCAAGTCAGCCCACAAAACTGCGTGCAAATGCAGCGTTCCTCGAGACTGGAATTCGAAGCGGAACGACCACTGACGAACTCTGGCAATACCGATCTTCGCAAGGCTTGCTCCGTTCTTGAGGATGTGGTGCTCCAGCAGAACCTGCAAGGTGTGGTACAGATGCAACGTGATGTTTTGCTGCTGGTCTGTCAGGGAGCCCTCGTGAAACATCCCGTTGTGCAGCAGATAGCGCCACTCGGCTGGAGCTATGGTAAAGAAGACCGAGGGTAGAGCGTCCGATAAGCAACCTGTCTTTTCATGCTCCTGCCTGCAAATGTCTTCCATCTTGCGCAGTTGTTGTTGCCAGTAGATTTCGAACCCGTCCATGTCGGACGCAATCTGCTCCGGCGCCACCTTCTGTTTCTCGGCGATGGCCTGCACTGAGCTAATGGTTTTTGCGAGGCAAACATCATAGAGCAGGCACTGCAGAGCGAAATCGTTGCAGTAGTCAATACACCGACTCTCGAGCTTTCTCATGAAGCCTGCGCGAATGCTCGGCTTGTTGCGAGAATTTGTCCAGCCCAACGGAGTCAATCTCTCTTGATAGTCCGTGTCGGCTAGACTCGCCAACGGATAAAGCCAAGGTCTGGCGGCCACTTCGATGCCTGGGGAGCGCAAGAGCAGTTCGGCTGTTTGCAATTCGCGAATGGACAACTCGCCGGTTGCTTGGAACAACTCCGCGTGGTGATCCACCCACGCTCGATAAGTGTCGTTGTTCTGCAGGAGCCATGTGAAAGCCTTGGCAGCAAGATCATTTCGAGAAAGCTCGCGAAGAGGACGGGGTTGCCACCGACATCTGGTAAGAGTCTTCTTTTGCTTGCTTGTTATCTCAGCTTTGCCACCACGGCGACTTTGCCAATCCACATGAATGGTAAGCACCGCTAGCTGCTGAAGTTCTTTCTCGGAAAGAACGAGTGTCAAAGGCAGGTTGCCTGATGCAATCGCCGCAGACCAGCAGTGCCATGTGCTGCTCTGTGGTGTTGTGTAAACCATCAAGCGCCCGTCGAGGACATTGGCCGGAGCTGGGGCAAGAAGGTCTTCTGCTGGAACATCACACGATGGACGACATCGCTCCGCCTGCGTCAACCTCTCCAACGAGAAACGTTGTGTCTTAACTCTTGCACGCTTGCGGCCACATGAGGGGCAGAAGGTCCAAGAACCTTCGAGTAGCCACAGCCCCGAAGCATCCAGGTCCCTTGTGCTAGTGTGTCGCATCTGCGGCACCTTCTGCAGAAGACTGAAGTTGGTGGCATATTCTTCTTTCCAGGTCTCGTGAGAGCACGGCGTTGCCGCCTTTTCTCCAGGGGCGTTCTGTGTGTCGTTGCTTTCGGCTGGCAAAGAAAAGTCGCCAAAGCGCAGCCATCGCCGAAGTGTGCCAGGAGGTACAGGCCGTTCTCCGGATCCACTTTCCAAGGCTGCCAGCACCGTGGCAGGCGATCCGGCTGTGATGCCCTGCACGACTTTGACTTGCTGCTCTGCGGGCAAGTTGCCTAGACTGCTTCTCCAGGATGGCTTTCGACTGAAGGTTGTTGAGGCAGGAACTTGACGAGCGGCTGCCTTGTGTGCCAGTTCCGGTCGCCGAAACCAACGCATCAAGGTGTTTCGATGAAGACGATACTGCGAGCTGGGGTCTGACAAAGTGAACTTCGAGATCTGCTTTCTGATGGAGTCCAAAGATGCCTGGAAGGTGTCGCTGTCTTGCAAAGCCTTCAATATGATGTTCCGCTCCTGTTCGGTGTAGTTCAAGAGCGCATTTGACTTTTTGCGACTTTTCGGAAGCTGCTTCGTAGATGCTGCTGGCGCAGTGTTGTCTTCGAACTCGCCGAGCGGACTGGCGCCCACGGCGGCGCCACTGTTGGAGACACTTTCTGGTTTCACTGAGGTCACAAGGACATCACTGTTGTCTGAATCGTCCGAGGGATCCAGCTCGATGGCAGGTCGTTTGAGGGCAGGAGCTCGAGCAACATCAGGGTGATCGTCAGCACGAGTGTAGCAGACAATGTATGCTTTCTCGGGGGTGGGGCCTGCCTTGCCAGGAATTGCTGCAACTTCGGAGATGTTAGCGTCATCCAACCGCTGAAATCGGTTTCCATGTGGCCGATATGCAACATAGTGGCCACTAGCCGCGGTTTCGCCGATGTGACAAACCACTGCTCGAAGACGATAGCATGCGCCATGGGCCACTTGAAGCTCTTCATCAGCGAAAACATTGTGATGGAGGACACCGTGCTCCGCATCCCAGCGTTTCAAAACGATGATGAGGTTTTCTGGCCATTGAGGAACAGTTGTTAGGCGTAGAGGCGGCTGTCGATCTGTGCCTGCTCGAGTGCAAGCGGGATTGGTGCATTGCCACTCCAGAATGTCCTCTTGCTGCGTCGCTTGGTTGAGGTACTTCTCGATGGCAGACTGCACCGATCGGAGTGGCCCAACGTTGTCGACCAGAGAAACTTGCAAGGTTAAGAATTGCTCGGCCGGTAGTGCACGGCGATAGTTGCACGTGGTGCAGGCAAGGCAGCCGCATTCTGTTCCTTGAAGTTCGCGGTGGATGCTTGGGCAGTCCCACAGCAACTCGACCAAGAATTCTGCACAATCTTCTTGACGGTGGCGATAGTACAAATCCAAGACTGGTTGCGGCAAAATTGCTGAAGTCGATGCTCTAGCTTTCGAACGAGTTGCCAACAGGGCTCGTTCTGTCGCCGTGGTTGGCTGCAAAGCATCAAAGCCCGGCAATGCGAACATCGCCTGGAGACCAGCATTGACGAAGCAGGAGTTGCCTGCATTTGCGAACGCCATGACTGGAGAGCGAGTGAAAGAGAGCGAGTCGGGCAGCGCAGAATAGAGCCAAAGACTACACTCAACTATGTGCTAGCACGGTAAGGACTGGGTCTCTTCATTCTGCAATCGCAATTTCGGTATTGATGCTCTTTTCGGACCACAAGCAACTTGAAAAGCCGAGCGAGAAGTCGCTTCAGCGCCTACTGTCTGGTGGACGACTCAACTCGGAGAACCTCACCTCTCTGATTTGCGATCAAGGAAAGCTCTTTACAACCTTGCTGCAGAAGTCGTGCTACTCAGCTGACAAGCCTCTCTACGCATCAAAAAGCCCGGAAGGATCGGCGGAGGCTGCTTTGCTGCCCTCGGCTTGCTCCGGCTTTTGCATGCGGGCCTTCACTGCGTTGATGAAATCCTGTTCGGACATGGGTTTGCAGTGCACGGCAGCGCGAGCGACGAGTTCGGCTGTGTGTCCTGTGTAATACGTGTTGTTGCCCGAGAGCACAAACAGCAGGCCACGCAACGCACTCTTGTCCTTCGCCAACCAAGCGCGGAACTTCACCGCGGCCTCGAGCGGGTCCATGGGCTCGGCTGGAGTTTCGATGTTGGCGGTGCTTGTCCATTTGGCTTTCTTGGCTTGACGAAAGGATCCTGTGTCCGTGTGAGTCGAGGATCCTTTCCCGAAATTGAGGGCATGCAGCGTAGGCTCCAACTCCTTGATCTCTTCAAGCACCTTCTCATAGATCTTGGGGACAATGAGTTGCTTCATATTCTCGCTTTTGAAGTTTTTGATCGCCATCAACAATGCTGCTGCTGTCTGGCTCAAGCCGGCGCCGACATGCCAGGCGTCACCATCTGGGTTGGCAGCCAGATGAGAGTGATACGTGGTGCTCTTATTTCCCTTGGCCGTGCCCTTCCAGATCTGCTCGAGGTTGAGACTGTCCAGCGAGCTTTCACCATAAGGTTCCAGCATCTGTGCTGCAACGGCGTCGTAGGAGTACAACTTGGTTCTGCGCTCCTTTTTCTCCTCCTTCTTGTCCTCGTCCGGGCGATCGGAAGCGTCGAAGAGGTTGCTTGCCATGATAGAAGTTGCGGATGTTCGGCGTTGCGGAGACGCAGCGGAAGGCTGGGAGACAGCTTGAAACACAGCTATCAGCACACATAGATGCCGGAAATTGCAGTACGACTAGGTCTCTTCCTTGTGGCAACGCAAATCGCAATGTCATCCCGTTTTTGTCACCACAAGCAACTTGAAAAGCCGAGCAAGAAGTCGCTTCAGCGCCTACCGTCTGGTGGACGACTCAACTCGGAGAACCTCACCTCTCGGATTTGCGATCAAGGAAAGCTCTTTACAACCTTGTTGCAGAAGTCAGGCTACTCAGCTGACAAGCCTCTCTACGCATCAAAAAGCCCGGAAGGATCGGCGGAGGCTGCTTTGCTGCCCTCGGCTTGCTCCGGCTTTTGCATGCGGGCCTTGACTGCGTTGATGAAATCCTGTTCGGACATGGGTTTGCAGTGCACGGCAGACCGAGCGACGAGTTCGGCTGTGTGTCCTGTGTAATACGTGTTGTTGCCCGAGAGCACAAACAGCAGGCCACGCAACGCACTCTTGTCCTTCGCCAACCAAGCACGGAACTTCACCGCGGCCTCGAGCGGGTCCATGGGCTCGGCTGGAGTTTCGATGTTGGCGGTGCTTGTCCATTTGGCTTTCTTGGCTTGACGAAAGGATCCTTGTCCGTGTGAGTCGAGGATCCTTTCCCGAAATTGAGGGCATGCAGCGTAGGCTCCAACTCCTTGATCTCTTCAAGCACCTTCTCATAGATCTTGGGGACAATGAGTTGCTTCATATTCTCGCTTTTGAAGTTTTTGATCGCCATCAACAATGCTGCTGCTGTCTGGCTCAAGCCGGCGCCAACATGCCAGGCGTCACCATCTGGGTTGGCAGCCAGATGAGAGTGATACGTGGTGCTCTTATTTCCCTTGGCCGTGCCCTTCCAGATCTGCTCGAGATTGAGACTGTCCAGCGAGCTTTCACCATAAGGTTCCAGCATCTGTGCTGCAACGGCGTCGTAGGAGTACAACTTGGTTCTGCGCTCCTTTTTCTCCTCTTTCTTGTCCTCGTCCAGGCGATCGGAAGCGTCGAAGAGGTTGCTTGCCATGGTAGAAGTTGGGGTTGTCAGGCGTTGCGGAGACGCAGCGGCAGGCTAGGAGACAGCTTGAAACACAGCTACTTGCACACATAGATGTCGACGGACTGCGCAAAATTGCAGAAGAATGACTTGCATCTGGGTAACATTCTCAAGAACACGTCTGCAAGCTGCTTGGAACAAAGCTAAGGCTGCTTTTCAGCTTGTCGAGTGCAAAGACATTTGCAGGAAAAGACAGAAAGAACAGCGGCTTCGGCAGTTGCCTGATGCCTGAACAGGTTCTGTTGAATGACAACAAGAAGCTTTGCATGCGTCCGCTAAGTTGGCAACCTACTCCGAGCGAGCTGCAGGAAGCACTTACCCAACGGGCACCGACTTACGTAGCCCAGGATGTCGCACACATGTTCATCTTACGGAACAGTCTAAAAGAAACTCACTCCTCAGATACAGCAGCCACAGGGAAGTCTGTCGATCACCTCCTCAGTGCTTGCCTTTCTTGTAGGACCCCCTGGGCGCTCGCTTCGGGCGCGCGGGATCACGACGACGGTGAGCTCGAGCGACTCGACTTTCGAAGTCCTTGGCAACGGAATTCTCGAAGTCTTTCTCAATGTACTCCAAGGCTTTTTGCAAAGCCGCCGGTTCGAGAGCAGCCAGGAGCTTTGTCATCTTCTCCGGTGCTTGCTCGATCATGCCCTTCAAAGTCTTGTTGCAGCAGATGTCGCAGCGGTCGGAGGTCGTCGCCAAGGCCGCACCATCAACGCCAAAGATGCATCCGTGGCCTTCTCGACCCGAGCAAGGCTTTGGTTCAATTGCCTCAGTTGCTTCCTTGGTTCGTCGAGGTCGACTGCCTCGTCGCGGTCGAGCTGGATCTTTGCGCTGACGAGCTCTTTGGACGCGAGCTTGATAATCGGCAGCAACGTCCGAGCCCAGAGCTTCTTGCACGTATTGGAAAGCTTGATTGGCACTGCCTACGTCCAAGCCGAGGAGCAAATGTGTAAGTCGCATGGACAAGCACTTGTGAAGTTGAACAATCATGTCCTTGTCGCACAGATCGCAGTGACCACTGGGAGCGGCGCCAGCTGCTGCTGACAACTGTCCAAAGACACAAGGCTGTCCGGGCCGCCCTCTGCAAGTGCCGTGGCCTTGGTGAGCTGCCCAAAGCTCCTTGAATGCAAAGCCTCTGCCACTTGGTTGAAGCTTCTTGCTCTCAGCCGGGAGCTCTCTTTTCACGCTCTTCGCCGAGAGCTCTTTTTTCACGCTCTCCGCCTTGACTCTCTTCTTAGATGAAGATGTTGTGCTCGGGGGTAGCTCTGTCATAAGTTCGTTCCGATCATGCTCATGCTTCGGCACTGTGGCGATGTTCCCTTTCACTGTGCCGGTGGTGCCGCTTTCGTCGCACAGGTCAATGGTGCCCGACTTGAGTTTTTGGGCAAAGGGCATGATTGCAAGCAACAGGCTGACAAAGACAGAACTCTACGAACTGAACCAAAGAAGCTACTTGTCACAGAGAGTGTAAGCAGCAGAGCTACCTTGCAATTCGGCATGTCTATTCACGTAGTGCATTTGCAGGTGCATGCTGGCGGCAAAAACCCGCCTTGCAACCACAGGCAACAGGACCCAGACACCGGCTCGGCCTCTCAAGAATGTGCAAGGTGCAGCTGCATGCATCTATTCATGTAGCATATGCAGGTGCTTGCTGGCGGCCAAAACCTCGCCTTGCAACCATAGGCAGCAGGACCCAGACACTGGCTCGCTCTCTGAAGACTGTGCATGTTGCAGCTGTTTGCAGAAATATGCTCGTTTCAGTTCTTCCCTTGTGCTCGCATGGCGCTCATATGTGCCGACTATAGTGTAGTTTTCAGAGCCAAGGTACGCCGCTCACAGGGGACTGAGCTGCAGTCAGATGCAAACAAACCTGTCCATGTCCACAGTGTATCCGCATCATGCGTGTTCATTGCTTCCATTGCTGTTGCTAAACCTTAAAATTTCTAAGGTGTCAACACCGTTGCTGGCTTGTTTTAAGTAAAGCAAGTAAAACGGTGAAGTTGCTACTGTCACTAAACCCTAATATTCGTATGGTTGCAACACCGTTGCTTGCTTGTCTTAAGCAAAGCAAGTGAAAGTCTGAAGCTGCTGTTGTCGCTAAACCCTAAAATTCGTATGGTTGCAACACCGTTGCTTGCTTGTTTGAAGTAAGGCAACGACAAGCTTGAAGCTGCTGCTGTCGCTAAACCTCAAAATGCCAATGGTGTCAATACCGTGGCTTGCTTGTTTTATGTAAAGCAAGTGAAAGACTGAAGCTGCTGCTGTCGCTAACCCTTAAAATGCCTATGGTGTCGAGACCGTTGCGTGCTTGTGTTAAGTCAAGCAAGTGAAAGAGTCAAGCTGCTGCTGTCGCTAAACCTTAAAATTTCTATGGTGTCGACACCGTTGCTTGCTTGTTTGAAGTATGGCAATGAAAAGCTTGAAGCTGCTGCTGTTGCTAAACCTTAAAATGCCTATGGTGTCAATACCGTCGCTTGCTTGTTTTATGTAAAGCAAGTGCAAGATTGAAGCTGCTGCCGTCGCTAACCCTTAAAATGCTTATGGTGTCGAGACCGTTGCGTGCTTGTTTTCAGTCAAGCAAGTGAAAGACTGAAGCTGCTGCTGTCGCTAAACCTTAAAAATTTCTATGGTGTCGACACCGTTGCTTTGCTTGTTTGAAGTATGGCAAGGAAAAGGTTGAAGCTGCTGCTGTCGCTAAACCTTAAAATTCTTATGGTGTCAACACCGTTGCCTGCTTGTTTTAAGTAAAGCAAGTAAAAAAATTGGGTGGCTCTTGTCGCTAAACCTTAAAATTCCTGTGGCATCAACACCGTTGCTTGCTTGTTTTAAGTAAAGCAAGTAAAAGATCGAAATTCCTGCTGTTGCTAAACCTTAAAATTCCTATGGTGTCAACACCGTTGCTTGCTTGTTTTAGGTACAGCAAGTAAAAGATTGAGGCTGCTGCTATGAGCGAGGATAGAAAAAATGCAGGACAAGGACCCATGCTTGCAGTGAAAAAGTGCCTGGCCAGTGGCTGAACGGTCATCGCAAAGAAGCTTGACAGCTCTGCTAGCTGTCGTAAAGCGATGGCGTGACCGCAGCCTCAGCTGCTGTGGGTAGTGCTTGTTTCTTATAAAACCTTTCATCATCTTAACGGTAGCCTACGGTCTACCGGTGTCCTCTAACGCGCGCGCCAGTGCGCGCGCGCGCGCGTTGTTAGAGACCGAAACTCTCGGGAGCGAAGCGCCTCTCAGGCCTGGAGGCTCTCCGGCTTCAAGTCCCCTAGGGGTAGCCCCGTTGCGTCCCCGCCCTAGGCTTCCTTTAAAGAGTCGCCACGAGGACGGCACTCCAAAACGCTTTTTTTGTTGATTTTTACATGTAAATAACACAGTTCCAGCGAAGCTTGCTTTCGAACAGCATTGGAAGCTCCAGCAAACTAAGCTCTTTGAAGCTGTCTCCGAGCTTCCTCTATATGGTTTTGCACGCTCTAAACCACTAACTCCTTCTTGAAGCTTTGAAAGCTTGTTAACTTGCTGAAATAGCTTAAAAATCAGCGAAAGCCTGGAAAAACAAAGAAAACTCCAGACTACGCTTACGTTTAAATGATATCTCTTGCATTTTCAGACAGGGTTTGATGCCCTCTATACCACTGAACTAGTGTTGAAACTTTCGAACGCTTCTAACTTCAAAAAATAGCAACTTTCGTTTGGAAAGATCGCGCTCGAAACGAAAAGTGTAAAGTTTCAGCATCTAGGAAGTACTTAAAGCTGATATGAAGGCATTTTCGAGCTGGATTTGATCCCGGTCAATATTTAACTTTGATTCCCGATGTCTAAATCCATGCTAACTGCAAATAATACTGACTAAACTTTGAAAATTTCGGTTTTCAGAACGTTTTTTAGTTTTTTTCGAATGTGCGCAGCCTTTTAAAAGCTATCTCTGGCATTTTTGGACAGAGCTTGAACCTATGAAACTTTTGGAATACCTCCCGCAGCTCGCAACGAATGTTCGCATAACTTCCGAGTCAAGTCGGCTAGATCCGGATCCCGGTTCCCGAAAAAAAAATCCAAAACCCTACAAGTTAAGGGTTTGAAAATTTTTTTTTTGATAACTTCGTTTTTTTATTAAAACGGACGCGGATTCAGATAGAGGGGATCAAACCATATATACTTGTATGGTCGCCAGGTCTTTAAACGGAAGAAAAAAAATTCGACCTCCTCAGATCCACGAAATTAGCTATTTTCAGTGGTTTGCTACACGAAATCGATCTAAAACGCGGCTATTTGGCTTAGTTAGATCATTTCATGTAGGGGGATATGGATAACAGCTGAAACGGAGCAAGTCGTCAAAATCCGACTTCCCTGATTTGAGCTTTTTTCAGGTTTCAGCCTCATTTGCCTTGCTAGTAAGTTTAGAAAGCTTCAAGAAGGAGTTAGTGGTTTAGAGCGTGCAAAACCATATAGAGGAAGCTCGGAGACAGCTTCAAAGAGCTTAGTTTGCTGGAGCTTCCAATGCTGTTCGAAAGCAAACTTCGCTGGAACTGTGTTATTTACATGTAAAAATCAACAAAAAAAGCGTTTTGGAGTGCCGTCCTCGTGGCGACTCTTTAAAGGAAGCCTAGGGCGGGGACGCAACGGGGCTACCCCTAGGGGACTTGAAGCCGGAGAGCCTCCAGGCCTGAGAGGCGCTTCGCTCCCGAGAGTTTCGGTCTCTAACAACGCGCGCGCGCGCGCACTGGCGCGCGCGTTAGAGGACACCGGTAGACCGTAGGCCACCGTTAAGATGATGAAAAGTCTTATGAGAAAGAGGCACTACCCACAGCAGCTGAGGCTGCGGTCACGCCATCGCTTTACGACAGCTAGCAAAGCTGTTACATCAAGTTTCTTTGCGATGATCGTTCAGCCACTGGCCAGTGACCTTGCCGTCCGACAGCAGTAATCATAGGTTTTTTCCCTTCATTTCATGTGTCCTCGTTCACATAGCAGAAGCCACCGCAAAAGATTTTTTAAATTGATTTACTTAAAACAAGCAAGCAACGGTGTTGACACCATAGGAATTTTAAGGTTTAGCCACAGTACCCACTTAATTTTTTTACTTGCTTTACTTAAAACAAGCAAGCAACGGTGTTGACACCGTAAGAATTTTAGGGTTTAGCGACGGCAGCAACTTCGATTTTTTACTTGCTTTATTTAAAACGAGCAAGCAACGGTGTTGACACCATGGGAATTTTAAGGTTTAGCGACAGCAGCGACTTCAATTCTTTACCTACTTAGCAAGCAACGATGTTGACACCATAGAAAATTCAGCTTCAAGATGATGAAAGGTCTTATAAGAAACAGGCACTACCCACAGCAGCTGAGGCTGCGGTCACGCCATCGCTTTACGACAGCTAGCAAAGCTGTTACATCAAGTTTCTTTGCGATGACTGTTCAGCCACTGGCCAGTGACGTTGCCGTTTGACGACCGCAAGCATGTGTCCTTGTCCTGCATTTGTTGTGGCCTCGTTCACAGCAGCAACTTCAATCTTTTGCTTGCTGTACTTAAAACAAGCAGGCAACGGTGTTGACACCATAAGAATTTTAGGGTTTAGCGACGGCAGCAATTTCAATTTCTTACTTGCTGTAATTAAAACAAGCAGACAACGGTGTTGACATCATAGGAATTTTAGGGTTTAACGACAGCAACCCACAGCACTACCCACAGCAGCTGAGGCTGCGGTTATGCCATCGCTTTACGAAGGCTAGCAGAGCTGTTACATCAAGTTTCTTTGCGATGACCGTTGAGCCACTGGCCAGTGACCTTGGCGTCCGACAGGAGCAATCATAGGTCTTTTCCCTTGATTTTATGTGTCCGTTCACATAGCAGAAGCCACGGCAAAAGATTTCTTGAATTGATTTACTTAAAACAAGCAAACAACGGTGTTGACACCATAGGAATTTTAAGGTTTAGCCACAGTACCCACTTAATTTTTTTACTTGCTTTACTTCAAACAAGCAAGCAACGGTGTTGACACCGTAAGAATTTTAGGGTTTCGCGACAGCAGCAACTTCGATTTTTTACGTGCTTTACTTGAAACGAGCAAGCAACGGTGTTGACACCATGGGAATTTTAAGGTTTAGCGACAGCAGCAATTTCAATTCTTTACCTGCTTAGCAAGCAACGATGTTGACACCATAGAAAATTTAGGTTTTAGCGACAGCTTTAAGATGATGCAAGGTCTTATAAGAAACAAGCACTACCCACAGCAGCTGAGGCTGCGGTCACGCCATCGCTTTACGACAGCTAGCAGAGCTGTTACATCAAGTTTCTTTGCGATGACCGTTCAGCCACTGGCCAGTGACGTTGCCGTTTGACGACCGCAAGCATGTGTCCTGTCCTGCATTTGTTGTGGCCTCGTTCACAGCAGGAACTTCAATCTTTTCCTTGCTTTACTTAAAACAAGCAGGCAACGGTGTTGACGCCATAAGAATTTTAGGGTTTAGCGACGGTAGCAACTTTAATTTTTTACTTGCTGTACTTAAAACAAGCAGGCAACGGTGTTGATATCATAGGAATTTTAGGGTTTAACGACAGCAACCCACCTACACCAAACTCACCCTGCGGACAGAATGCTGTCGAGGCAGGCCGAACAACAACATTCTCGTGCTGGCCTTCCACTGGGCAGTTAAAGGAGGCATGATTGCTATCGTAAAGCGATGGCGTGACCGCAGCTTCAGCTGGTTCGGGCGATGCGTTATTTCTGAACCAGCTCTCTTGAGATGCTTGCCGCCAGAAACAATTTTTTAAGGTTTGGCGTGTTTTAAGAGGTCACAACTTTTCTAGAGTTTAACGACTGTAAGGAAACAGCACTGTGGCCTGCTTGATTGTTTCAATGCTTACGAACTGTAATAGATTCGTTGAGGTGTATGTAAATTAGTTGTTAAAAGTTCAAGCCGAAAGAAATAAAACCTTTAAATCTAATGTGAGGGGATTCTCTGGGCGGGTGGGGTTTCTTCTAGAAGATAGCTTGACTAGAAATAGCTTGACCTTAAATCTTCAAAGTCAGAGCTGCTGAACCCTAAACCCTAAACCCTAAACCCTAAACCCTAAACCCTAAACCCTAAACCCTAAACCCTAAACCCCTAAACCCTAAAAACCCTAAACCCTAAACTAAGCGAGGGGCCGAAACCGTCGAACGACAGGCCCCGAGCGCTCTGGCCGAGGGCCTAACAGCCCGAGCGCCCCTACGAAAAGAGCGGGACGCGGAGAGGGGAGGGTAAAGCCTCCCCGGTCTGACCTGCACAGGTCAACGGTGTAAAGCCCATGGCAAACCCCAACGGGAAGTCTTCGAAACGAGGGACCGCCGTATCGGGACCACCTCTAGCGTAGCTATATAATAACCCCAAACCGTGATCCATTTGCTCTGGTCGAGGCCTCCTTTGGGGCATTTAGTCGCGCTTGTCCTTTTCGGAAAAGGACAACCAGCTCTAAATCCTAGATTTTCAACATTTAGTCGCGCTTGTCCTTTTCGGAAAAGGACAACCAGCTTTAAATCCTAGATTTTCAACATTTAGTCGTGCTTGTCCTTTTCGGAAAAGGACAACCAGATCTAAAACTTAGATTTAGGATTTAGGATTTAAGGTTTAGGATTTAGGATTTAGGATTTAGGATTTAGGGTTTAGGATTTAGGATTTAGGATTTAGGGTTTAGGATTTAGGATTTAGCCTCCGAAATTTGGATTTTTGCTGGTGATTTTTAAATGACAAAGTCTGTTCATAAAATGTGCCTTTTAGACAAGGCCGGTTGCAAATCTCGAGGTCCCCTCCTTTCTTTTCGTGTGGCTGCTCTTAAGCTTCCGGATTTCAATATTTAGTCGCGCTTGTCCTTTTCGGAACCAGCTCTAAAATCTAGATTTAGGATTTAGGGTTTAGGATTTAGGATTTAGGATTTGGGGTTTGGGGTTTAGGATTTAGGATTTAGGATTTAGGATTTAGGGTTTAAGATTTAGGATTTAGGATTTAGGATTCAAGGTTTAGGATTTAGGATTTAGGATTTAGCAAATTTGGATTTTTGCTGGTGATTTTCGAGTAACACATTCTGTTCATAAAATGTGCCTTTTAGTTAAAGCTATTTGCGAATCTCGACGTCCCCTCCTTTTTTTTCGTGTGGCTGCTCTTAAGCTTCCGGATTTCAATATTTAGTCGCGCTTGTCCTTTTCCGAAAAGGACAACCAGCTCTAAAATCTAGATTTAAGATTTAGGATTTAGGGTTTAGGATTTAGGATTGAGGATTTAGGATTTAGGGTTTAGGATTTAGGATTTAGGGTTTAGGATTTAGGATTTAGGATTTAGGATTTAAGGTTCAGGATTTAGGATTTAGGATTTAGGGTTTAGGATTTAGGATTTAGCTTCCGGAAATTTGGATTTTTGCTGGTGATTTTCAAGTGACAAATTCTGTTCATAAAATGTGCTTTTTAGAGAAGGCCGGTTGCGAATCTCGAGGTCCCCTCCTTTCTTTTCGTGTGGCTGCTCTTAAGCTTCCGGATTTCAATATTTAGTCGCGCTTGTCCTTTTCGGAGAAGGACAACCAGCTCTAAAATCTAGATTTAGGATTTAGGATTTAGGGTTTAGGATTTAGGATTTAGGATTTGGGGTTTGGGGTTTAGGATTTAGG
Source organism: Symbiodinium sp. CCMP2592 (assembly GCA_905221615.1). Lineage (NCBI taxonomy): Eukaryota > Dinophyceae > Suessiales > Symbiodiniaceae > Symbiodinium > Symbiodinium sp. CCMP2592. The sequence continues at coordinate 10,403 of CAJNDT010002671.1, read as the reverse complement.
ATTTAGGATTTAGGGTTTAAGATTTAGGATTTAGGATTTAGGATTCAAGGTTTAGGATTTAGGATTTAGCCACCGGAAATTTGGATTTTTGCTGTTGATTTTCAAGTGACAATTTCTGTTCATAAAATGTGCCTTTTAGAGAAGGCCGGTTGCGAATCTCGAGGTCCCCTCCTTTCTTTTCGTGTGGCTGCTCTTAAGCTTCCGGATTTCAATATTAGTCGCGCTTGTCCTTTTCGGAAAAGGACAACCAGCTCTAAAATCTAGATTTTCCAAAGCTGTCAAACGATAAGGTTGAAGGGCCGAGCCGGCCCTGCCATGCCGAAGGCCCGAAAAGGGCCGAGGCTACTCCCAGCACTTGCTTAAACCACAACTTCAACAACTGGAACGTTCATGGGTGCAAAAATATAAAAGCCCCCCTTGATAGGGGGGTTGGGGGGTAGAAACCCGAAACCCTAATAGAGTATAGTTTGGGTGGCCGGGGTGGGTTTACAAGCAACGCGAGCGCGCGGCCCGGGGTGTTTCACACCCGAGCGCGCGACTTCGCCTGCCACACCCTAAACCCTAAACCCTAAACCCTAAACTAAGCGAGGGGCCGAAACCGTCGAACGACAGGCCCCGAGCGCTCTGGCCGAGGGCCTAACAGCCCGAGCGCCCCTACGAAAAGAGCGGGCCGCGGAGAGGGGAGGGTAAAGCCTCCCCGGTCTGACCTGCACAGGTCAACGGTGTAAAGCCCATGGCAGACCCCAACGGGAAGTCTTCGAAATGAGGGACCGCCGTATCGGGACCACCTCTAGCGTAGCTATTAAGTTATAACCCCAAACCGTGCCCCATTTGCTCTGGCGGGGGTGTTTTGGGGTTAGGTTTTAGTCGCGCTTGTCCTTTTCGGAAAAGGACAACCAGCTCTAAAATTAGGATTTAGGATTTAGGGTTTAGGATTTAGGATTTAGGATTTAGGATTTAGGATTTAGGGTTTAGGATTTAGGATTTAGCCTCCGGAAATTTGGATTTTTGCTGGTGATTTTCAAGTGACAAATTCTGTTCATAAAATGTGCCTTTTAGACAAGGCCGGTTGCGAATCTCGAGGTCCCCTCCTTTTTTTTCGTGTGGCTGCTCTTAAGCTTCCGGATTTCAATATTTAGTCGCGCTTGTCCTTTTCGGAAAAGGACAACCAGCTCTAAAATTCAGATTTAGGATTTAAGGTTTAGGATTTAGGGTTTAGGACCTAGGATTCAAGATTTGGGGTTTAGGATTTAGGATTTAGGGTTTAGGATGTAGGATTTAGGATTTGGGATTTAGGGTTTAGGATTTAGGGTTTAGGATTCAGGATTTAGCCTCCGGAAATGTTAGGATTTGGGGTTTAGGATTTAGGATTTAAGGTTTGGGGTTTAGGATTTAGGATTTAGGATTTAAGGTTTAGGGTTTAGCCTTGGATTTTTGCTGGTGACTTTCAAGTGACAAATTCTGTTCATAAAATGCGCCTTTTAGACAAGGCCGGTTGCGAATCTCGAGGTCCCCTCCTTTCTTTTCGTGTGGCTGCTCTTAAGCTTCCGGTTTTCAATATTTAGTCGCGCTTGTCCTTTTCGCAAAAAGGACAACCAGCTCTAAAATCCAGATTTAGGATTTAGGATTCAGGGTTTAGGATTTAGGATTTAGGGTTTAGGATTTAGGATTTAGGATTTAGGATTTAGGGTTTAGGATTTAGGATTTTGGATTTAGGGTTCAGGATTTTGGATTTAGGATTTAGCCTCCGGAAATTTGGATTTTTGCTGGTGATTTTCAAGTGACAAATTCTGTTCATAAAATGTGCCTTTTAGACAAGGCCGGTTGCGAATCTCGAGGTCCCCTCCTTTCTTTTCGTGTGGCTGCTCTTAAGCTTCCGGATTTCAATATTTAGTCGCGCTTGTCCTTTTCGGAAAAGGACAACCAGCTCTAAAATCCAGATTTAGGATTTAGGATTTAGGGTTTAGGATTTAGGATTTGGGATTTAGGGTTTAGGATTTAGGATTTGGGATTTAGGATTTAGGGTTTAGGATTTAGGATTTAAGATTTTTGCTGGTGATTTTCAAGTGACAAATTCTGTTCATAAAATGTGCCTTTTAGACAAGGCCCGTTGCGAATCTCGAAGTCCCCTCCTTTCTTTTCGCGCGGCTGCTCTTAAGCTTCCGGTTTTGAATATTTAGTCGCACTTGTCCTTTTCGGAAAAGGACAACCAGCTCTAAAATTCAGATTTAGGATTTAAGGTTTAGGATTTAGTGTTTAGGACCTAGGATTCAAGATTTGGGGTTTAGGATTTAGGCTTTAGGGTTTAGGATTTAGGATTTAGGATTTGGGATTTAGGATTTAGGGTTTAGGATTTAGGGTTTAGGATTCAGGATTTAGCCTCCGGAAATGTTAGGATTTGGGGGTTTAGGATTTTAAGATTTAGGTTTGGGGTTTTAGGAATTTAGGATTTAAGGATTTAAGGTTAGGGTTTAGGCCTTGATTTTGCTGGTGATTTTCAAGTGACAAATTCTGTTCATAAAATGTGCCTTTTAGACAAGGCCGGTTGCGAATCTCGAGGTCCCTTCCTTTCTTTTCGTGTGGCTGCTCTTAAGCTTCCGGTTTTCAATATTTAGTCACGCTTGTCCTTTTCGGACAAGGACAACCAGCTCAATCTAGATTTTCCAAAGCTGTCAAACGATATCTTGAAGGGCCTAACCGGCCCTGGCCATGCCGAAGCCCGCAAAGGGCCGAGGCTACTCCCAGCCTCCGGTTGCTTAAACCCCAACTTCACACCTGGAACGTTTACATGGGTGCCAAATATAAAAGCCCTCCTTGATAGGGGGGTTGGGGGGTATAAACCCTAAACCCTAATAGAGTATAGTTTGGGTGGCCGGGGTGGGTTTACAAGCAACGCGAGCGCGCGGCCCGGGGTGCTTCACACCCGAGCGCGCGACTTCGCCTGCCACACCCTAAACCCTAAACCCTAAACCCTAAACCCCTAAACCCTAAACTAAGCGAGGGGCCGAAATCGTCGAACGACAGGCCCCGAGCGCTCTGGCCGAGGGCCTAACAGCCCGAGCGCCCCTACGAAAAGAGCGGGACGCGGAGAGGGGAGGGTAAAGCCTCCCCGGTCTGACCTGCACAGGTCAACGGTGTAAAGCCCATGGCAGACCCCAACGGGAAGTCTTCGAAATGAGGGACCGCCGTATCGGGACCACCTCTAGCGTAGCTATTAAGTTATAACCCCAAACCGTGCCCCATTTGCTCTGGCGGGGGTGTTTTGGGGTTAGGATTTAGTCGCGCTTGTCCTTTTCGGAAAAGGACAACCAGCTCTAAAATCTAGATTTAGGATTTAGGGTTTAGGATTTAGGATTTAGGGTTTAGGATTTAGGATTTAGGATTTAGGATTTAGGGTTTAGGATTTAGGATTTTGGATTTAGGGTTCAGGATTTTGGATTTAGGATTTAGCCAACGGAAATTTGGATTTTTGCTGGTGATTTTCAAGTGACAAATTCTGTTCATAAAATGTGCCTTTTAGACAAGGCCGGTTGCGAATCTCGAGGTCCCCTCCTTTCTTTTCGTGTGGCTGCTCTTAAGCTTCCGGATTTCAATATTTAGTCGCGCTTGTCCTTTTCCGAAAAGGACAACCAGCTCTAAAATCTAGATTTAAGATTTCGGATTTAGGATTTAGGGTTCAGGGTTTAGGATTTAGGATTTTAGGATTTAGGATTTGGTGTTTAGGATTTAGGATTTAGGGTTTATGATTCAGGATTTAGGGTTTAGGATTTAGGATATAGGATTTAGGATTTAGGATTTAGGGTTTAGGATTTAGGATTTAAGATTTAAGGTTTAGGATTTAGGATTTAGGATTTTAGGGTTAGGTTAGCCCTTGGATTTGGCTGGTGAACTTTCAAGTGCCAATTCGTTCATAAATTGTGCCCTTTTAGCAGGCCGTTGCGAATCTCGAGGTCCCCTTCCTTTCTTTTCGTGTGGCTGCTCTTAAGCTTCCGGTTTTCAATATTTAGTCGTGCTTGTCCTTTTCGGAAAAGGACAACCAGCTCTAAAATTTAGATTTAGGATTTAGGATTTAGGGTTTAGGATTTAGGATTTAGGATTTGGGGTTTGGGGTTTAGGATTTAGGATTTAGGATTTAGGGTTTAGGATTTAGGATTTAGGGTTTAGGATTTAGGATTTAGGATTTAGCAAATTTGGATTTTAGCTGGTGATTTTCGAGTGACAAATTCTGTTCATAAAATGTGCCTTTTAGACAAGGCCGGTTGCGAATCTCGAGGTCCCCTCCTTTCTTTTCGTGTGGCTGCTCTTAAGCTTCCGGATTTCAATATTTTTCGTCGCTTGTCCGTTTCGGAAAAGGACATACCAGCTCTAAAATCCCGATTTTGGGATTTAGGATTTAGGATTTAGGATTTAGGTTTTAGGGTTTAGGATTTAGGATTTAGGATTTAGGATTTAGGGTTTAGGATTTAGGATTTAGGATTTAGGGTTTAGGATTTAGGATTTAGCCTCCGAAATTTGGATTTTTGCTGGTGATTTTCAAGTGACAAATTCTGTTCATAAAATGTGCCTTTTAGAGAAGGCCGGTTGCGAATCTCGAGGTCCCCTCCTTTCTTTTCGTGTGGCTGCTCTTAAGCTTCCGGATTTCAATATTTAGTCGCGCTTGTCCTTTTCGGAAAAGGACAACCAGCTCTAAAATCTAGATTTAGGATTTAGGATTTAAGATTTAGGGTTTAGGATTTAGGATTTAGGATTTAGGATTTAGGGTTTAGGATTTAGGATTTAGGATTTAGGGTTTAGGATTTAGGATTTAGGATTTAGGATTTAGGATTTAGGGTTTAGGATTTAGGGTTTAGGATTTAGCCTCCGGAAATGTTTAGGATTTGGGGTTTGGATTTAGGCTTTAAGTTTGGGTTTAGGATTTAGGATTTTAAGATTTACAGGTTAGGTTTTAGCCTTGGATTTTGGCTGGTGACTTCAGGGACAATTCTTTTCATCAAAATGTGCTTTTTCGACAAGCCGTTGCGAATCTCGAAGTCCCCTCCTTTCTTTTCGTGCGGCTGCTCTTAAGCTTCCGGTTTTCAATATTTAGTCGCGCTTGTCCTTTTCGCAAAAAGGACAACCAGCTCTAAAATCTAGATTTTCCAAAGCTGTCAAACGATAAGCTTGAAGGGCCGAGCCGGCCCTGCCATGCCGAAGGCCCGAAAAGGGCCGAGGCTACTCCTAGCCGTTGCCTAAACCACAACTTCAACAACTAGAACGTTCATGGGTGCAAAAATATAAAAGCCCCCCTTGATAGGGGGGTTGGGGGGTAGAAACCCTAAACCCTAATAGAGTATAGTTTGGGTGGCCGGGGTGGGTTTACAAGCAACGCGAGCGCGCGGCCCGGGGTGCTTCACACCCGAGCGCGCGACTTCGCCTGCCACACCCTAAACCCTAAACCCTAAACCCTAAACCCTAAACCCTAAACCCTAAACCCTAAACCCTAAACTAAGCGAGGGGCCGAAATCGTCGAACGACATGCCCCGAGCGCTCTGGCCGAGGGCCTAACAGCCCGAGCGCCCCTACGGAAAGAGCGGGACGCGGAGAGGGGAGGGTAAAGCCTCCCCGGTCTGACCTGCACAGGTCAACGGTGTAAAGCCCATGGCAAACCCCAACGGGAAGTCTTCGAAACGAGGGACCGCCGTATCGGGACCACCTCTGGCGTAGCTATATAATAACCCCAAACCGTGGGCCATTTGCTCTGGTCGGGGCCTCCTTTGGGGCATTTAGTCGCGCTTGTCCTTTTCGGAAAAGGTCAACCAGCTCTAAATCCTAGATTTTCAACATTTAGTCGCGCTTGTCCTTTTCGGAAAAGGACAACCAGCTTTAAATCCTAGATTTTCAACATTTAGTCGTGCTTGTCCTTTTCGGAAAAGGACAACCAGCTCTAAAACTTAGATTTAGGATTTAGGATTTAAGGTTTAAGATTTAGGATTTAGGATTTAGGATTTAGGGCTTAGGATTTAGGATTTAGGATTTAGGGTTTAGGATTTAGGATTTAGCCTCCGAAATTTGGATTTTTGCTGGTGATTTTCAAGTGACAAATTCTGTTCATAAAATGTGCCTTTTAGACAAGGCCGGTTGCAAATCTCGAGGTCCCCTCCTTTCTTTTCGTGTGGCTGCTCTTAAGCTTCCGGATTTCAATATTTAGTCGCGCTTGTCCTTTTCGGAAAAGGACAACCAGCTCTAAAATCTAGATTTAAGATTTCGGATTTAGGATTTAGGGTTCAGGGTTTAGGATTTAGGATTTTAGGATTTAGGATTTGGTGTTTAGGATTTAGGATTTAGGGTTTATGATTTAGGATTTAGGGTTTAGGATTTAGGATATAGGATTTAGGATTTAGGATTTAGGGTTTAGGATTTAGGATTTAAGATTTAAGGTTTAGGATTCAGGATTTAGGATTTAGGATTTAGGATTTAGGGTTTAGGATTTAGGATTTAGTATTTAGGATTTAGGGTTTAGGATTTAGGATTTAGGATTTAGGATTTAGGATTTAGGGTTTAGGATTTAGGATTTAGGATTTAGGATTTAGCCACCGGAAATTTGGATTTTTGCTGTTGATTTTCAAGTGACAATTTCTGTTCATAAAATGTGCCTTTTAGAGAAGGCCGGTTGCGAATCTCGAGGTCCCCTCCTTTCTTTTCGTGTGGCTGCTCTTAAGCTTCCGGATTTCAATATTTAGTCGCGCTTGTCCTTTTCGGAAAAGGACAACCAGCTCTAAAATCTAGATTTAGGATTTAGGATTTTAGGATTTAGGATTTGGTGTTTAGGATTTAGGATTTAGGGTTTATGATTTAGGATTTGGGGTTTAGGATTTAGGATCCAAGATTTAAGATTTAGGATCTAGGAACCAGCTCTAAAATCTAGATTCTCCAAAGCTGTCAAACGATAAGGTTAAAGGGCCGAGCCGGCCCTGCCATGCCGAAGGCCCGAAAAGGGCCGAGGCTACCCCCAGCCGTTGCCTAGGCCACAACTTAAACAACTGGAACCTTATGGGTGCAAATTTTTTCTTGGATTTTTGGTGTCCAAAGCTGTCAAACGATAAAGTTAAAGGGCCGAGCCGGCCCTGCCATGCCGAAGGCCCGAAAAGGGCCGAGGCTACTCCCAGCCGTTGCCTAAGCCACAACTTCATCAACTGGAACGTTCATGGGTGCAAAAATATAAAAGCCCCCCTTGATAGGGGGGTTGGGGGGTAGAAACCCTAAACCCTAATAGAGAATAGTTTGGGTGGCCGGGGTGGGTTTACAAGCAACGCGAGCGCGCGGCCCGGGGTGCTTCACACCCGAGCGCGCGACTTCGCTTGCCACACCCTAAACCCTAAACCCTAAACCCTAAACCCTAAACCCTAAACCCTAAACCCTAAACCCTAAACCCTAAACCCGCCCGCCACCCCTCTCACTTCTGTTGGGGTAGGCGGGCGACGTCGAGCGGCAGCGAGACCATGGCAGGCTCTGCTAGGCTGCAGAGCCTGCAGGGCGCACCCCTGAGGGGTCGCCAAGCTAGAGTCGCCTAGCTAGTCACTGATATATATTTTATAACCCTAAACCCTAGGATTTTGGCTTCGCGGGTCGGGGGTAGCATCCTTCACGACTCGGAAAAGGACAACCAGCTCTAAAATCTAGATTTTCTACATTTAGTCGCGCTTGTCCTTTTCGGAAAAGGACAACCAGCTCTAAAATCTAGATATTCTACATGTAGTCGCGCTTGTCCTTTTCGGAAAAGGACAACCAGCTCTAAAATCTAGATTTTCTACATTTAGTCGCGCTTGTCCTTTTCGGAAAAGGACAACCAGCTCTAAAATTTTGATTTTCTACATTTAGTCGCGCTTGTTCTTTTCGGAAAAGGACAACCAGCTTTAAAATCCAGGTTTTCTACATTTAGTCGCGCTTGTCCTTTTCGGAAAAGGACAACCAGCTCTAAATCTTAGATTTTCTACATTTAGTCGCGCTTGTCCTTTTCGGAAAAGGACAACCAGCTCTTAAATTCAGATTTTCTACATTTTTGCCTCCGGAAATTTGGAAAATGGCTGGTGATTTTCAAATGACAAATTCTGTTCATAAAATGTGCCTTTTAATGAAAACCGGCTGCGAATCTCGAGGTCCCCTCCTTTCTTTTCGTGTGGCTGCTCTTAAGCTTCCGGATTTCAATATTTAGTCGCGCTTGTCCTTTTCGGAAAAAGACAACTAGCTTTAAAATCTAGATTTTCTACATTTAGTAGCGCTTGTCCTTTTCGGAAAAGGACAACCAGCTCTAAAATCTAGATTTTCTACATTTAGTCGCGCTTGTCCTTTTCGGAAAAGGACAACCAGCTCTAAAATCTAGATTTTCAACATTTAGTCGCGCTTGTCCTTTTCGGAAAGGGACAACCAGCTCTAAAATCTATATTTTCTACATTTAGTCGCGCTTGTCCTTTTCGGAAAAGGACAACCAGCTTTAAAATCTAGATTTTCTACATTTAGTCGCGCTTGTCCTTTTCGGAAAAGGACAACCAGCTCTAAAATCTAGATTTTCAACATTTAGTCGCGCTTGTCCTTTTCGGAAAAGGACAACCAGCTTTAAAATCTAGATTTTCTACATTTAATCGTGCTTGTCCTTTTCGGAAAAGGACAACCAGCTCTAAAATCTAGATTTTCTACATTTAGTCGTGCTTGTCCTTTTCGGAAAAGGACAACCAGCTTTAAAATCTAGATTTTCTACATTTAGTCGCGCTTGTCCTCTTCGGAAAAGGAGAAGCAGCTCTAAATCCTAGATTTTCTACATTTAGTCGCGCTTGTCCTTTTCGGAAAAGGACAACCAGCTCTTAAATTCAGATTTTCTACATTTTTGCATCCGGAAATTTGGAAAATTGCTGGTGATTTTCAAGTGACAAATTCTGTTCATAAAATGTGCCTTTTAATGACAACCGGCTGCGAATCTCGAGGTCCTCCCCTCCTTTCTTTTCGTGTGGCTGCTCTTAAGCTTCCGGATTTCAATATTTAGTCGCGCTTGTCCTTTTCGGAAAAGGACAACCAGCTCTAAAATCTAGATTTTCTACATTTAGTCGCGCTTGTCCTTTTCGGAAAAGGACAACCAGCTTTAAAATCTAGATTTTCTACATTTAGTCGCGCTTGTCCTTTTCGGAAAAGGACAACCAGCTTTAAATCCTAGATTTTCTACATTTAGTCGCGCTTGTCCTTTTCGGAAAAGGACAACCAGCTCTAAATCCTAGATTTTCTACATTTAGTCGCGCTTGTCCTTTTCGGAAAAGGACAACCAGCTCTTAAATTCAGATTTTCTACATTTTTGCCTCCGGAAATTTGGAAAATTGCTGGTGATTTTCAAGTGACAAATTCTGTTCATAAAATGTGCCTTTTAATGAAAACCGGCTGCGAATCTCGAGGTGCCCTCCTTTCTTTTCGTGTGGCTGCTCTTAAGCTTCCGGATTTCAATATTTAGTCGCGCTTGTCCTTTTCGGAAAAGGACAACCAGCTCTAAAATCTAGATTTTCTACATTTAGTCGCGCTTGTCCTTTTCGGAAAAGGACAACCAGCTCTAAAATCTAGATTTTCTACATTTAGTCGCGCTTGTCCTTTTCGGAAAAGGACAACCAGCTCTAAATCCTAGATTTTCTATATTAGTCGCGCTTGTCCTTGTCGGAAAAGGACAACCAGCTCTTAAATTCAGATTTTCTACATTTTTGCCTCCGGAAATTTGGGAAATTGCTGGTGATTTTCAAGTGACAAATTCTGTTCATAAAATATGCCTTTTAATGAAAACCGGCTGCGAATCTCGAGGTGCCCCCAACCCTTCACGAGATGAGGCGCCCGCCAAATGGACAAGGGATGCCCCCCCCAACCCTTCACGACTTGAGGCGGCGTTTAAGTGGACAAGGATACCCCCCAAAGTTCTCAATTTTGCTTGGACAGGGCTTCGAGGCCAAAGGTCGACAAATCCATGACAGGGCCCTTCGGCCCAGAACTTACCCCAACGCAAACCTCAAATTTTGTTTGGACAAACCCAAAGATCGGCAAACCAATGATGGGGCCCTTCGTCCCAGAACTTCCCAAAACGCAAAGCCCAAATTTTGCTCCTGCAATGTTTGGTTTTTGCTTAGCCGGACGAGGATTGGGGGCCCCCCCAACCCTTCACGATTTGGAGCGGGGAGGCCCCCAACACTTCACCAAAGATCTGCAAACAAATGACAGGCCCTTTCGACCCAGAACTTCCCCCAACGCAAAACTTAAAGTTTGCTTTTAGTACAATGCTTGGCTTTGGCTTGGCCGGACAAGGGTGGGCCCCCCGCATCCTTCACGACTTGGAGCGGGGGGGGGCCCCCAACACTTCACCAAAGATCGGCAAATCAATGACAGGGTCCTTTGGCCCAGAA
>CAJNDT010002670.1:0-29316 GCA_905221615.1 Symbiodinium sp. CCMP2592 | reverse complement strand
GCTTGGGGTCTACAAGACAGGTGCCAGTGTTCCTGAAAACACATTGGAGGAGCACGATGCGGACGAGAGTCAGGTGATGGCAGACAGCATAGGCATAGTCATTGACAGGGCCTGTCAGGATCCGGAAGGCAAAACTGACGAGGAGTCCTGCAGCCGCTTGAAGCTGCACCTGCGGCACTTTGCAGCCGATCAGTGCACATCTGCCCGGAAGTGTGGAAGGTTGTTGGTCACTGGCGGCCAGTATCCTAACCTGGTCTGGGTAAGCCATGATCCTGCGCACCAGGTTCGTATTGCCTACCCGGACCCTCTTCACGCCATGCCCGAGTTCCAAGACCAGTGGGAGCGTTTGTTTGCTCCCGGCAAGGGCAAGCATGCGCTTATCCCGGACATCCAGAACTCAGAAGTCTGGAAGGCCAGGCTCATGGCGGCCCAGCAAGAGGTTCTCAGGCTCCATGGCTCCCAGGCTGGTGTGGAGAAGGTGATCCGAGCGTTGTCGTTCTCCCAACCTCGGTTTGACTCGTCGGCCACTCCAATGCTGAAGTACTTGTGCATGATTCGTGCGATGGCGGTCTTATGTGCTATGCAGGCTGCTGACGAGTCTTGTCCTTATGTCAAACAAATTTTAAAATTATTAAATTTAATAATTATTATTTATTTTAATTTAATTATTGTGTATTAAATCTTAGTCGTAGTATGGATTGTATTAATGCATGTATGTGCGGATGTATGTATGTACGTAATTATTATTTTAATAATTTAATAATAATAATAATTTAAATTAATAAATGACAATGATTAATAACTATTTAATTAATTTTATAATATATTAACTTTTATTCAATAATAACTAAGTATGTAGTCTTAGTATTATGTATATGATATGTAGTATGTATGTATGTATGTATGTATGTATTAATGCATGGTAATTCACTTTCAATGTGTAGTATCTAAATTGAATTGTATGTATGTATGTATGTATGGCATGTACGTACGTATGTATGTATGTATGTATGTATGTAAGTATTATGTATGAGTATGTATGTATGCATGTATGTATGTAGTATGTATTATGTAAGTAAAGCATGGATGTAAGTATGTATGCATGTACGTATGTATGTAGGTATGTATGTGTGTATGTATGTAGTATGTATGTATGTATGTGTAGCGTTAAGAAATTTAAAGTATGTATGTGTGTATGTATTATGTATGTATGTATGTATGTTTGTATGTATGTATGTATGTATGTATGATACGTATGTATGTATGTATGTATGTATGTATGTATTTTATTGGCATTGTATGTATGTATGTATGTATGCATGTAGGTGTTATTAGACATATTATTATTAACATAATACAATGTATGTATGTATGTATGTATAGTATGTATGTATGTATGTATGTATGTATGTATGTATGATGTATGTATGTATGTATGTATGTATGTATGTATAGTATGTATGTATGTATGTGTGTATGTATGTATGTATGTATGGCATGTATGTATGTATGTATGTATGTATGTATGTATTGTATGACTGAGTATGAACTAATTTAATATTAATAAATTGAATTATTTTAAACATTGAATGTTTGTATGTATGTGTGTATGTATCGTAGTATGTTATGTATGTATAGTATGTATGTTTGTATGTTTGTATGTTTGTATGTATGTATGCATGTATGTATGTATGTAATTTAATGTATGTAAGTATTATGTATGTAGTATGTATGCATGTATGTATGTAATGTAATAGTATGTATGTACTCTACGCATGTATGTCATGTATGTTGAAATGTCCGTTGTATGACACACAGGAGAGAAACACGGTCGTGATTCGCTCCCGAGCAGAGCGCGCCTTGCAAAACATGAATGCAGCAGCCCTCATGCGCTGTGGACTCACTTGCGACTACACATCTGAGTGCCTGGGTTTCTTGCGCAGGAACTTTGACATTGAGGATCCAGATGTATCCTGCACCCCCAGAGTGCTGGAAGAGTTCACCAAGCGCCAGCGGTTCTTATGTGTGGATGGATACATCCTCTCCGACAGCTCGCAGGTTCCCAGTTCCGTGGACGGCTCCGAGGCTCCAGGCTCCCAGGCTCCCAGGAGGTGTGCAACCCAGTTAGTTTACGAGGAGATTCAGACACCAGAGCCGCAACTACCCTGCAAGTTTGTCGTCGTCATAGCGGTTGTGTTCCAGTAGGCTTCGCTGGTATGCCCGCCGTGGCAAACCTAGGATCTTCTATGGCAACAGAGTCCACTACCTGTGCACGAATGCCGGCATTTCTGATGTAAGGCAGATCATGGGAACTATGGCGCACGTGGTCGAGGCGATGCTGGAGCGTTTGCGAGTAGATCTGACGGAGGATGAGATCGCCGTGGCTCTGCAGGTGTTCAACCTTCGGCTGTGGCAGGAGACGAACCGACAACAGGAGCTAGTGGAATCTACACGCAAGCTCTGTGATATGCTCAAGCTTTCGCCCGGTACAGCCGTGCTGTTTGGACGATTTGCTCGCAAATTGCATCCTCTTCTCGAAGCAGCTAAGTCAAAGGACCCAGGCTTCGGGAACAAGCATGCGTGGTCTTGGTCGCTTCGGCCAGAGTGGCGTGCACGGCATGCACACAAACTTCCATGGACAGAGGATTGTCATGCCCTCATTGCTTTCTTCTTGTCCTTGAAGATCAACACGACCACGCTGGAAAGGGATCTGGGACACTTGCTCACACAGCTGGAGGCGCATTCCGGACCCCTCACTCCAAATGGCTCAACCATTGCCTCCATCATCGAGGTGGCAGTTGAAGGTCCCCAGCGAGAGGAAGATTTTTTCCGGAAGCCGGAGAGTGAAGGTGCCGTGCTGACCCCAACTGACTTCGGGGTTCTTTGTGGTGAACTGTGGATTCGTCACTTTGGGCGTCGGTTCCGCATGACCTACAACAAAGAACGAAAGCAGGGGCCCAGCAAGCCACGCCAGGCACGTTCTGGAACTCTGGCTGCAATTGTCAGAGGCCGTGAAGCAGCCGCCGCCGAGGCAGCGAAGAGAGCAGAGGCAGCTGCTTCGAAAGGCAGGTCGTGGAAGCCGGCCTCTTTCGTGCCGGGCTTGAGCCTGCCTTTGCCGGCAGCGTCTGCCTCTGCCCAGAACAGCGTTGCTGGCACACGTTGGGCTTTCGCCCGCCCCACACCAGATGCCCTCAAGCATTTGGAGAATTTCCGTGCACGCACACAGCAGAAATATGACGGTGACTCAGCAGCACAACGGTTGCTTTCCGTGCTAAGTCATTTGAAGTGTCATACACATTGTCATTGTCATCCAGCCAAGGTCACCAAGAGGAAGCGCGGAGACGATCCTCTGGCAAGATTGCTTACACAACAACGGCGGCACGGCTTGGCGGTTTGCGCATGGTGCAGCACGGCCACGAGAAGGATCGGTCATCCGTCTTGCAAAGCATCCCCGCAAACGAGCTCTGAAGCTATGTCCGGTCTATCGTCGCTACACGGACAGCAAGTCGCTGCAAGGCAACAAGCATTTCCAGATTCTTGGACCGTACGAGTATGAATCCGCCGATATCCTGGTCCTCGAACAACTGTCCGATGTGGAGACGGTCCGCAGCGACCGACTGGTCCCAAGCTTTTAATTAAAATGTTTAAAGTCGGATGATGCCAGGCTTAGATCGTCACTGCTGGTACACGTTGACGTGTTTCATCCCAGGTTCCTGCCTTGATCATTGCGTACGGCTGTGGCAAAGTGCTTGCCTCCAGGGAGGCGATTCTGGCATACTTGGACAATCCGACAATTGATGCTGAGAAGTCGTTCTTGTCCTTCAACACAGCTGCAACTTCGAGGCTGGTCGGCCTTGAGATCGCCAAGAGCTGTCAACTGTTGCTCGGTGGCACAGACACTGAGGTTCAAGGGTTTCGGGTTGAAGGGTTTATTGTCTAGGGTTGGGTTTGGGTTCATTTAAGTTCAATCAGTCAGGACCCGTGCCATCGTCGAGGCCCTGCGATTCTGTGAGAAGTTGCCCCAGTCGAAGTGGCGTGTTGCTATCGGCACACCACTGCCCACTCAATTTGCTACCAAGAGGCGCACCACCTACAAGATCAATGGAGAGGCCGATATCTGGAATTGCCTCCGCACCGTCCGCGGGTTGTCCCAGAAGCGGACATTGTCCGGTGCTGGTGTACAGATGAGGCATTTGCCCCCCAAGAAACCCAAGAAAGTTCGTGCGTCATAGTCCTGTACTGCAGCAGTTAATGACAGTGCTCTTTGGCTCCTTGGCTCCTTGGCTACCAGGTTCGCAGGCAGGAATTTTCCTGGGGTCGAATCATTTTAAGTCTAGTCGTTCGCACAGGAATGTACAGGGGGCCTGTGTCGCAAGGCAGGGTTAACCTTGTCTGGGGCAGCAGGTGCCTGCAACAGAGCCTGTTGCAAGCCCCTGCTCAATACACTGCAGATTGGTGCCAATCCGGGGCGTATTGGCAGGACAAAACGGCCTTGCAATTCACTTCCCCTGCAGTTGTTTAATTGCAGGACAATGGTAGGATGCAATACACCATGGATTGGTGCCAATCCCTGGTGTATTGACGTTCCATTTGTCCCTTGCAATAGCCTTCCTCTTTCATTTCAATACAGGCAGGATTCGCGCCAATCGCCGCGGCGCTACATCCAAGGGTGTTTTGGATGCATCCAAGGTTCCCGGCAGCTCTTGTTCCATGCATCCAAGGGTGTTTTGAGTGCATCCAAGGGTCACGTTAGCAGTGCCTTAATGATGAAAGAAGCACCTGTCACCCTGCAATGCACACGAATGACCCTTCAACGCACGCAAATGACCCTTCAATGCACATGTCACTTGTCACTGCATTGTCTGAGGCTGTTGTCGGCGACAAGCTGGACGTCGAGGGGCAGGCCCAAAGTCGTTTCATTTCAGTCATGGTTGGCTGTGTGGCTGAGTTGTCAGAACATGACAGTTGCATGCGACAGTGTGTTGTGTCAGTCTTGCCATGTCACGATCAGCATCTGATACGAGGCTTCTGCGGCAACAGGCTCCAAGGCTCCCTGGCTCACATAGGCTACTAGGTCCCAATGCCGCCTGCGAAAATGGCCGCAGCCGATCCTAAAGCAGCCGCCGCAGATATGGCACCCACCATCATCGCCGAGCCGGAGGAGAACCCAGTGATAGAGACTCAGTCTCAGAGATCTTGGTCGCGTCTCGGCTACTGTGCGCTGAGGGCAAGTGACTACGAGAAGAGTGTGGAGGCGGCTTCCGAGTTTGAGAAGGATTCCTACTACGAGTCACCGGAGATCGGCTTCCGTGCCTTGTTTCTGGCGACGAAACTGGACGCCATCACATGGCAGCGCAAGGAAGCCATGCGCAAGTTGGGGGCTGCCCCGTCTGCTGCAGACAAGCCTGTGAAGGCGAAGCTGCGCTCATCGCGCCGCCAGCTGACAGAAGCCATTGGGGAGACCCAGTTCGTGGTTCTCACACTGTCCACCAAGAAAAATCTGGCCGAAGCGTGCTCTGCAAGAGACATTGTGGTGGAGGATGGCGGCTACTATGTTCCGCTGTTCTCGGATCCTTGCCAGGAGCTGCCTTTCCACGACGAGGCGAACTGGAGCCTTGAATTCGAGTACATCGGACGCCAGGACGTCTTTTCATTTATTGTTATTTAATTTTATATTAATTATAGGCTCAGGGGTTCAGAGGTTCAGGGGTTCAAGGTTTCAGGGGTTTAGGGGTTTAGGGGTCCAGGGTATTGCGTCCGATCAAGGCACGTCATGGTGCAGGCCACGACCAGCCGCGCCTGGCAGACCCTTGCACCTGGGCCCGACCTTGGCGGGGGTTTGGGCTTCATGTGCTACACGGCGGTCAAGTCGGAGGAAGGCGGCGGCGGCGGCTTCGACATCAGCAAGGAGGACACATCTGCCCTCGTGAACTTCTTGGCCCGGAACCACGTGTTCGCTGCGCAGGGGGATCCGTTCCTTCCGGATCCCGGTGCATCCCTGTTCCCGGTTTCTTCGTCCACGCACGCAGCGGCCACGTTGGGTTTTTTTGCCCTCAAGCAGCTCGACATGCACATGCTCGAGTTCAGCTGCGAGGGCGTCATCAACCAGTCACCGCCGGTTCTCCATCCGATGGGGTACTTCTGGATGCTCAAGGGCAATGACCTGGCAGAGCGGATCCGCACCGGCAACTTGAAGGTACGCAGGTCCGGGATCGAGATGGTCATCGTGAGCATGAGCACCCCCAGGAAGCACTCAGACATTCTCCTTGAGGCTCAGCGCTCCAAGCTGGTGGAGCACAAACGGCGCTTGAAGGAACAGGTGGACGTCTCCAACAAGCAGCCCCGCCGCGACCAGGATGCCCTCGCTGCCGTTGATGCCCAGCTGAGGCGTCTCCCAGGCTCCTAGGCTCCCAGGCTCCAAGGTCCATGTGGCGCCGGCTTGGTGTCGTCATTTTTAGATGACTCATCAGCAGCATAGTAGGATTTTGATGCTTCCTTACTTTGCTGCCAACTTGATTTAAATGGACATGTAAAGCTCAAGCCGCTCGTCGACAGACTGTGGCAGGGCCCACGACTACAAAGGACCGCTGTCGACGTCAGTTTGTGTTTGTTTGCAGCATGTCCTGCACTGCAGCAGTCTTATTGCCCTGCGCTGCACCGCAAGACTCCAAACGGTTCCGTGGAAGGCTACTCGGCTCCCAGGTTCCCAGGCTTCTGTACTCGCGCTCAATGGCAAAAGTGCCGGATTTGCCCACCGACCCAACCGTTCTGAGCTCAGCATTTTTGGAGCAGTATGACGTGTGTGATGATGATGTGTGGCACGCCATGTGAAGCAGGCCAGTGCTCAAGAAGCCCTGGCAAACATCGTGCCATGGGCCCTTCGCTGAGTTCTTGATACCGTGTCCCGTCTCGCGGCTAACAGTGCTGCATGCCGTGCCTGCCCGATGTCCGCAGCCAGCTCCCTCTGAAGTTTCCGCAGGCCAAGCAGATGTTCAAGACACCGCCGCTTGCCATCAACGCAGAAGCCAAGATGGGGGATTTGACCGGATACAAGGCGGGCGCATGTCGATCAATGTCATTTATTATTGTTTGACCGTTGTCGTTTGTCAGGCTGTGTGGAGCAAAGATGACTGCCAAGCGTCCCTGACATCATCTGGACTTTACGAAGCCAGTGGCCTCGCGCTGTGGCTGGCTACCGAAGCTTTTGCCAGTGCGTCTGAGGATGTGTGCTGGCAGGATCTCCAAACTTTCGAAGACGCTTTCTTCTCCAAGAAAGTTGCTTTCAGCACAGTTGTAGCGCGTGAAGCTGCCAAGAAGAAACAAAAAACGTCACGAAACCGGCTGACGTGGCCTTGTGAGATGATTGTCCTCACGGAGTCAGCATCTGACGTGATTCACGAAGAGTTCAACAGCTCGTTGCATCTTGCTAGCGGCGTGTTTGTGTTGTGGGCTTGGTACTTGGCCGTCTTCAAAGCCCTAGTCTCCCAGGACAGTTGCTGCTTGTGTTCACATGACATGACATGTTATTGATTCATCTGACTGATGTGTGCTTGCACTTGGCAGGACAAAGCAGTTTTGGAGATTTTGTGGGAGTGTGGCTGCACTGTCACGATACAGGTTCGCTTGTGTTCCAGCGCAGGGGAGATTGCGAAGAGGCGCAATCTTGCTTCAGAGAAAGTCAAGGCACTCGGGCACCCTGGCCTGTCCGACACCTTTTGGACATTTGCAAAGACTGTCCAGCTGCTCAAGGTCGAAAAAGTCCAGGATGTTGAGGAACAGAACTTGAGGTACAACAACACCTTGTACAACAAGGCCTTACACCAGGCTGCCACAGCAGCTGTTGCAGTGCTGCGGGGTCCATCCGGTCCCGTGGAGAAGGCTGCCCGGAGATTGGAGCTGGAATTTGGGCGGGGAATCTTGAGCAGTCAGTACTCGAAGTTGAGCAAGCTGTTATCGCTGACCAACAAGCTCGCATCTGCTACCAGAAACGCTGTAGACCTGACGGCCTGGATGATCGACTCCTTGACGCTGGCCCTGCGCATGAACATGGTCACGCCAGCTAAATGCACCGAGAAGTTTCTGGATCGAGACCGGAAGACAGGCGATTCTGGCTTTTGGTTGTCGCGCATGCTGGTGGTGCAGGCATTGTAACTATTCTGACTAGCGTGTGTATTTTTTTTTGCGGAGTGTTGCAAGTCATCGGCAGCTTGAACACTGACAGAGGTCTTCGATTATGCAGCAAAGCTGGCGAACAAGTGGCCTGAGCCGGACAAGGTTAAGCTGACAGGGATTTTGGCTGAACTCCGTTGCCCTTCCACATGTTGGGAGAAATATCTCTGCCATGCTGATGCTGATCAAGGGGCTGCTGGAGAGGACGACATGGACGGCG
This sequence comes from Symbiodinium sp. CCMP2592, assembly GCA_905221615.1. Lineage (NCBI taxonomy): Eukaryota > Dinophyceae > Suessiales > Symbiodiniaceae > Symbiodinium > Symbiodinium sp. CCMP2592. The sequence goes on along the minus strand of CAJNDT010002670.1, from coordinate 20,927 downwards.
AGGGCCCAGAGGACGTGGAGCGCCCTGTTCCGCAGTCCAAGATTGGAGCTGTTAAAGAGGGTTTCAACAAAGCCATTGGCATGCTTTTGGATTTGCTGCTGGAGCGGATGTCGGGGAAGTACTACAAGGATTGCTGCATGCTGGCTTCGAGTGAAGATGGCCTTGCAAAGGCATTGACAGCTGCACAGCTTGGAAGCTCGGATGACACGGAGCACGAGGAGCCATGTGCGCTTATCACTCAGATGAAGATCATTGTCGACAAGTTCGACAACAGCACGAAGTCCGTTGGTGCCACATCTGCGGCTCCTGCTCCGAGTTTGCTCCAAAGCCTGGCCAAGGCTTCTGAAGCTGACACACCCGAGGAATGTGTCGAGCGTGAGCGGCAGTGGAAGGCGGTGCAAACGGAACGCCGCAAGTTCGTGTCGTTCTCGGTACCGAACAAGATCTCGAAGGACTGCCTAGTCAATGCGTTCAGAGGTTGCGGCAAGGTCTTCACGCACAAGGGCACCTTAAACTCTTCGCACCGCCTGATCGTTGCCAGTGCGGATCTCTTGGCAGAGGCTGGTACCGACCCGTGGCTCAAGGGCACTCCGCCAAGCGAGGAATGGAAAGAGATCTGTGCCTTTGCCAAAGACATTTCTGGGCCCGAGGATTTCGTCGTACTCTTCGACGGCAGAATGCGGGAAATTCGCCGCGTGTCCGAGTCTTGGCGGGGTGATGTGACAAGGCTCCCAGGCTCCAAGGCTCAAAGGCTGCACCTGGTTCTTTAAGGAAGACCTCCTGCTGAACCAGCAGCACACCGAGGAGTGCACCATCGTGTACTCAGGTGGGTGCCCGCCGAGAACTGGTCGCACTCGCCGCGTTCCGCTGGCTGCAAAGAAGGTGGAGACAGGAGCGGTTAAGTTCCCGGTCGCACGCACCAAGATTCAGACGACGAAGAAAGGCTCCTTCACAGTCTGCGGCGAGGCTTCTACGTACCAAGGCACTTACTCAGGCGTGGAGTACCGTGCGGTTTCTGAAATGCCCCTCGTGTCTGCAGACACCAAGAAGAAGATCATTGCTCCGGCAACAACCGGCGACCTCCCGACACCGCCAGAGGACTGGCAGGATCGCCACGGCTCCGACGTACCCTTGTTCTGGAACGAGTCGAAGCCGATAGCATATTGGAATGCCATCATTGAGGAGTTTTGCGCGGAGGCAGTGTTTGACCTCACGGCTGGCACCGGTGCTCTGATGGAGGCTTCTTTGACTGCCGGCATCGCATACCACGGGCTTTGCAGCACCCTTACTTGTCCAGTAGATTCGTCAGATCATTGTCATTTGATTTTATTTAAATTATCCGAGGCCTCAACAACCCAGACCCCCGGACGGATCCAAAAAGTAGATCCACCATTTCGTTGCGTATCTGTCTATGCATGTGTGGTTCCAAAAACACACTGCGGATCTACATCCATGGTAAATCAGCACTGTTAACGAAAGACCTATATTCGAAGTAGTTTGGCTCAAAACCACTGCGAAAAAAGAAAAAACAAAAAAAAGAAAGCTTAAGAGAGATTCGAGTAACAGAAAGAGAGAGGACCATATGAAATACATACAAACTGTTATTCGCCGGTGTGGTGAGGCATTAGAAAGCTTGCATTGTTGGTTTGGAATGTCAGGAAGTCGTTTCGTAGCATAAAGCGATCAAGAGTCTGTGTTTGGAGCGAGGTTTTCCGAAAGCTTGTGTGGTTATTGGGATTTTGAGGAATTGAACGGAATATGAGTAGAAACCGAAGCCTTATCCTTAGTTTCCTTCCACTCCTTCTATAGAACACATCATTTAAAGTAGAACGAGGCAGCAAAAGCATTGTACATGTGTGTTACTGCATGGTCGTATGAAAAAATGCTGCAATCTTGACTGTAGCTATATTCAAATTCGCATCATGAGCATACATCACACAGGCCCCACAGCCAAAGGTCCCATTTCCTGGCCCAGTCCTCCGGTTTTATGGTATTATAGCTGCTGGGTTGTCGGTAGGCGGAATAATTCCTTAAAACCCTGTTGGCCAGATTCCAATCGCTGATTAAGCCTAAGTTTTTAGATATTAAAACCTATAAAACTAGCAAGCCCACCCCCGAAGCCCGAACCCCGAAGTCACATCCAGAGAGCTCCCACAGCTGGCCGCATTCGCCGCCCGAGATCTCAGCAGGATGCCCAATGGGCACGGGGTTCGAGGTTGTGCCAAGTTTCGGTGTCCAGAATGCAGATCGAGATTTCTGCCCACTTCCTGGGATGTGAGTAAGGCTTACTTCCAGAATCGGGTTTAGTGCGCTCGCTCTATGTTGGCTAACTTTAGACTTTTCTAGTCTGCGGACCTAAAGCCCTAATCCCCCAGTCTTAGGACCTAAAGCCTTATAATCCCAGAACCCCTACATACTACCTGTAGCTGCCTTATGTCACACTGCAGCTTCTAACTCGATCTTAGACCCCAAGTATCACCCGCAACCCGTACTGCTGTACACAGCGATCGAACACTGCCGGTGCTGCTGCGACTCTGCAATAATCTACCGCCAAACATCCTAGTCTAGATCAGTCGACCGTGCATTTGCCAGCAATGGCGGGCAAAGCTCAGAAGAGACCGGCGGCTGGGCAGCGAGTTCGGAGGGTGGGGTTCAAGAATTTTCGACAACTGGCATCAGCGATGGCACCATTTATCAACACGAAACACTTCAGCACATATACCACTAACCGGGACATGGCGAAGATGGACAAAAAGAAGCTTCAGTCTCGGCCATCCAGCTCTATATAGAATACTGGTTTCGTTTCTTTTAAACTTCGGGGTTGCTTGGGTCGGGGTTTGAGCTTTTCAACCGATCCGAATCGAGGTTATTCCAAGGAATTTTCCAAGCTACGATTTCCCTCAGCCCGACGTGGAACTTCCCTGATGCTGTGCTGAAGAAGAGCCTTTTGCATATCTTGAAAATGGAGGACCCAGCAAGCTAGCTTTTATCTAGATTCTGGTTCTTGTGAATGGAAACTTTTGGCATTCTAGCACTACAGCAACGAAACAGGACAGAACAGAACTCAGTGCCGCGATCGAGCCATCAGATAGAGATACATGGGCGACTACCAATGCTTTGCGATTGAGTGCTGCCTTTCGCCATTACAGCCAGTCGTCACTCCGTCGTCGCGAATGGGTCCCCGAGGCCCGCTCGTTACAAAACTTATTTTTGTCTAGTGTGTTCGGAAATGAAATATTAATACGTGGCCGATATCCCTGGCTCGGCAGGCACACAGAAGACCTCAGAGAACCCCGAGCGATGTTGCAGCAGCACAGAGGTCAAGCAAGCGCCGAAGGCTTAAGGGGAAGCAGAAAGATCCCGAAAATGAGTCAGCAGATGGTGCCGAGCCAGATGATGATGAGAAGGATGAGCATCAAGATGATGAGTGTGTTGATGGCAGTGGCAGCGACGACAGCAGCAGCAGCAGCAGCTCGTCTTCGTCGCCAACAAGCAGTAGCAGCAACAGCAGCAACATCAACAATGATGACAAGCAGAAGGCAACATGTGAAATTGCCGAGGAGCAAAAGCCAGCAGAAGCACGACAACCCAGAGAGCAATCCCCGCAAACAAAGCAAGACGAGCCAGCAGTGCAAAGAAGCAGCAAGCAAGATGTGCCAGACATGTCAGAGCCCTGGACTTAATCATCGTAGGCTGGCATCAATGCACTATTCTCTGTACTACTGGCATCAATCATCAATGCATTATTCTCCGTACTGCTTTCTCAGAAACAAATGCACCCCAGCCCCCGCCGCACGGGATCCCAAACAAATGAACATGCCAAGGTAGCTGCTGCTACCGCCGTCGCCAACGACTGGTTCTTGAACGCCTTGGACGGAATGCTGGCTGGCGATGACCCATGTGGGACTTCGTCTTTCAGTTGCCCGTCTGCACAAGCGGTTCTGGCTGGAAAGCTCCCCAAACTGTGCAGCTGTGATCTCCCAAGCTTTAGGCCCTCATGTCGAAGAGTGAAGTTAGACCTGAGTCCGATGACGAGTGGCTTGTCGAGCTGCTGAGTAGTCATGCCGGTAGCAGTTCCAGGGCGGCAGAAGCGGCAGAAAGCTCCATGGATGTAGAGGGCGATACCTTGCAGCAGCTGTTGACGAGTGATGGGTCTGGGTCACATGATGGATTGGATGAGCCTTCTTTGTCAAGCCTGCTGGTCAAGCATTCAGAGTTTTGTAAAGGGGGACCATGTGTTGCAACGGCAGCGAGCCGATGCGAAAATCCTGTGAGCTTTTCGGGTGCCTTTGTCATGGTGGATGGTCGTCGCGAGCAGCTGGTCAGTGCAAACTACTACAAGACACTCATTCCTGTCGCACTGCAGAACCTGCCACGACTTCAGTCGGTTATGCGAACCGTGCTTGCAGATCCTCAGATACATGTGGATTTTTTGACATGTCAGCTGGCATCCAAAATTCTGGAACACGCCTACACCCGGATCCGCCATCTCATTTCTACTTCCGTGAAGTTTAAGATCGGACAGACAGCAGACCCCTCCCATCGCTGGAGACGTGCTGCCCATTCTTACCTGCTCGAGAAGCCGAGAGTATTCCGGAGCATGAAGCTGCTTGCGATTTTCGAGCATGGGGAGGCTGCTGCAATGCTTGAGGCGGCACTCATTGCTACGTTTATTTCTCACGAAGCTTGTTTGAATGTGGCCCTGGGAGGAGAGTCTATCTCCAAGATAGATGGACCCTTTTTTGTGTACGCCGTGGTTTCTGATTAAAGCTGTCTGGCGAACCGTGTTTTACATTATCACACGTATATGTCGCTCGATCTGCTGGAGCACCCGCTATTACACTATTGCATAAGCAAGTCGCTCGATGTGCTTGGATGCCAGCAAAGCCTGGGTCGCAGCTTTCATAAAGATCCGATCCTGAGTTTCGCTGGCTTGGGCTGCATATTGCTAGCCGGAATATCCTTTAGGGGTCCAGGGACTAGGGTTCAGGGGTGAGGGGTTCAGGGATTTAGGGTTTCGCCTCGGGGATTTGGGATGATTACGATTCGGTGTTGGTGCATACATTATCCATCGTGCCTGGTGTCGGGTCTGCTTGGGTTCCACACAGGTTTGGGCCTAGTGTTGTCTGAATATAGTGATTGTGGTTTGCTTAGGATGCAGCAACAAAAGCCTCCGGGGTGTGCAATGTTTCAAACCTTTCTCTGTATGTCTCTCTCTCTCTCTCTCTCTCTCTTTCTCTCTCTCTCTCTCTCTCTCTCTCTCTCTCTTTCTCTCTTTCTCCGTCTCTCGCTCTCTCTTTCTACATCTCCTTCTCACTCTCACTCACTCTCTCTCCTCTCTCTCTCTTTCTATCTCTCTCTCTCTCTCTCTCTCTCTCTCTCTCTCTCTCTCTTTCCATACCCTCGCCGCAACCAATTGCCATGAAAAGCTATAATAAGCACAGTGTGTCCCCAAAACACCGATCAATCCCACTCTGTACATCAGCTATATCGATAGCTCTAATTGTACTTATTTGCGAACAATCCTACCAGGCGGGAGCCAACCTATTGAATTGAACCCCTGATCTAAATCAGATCCCACCCACCATAAAACTGGAGCCTTCGATCCAGCTCATGTAGCTATAGCCTTCGAGCCAACCCATTATTATATATGTATATTCTATAACCTCGATCCAACCCGCTTTTTACACCTGGACTTTGAAACTTCAACCCCGACCCACTAAACTCTGATTCTAGAGCCTGGACCCGACCCGCTGAAACTTGAACCTTCGATGCAACTCCTATCTAAGACTTAAAAAAGCCGTTCACTTAAACAGGAATCGGGATCAGAGCCACCTTGCACCCTGAACCTCAACCCCTAAGTATATATAGACCTTTGATAAACCCTTGATCAGCAGATGCCCAGGCTACGCATCGCCAACTCCTGGCCCTCCGAGACGTTCTGCAGTCTTCGCGGCCCAGGACAGTAGTGCTCCTGAACAAGATTGCCCCAAGTGGGCGATGCATCCTAAAGCCCTAAGCCCTAAGCTTACACCGTAAACCATAAGTGTCATAATAAACTCCAGACCCCAAACCCGAAGGACGACGAGAACGAGGCGAATGGCAAGGTGAAGGCCGAGGAGCCAACAGCGAAGAAGCCCAAAATGGGCGACCGGGAGCAGAAACCCAAGGAGACCGACAAGAAGCAGCCGAAACCCAAGGAGACCGACGACAAGACGCAGCCGAAGCCCAAGGAGACCGACGACAAGACGCAGCCGAAGCCCAAGGAGACCGACGACAAGACGCAGCCGAAGCCCAAGGAGACCGACGACAAGCAGCCGAAACCCGAGAAGACCGACGACAAGCAGCCGAAACCCGAGAAGACCGACGACAACAAGGACCCGAAGAAGAACAGCAAGGAGAAGCAGAAAAAAAAGAAGATCGAGAAGACCGACGACAAGAAGCAGCCGCAGACCCACGACAAGAACCAGCCGAAAGCGACAGAGACCGAGGACAAGAAGCAGCCGAAGACCGGAGACAAGAAGCAGCCGAAAGCGACAGAGACCGAGGACAAGACGCAGGGTGATGTGACGTGGAGCAATCTGCACGAGAAGGCCGTGTGCGATGGCGAGTTCAGTTCCGAGCCCTTTGTGAAAGACGACGAGGTCTATGTCTCCTTTGAGTCTGGCCTGGAGTGGCGGGTGCCGCATTTGGTGCCCCATGACTTGAAAGGCGGGCAAAAAGCTTTGCCTATGGTCGGAAACGCCCAGCAGCCGAAGCGGAAGCCCAAACCCAAAGCCTCTCCGAAACCAGTGCCTGATTTTGATCTAGGCTGCTGCAGGATAAAATACTGTACGCAGGGCAACAAAATGCCAATCTTGAAGTTCGAGGTGCGAGCTGACAGGACTGGGCCGTGTTCGCTTTTCAAGCAAAAGATGCAAGTGGTAGTGAAGGAAGGTGGCTTCACGGCGGAGCAGGGGATGAACTTCCTCAAAAGTTTCGCCTTTGCTTACGATGGCATGAACATGAACCCCGACGAGATAGATTTCAGGGTTTGCAAGCAATCGTTGCTTGACTACGGGTCCAAGAACGGAGTTGATTGGAGCAAGCATCTGAGCTGGAAGTTCATCAACAAGCTAAAGCTGCCGGGGTTTCCTGAGGCGAGCATCGGTTTGATTTAGCCGCTTTTTTTATTTTTGGTCTTGGGCAAGAACGATCTTCGTCGAGAGTGTGCTTTGTCATATTGAATGTAGTTAAGGCCTCAGCCTGCACCCTCGGACCACGACGGCGAGAAGGGCGACGCTGCTGATGGTGAGGGCGATGATGACGACAACGAGGGCGAAGGCGAGGAGGAGGAGCAGACAGAAAACGACCCGGCGATGGAAGGCTCCCAGCCCGCCCTCTAAACCCCAACCCTGAACCCTGAAACCCTAAACCCAAACCCGAAACCCTACACGCAACGTCGTTGTGACTACATACAAAGACTTCTTCTGTAGGAGTGCAAGCAGGATCGTAATATATATATATATATATGTATATATATATATATATATATATGCAGATTTTACATCTATGGACTTCATACGCACAGTCGCAGTCGCTGCTACAGTTCTTTGACTACAAAACGTTGCAGATAAGTGCTTTACCAGAATCACAACCCTAAGCCCTAAACCCTAAGTCCTTAGATTTAGCATACCTCCTTCCATGAACCCCCCTCAAGCTCAGGCTTGGATCGCCTCGGCTCGGCTGCTGACATGATGCTGGGGACGAATGGAGATGATCTAGTCTAGGAGTGTGCAGAGAAGTCTTTATATCGGATGTTGTGTGCTTTGAAGCCTAGCCCTGTTCTGACTGGCCCGTCCTTATAACCCATAACATCACCCCGAGGTCCTCTGCAAGAACCGTAGCCACTGATCGTAGAAGCCTCAGATGTGCTCCGGGTGCATTCATTTCCGACTAAAGGTTTTCCACTTGCGAAGCAGCACTAGCTAATTCTTATATTGGCTTATTAAGACTCCAAAACCCGACCCGAAACCATAAGCCCTGCAGCCTCTGAAAACCGAATCACGTCGTGAGCACTCTGGGGTTTCTTCAATCGATTGCAACAGGGGCTGCTCTAGGCTTGGCAGAGCTTCGGATGATCTGATGCGAAGCTGGAGTGAGATCGACCCACGCCCTAAGGTAGTCATGTATAGCAGCATGGTAACTTTAACACTAGCAATCGTAGTTCGGATCGTCTATAGTCATACCTGTTATAATAGGTGGAGATGTGTCGGGGTATCAGACTCGTGGGCCGGCCGAAGGTATATCGTCTAGTGGGGTTGCACCCTGGGCCCTAAAGTCAAAACTCGCTAGCCTCTATAGAAGCTCTGAATTACTTATCGGTCAGGGATGAGAAACATGTCAACAGCCCCGGCTGAATCCATACGCAGGCGATCTCAACTCCTGAGACAGCATCGTTGTCCTTCATATAGTGAAACCCCAAAGACTCCACCTCTAGCTTAAGCCCTTAGTAGCAAACCCTCGGACACCATAAATTTTTAATGGCGAATCCCCGTGCACCCGTGGCCCCGCCCAGGGACTCGAGTGATGCTCTCCCAGCAGCAGCACGTACAGGCTGTCGGTGCAAGGTTTTCGGTTGTCGCATATCTAGGCAGTCTTTGTACTTGCTGGAAGAACAAGGCCATCGTCGTTTATCTCCGATAAATTATGGAAGCTAGGGTAGCAACTGTTCTTGATCGCAAGTATTGAATAGGCCGCAATGAAAAGTCTGATCCCCTTTCCGGTAGATGCTGCTATTAAGCCTAGGAACTGAACCCGGCATTCCACTATGACTGACGTTTGGGGGGGGGTTGGACGTCTGTGTTTTATGGGCTATTCGATTGTATATAAGGGCTTGGAGGCTTACAAGTACCAAGCACCGATGGCACCAGCTGCTGGCGATGCTTTTTTGAGTTGGAGGAGCAGCAGGCTGTAGCAAGTGGTCCCGCTAGTGTGGTTAATATTGCACTAAAGCTCTAAAGCTTCCTGACAGCATGGGACACAACCCGATAGCCTAACCCTAAACCCGAAACCCTATGTGGAAACGGTACGTAGCTCCCACCGATCTGCTACATTGTTGTATAACAATGCAGATGTGTGACATTTACATGGTCGGATTAGTATCCCTTTCACCGAAGTCGCACACACTGTAGTTCCTTTCCACAAGGTCATAACACATGACAGGGGTGTTCTAAGTACAGCCGACTATTGGACTTAGATCTCTGTATCGGAAGCTCTTGAATACACAAGATTAATTTCCAAATCCTTTCAGGCTTTGGGTTCGAGGGACGAACATAAGGACAGGTACGTGTTTGTAGTCGGTGTGCACGCCTGTGCATGTATTTACATTGTGCCTCTATAATGGAAAAAGGACAAACATGTGCATGTGTGTAGAAACACAGACATGTATACTAATACACTGCAGGGTAAATGTATGAGTGCTTATACATACATACATAGTCATGTATATATACATATGTATATATTTGCATATATATATATACACACACATGTCCATCTCTAATGTGTATATATGCACATTCCCTGCAAGTGTGGATATATATATATATATATATATATGTACGTATATATGTTTTTGTGTATATATAGAATATGCTGTATACCTATATATATATATATATATGATAATAATAACAATAATATAGTGATAAGATAGCGATACAAAAATATCGTTCTAATTATATATGGAGGGGTTCCAGATTGAGAGGTTGTGGTGTTGTGGCCGAGTTGCAAGAACCACCATATAGAAGAGGATCCAGAATCGCCACAGCTGCTGCGAATCCTCGGATCCCGACGCAAATCATCAGTCGTCGTGCCAAAACACGGAAACCGCAGTATCCGCAGATTGGTGGTTTCACAGCCCAAAAACGACCCCGATGAAGTGTCTCCGTGAGATCGCATCCATGTACTTGAGTCATAGAGAGCCAGGGATGTTGATGAGTCAAAGTGGATCCCCGATGAGGTCCCCCGATGAAGTCTCCGCTACTGGTGCAGCCTGTGTCATGGTCTGTAGAGAGCCACAGATCTTGATGAGTCAAACTGGATCCCCGATGAGGTCCCGATGAAGTGTCCAGGTCCTGTTTTGAAGCCTCCCGGAAGCCTGAAATTAATGTATGCTGATAATCATAGCGACATAATACTGGGATCTGGATACGCAACCCAATTCTAGATCCTACTGTGCTGGCTCGTGCTAATCTAAAGACTAGAAACTTGCAATAGTCGAGGCTCCTGCTCCGGAAGTTTTTATATATATGCACCTAATGTACTCCCATGCAATTATGGCACCGAATGGATGTGGATACACAGCTGATTGTAGATCCCACCGTGGTCTAGGCTTTGTCAATCTAAAGACTAGAAACTTACTTCCTGTCAAGGCTTCTGCAACCAAAGCCTATATTTCTGGATACGCAGTGCTTTCTAGATCCGATCCGTGTGGTGGTTGGGTATTTTAAGACTAGAGACTTATAGCCCCCAAGTGGATCTAGATACGCAAACGATGCTAGATCCGATCGATATGTGGGTTTTTGTGAATGTAAAGACTAGAAACTTATATATACCCAAGCTTCTTAATTTATATCTTATATAAGAAAGTATAGCAGTAATAATAATAGGAAGCTCTTAAAATTCTTTTGCCTAGTGGATCTAGATACGCAGCGGTTTCTAGATCCGATCCGTGTTGTGGGTTTTATGAATCTAAAAATTAGAAACTTATTATTATACCCCTAAGCTTACATTCCTGCGATTAGCAGAGTATACCTGTGCATGCGAAATCGTGCGATTCGTGATGGCTCGATCGAACCTATGCAGCCGCTGAGCTGCTCGGCATTTTGCCGATTATAGAAGTAGCTCGGAAAGTTTCAGAGGTTTTGATCCTGCAGACAACATGTCTGCAGTAGATTCTGCGGATACACAGCAATGCACATCCGAGGGATTGGCCGGGGGAGAACCTGTTCCTGCGACCCCGGAAGCCTTTCAGGCCACGCAGGTCACTTCTCCCACTCCCGCTTCGACTCCTGAGACCCCCTCCGCAACCTCGGAGCCGAATGCTAAAGATGCCCCAGAAGCCCATGCTGCCGAGCCACCCGTGCCGAAGGATGATGTCAAGTTGACAGCTGCAGCTCTGCAGGATGCCAGGTCCAACTTTGCCGAGCACCACGGCCTCGCGATTGAGGCGGTTACGGATGAAATGATCCAGACTTCTGAGTTGGGCCCAGTCCACTGGGCCACGCAGAAGACAAACCTGGGGGCCCGGGGACCGGCGAGCCAGGCGATGCAGAGAGCACTGAAGCATCGGCCGGACGTGAAAGAACTTTACCAGGTACTACTTGATTCGGAAAAAACAGCTTTTCGTGCTGCCTGGACATGCTCGAGAGATTTCGCCTTCACGTCCTCGAAAAGGACGACATCTAATGTTTTCCGAAAGAGGAAGGAAGACGTTGGGGTTTTCAAAACCCAACTCCAGTTGGAGGCCATCTTGGGAGGCAGCCACCAGCCGGAAGCTGTGATGCAGGCGAAGAACTACATGAGTATGTGTCTGCGAAACGATCTGAAGGCTGGGCTTCCACAAAGGGTTGGGTTTTCTTGCAAGCCACTTAGACAACTTATAATGCCTTTGCAATAATCCTGGCCCAAAACCCGACCTCCTAAAGAACCTAAACCCTGAAACCTAGACCCCTTCAGCCCTAAATCTGCCTTTTCCCAAAACTTATGTGCCCTTATACAGCTTTAATTAAAAAAAACCCTTCAGCCCTAAACCTGCTGTGCTCCCAGAACCTAAACCTTAAAAAGCTTGGACCCCCTTCAGCCCCAAAATCCAATACAACACACTCCGCTGCAGGAGTATTGCTACATGTTCAACGACTGGCTGAAAGCCCCCACCTACCTCTGGGTGGAGTCCCTGGTGTCTTCGATGTCGGAGACCACCTGGAAAAATGAAGTCACTGTGGAGGTGCAGGACGAGCCGATCGTTGGATCTTGGGCTTACAAGGCCCAATTCTGCAAAGCTGCGAGATGCTATGCGGTCGAGAAGGGCCTGTATGCCAAGGATGTAACAAGAGAAATGATCGAGGCGACCGACCTGGGGGTTCGGGGATATGCTGAACTCTACGCTTCGACGCCGGCCGCCTTGCCGCAGCCGGGCGGAGATGGATCCGCCAGCAAGACCGCCCCGAAGCCAGGAGGACCGATTCCGACGCCATCGCCGGCACCGGCACCTAAAGCAAAGGGCAAACCGGGCAAGACGGAGAAGGCTACTTTGGAGGCTATGGGCGGCCAAGGCAAGGTTGAGGGTAATGATGAAACCGGTCAGCCGGAGACTAAGAAGCCTAGGAAGGGTGGTGCTGGTGGCAATGTCACTAGCAAGAAAGAACGGGAACTCAAAGAGTTCTTGGCCTTGGAAGCTCAGAGTGACAATTGTATGACGGCGATTGCAGCTGATATGAGTGCCAACCCGGCTGCCTGGAGCTGGGCAAAGGACTTTGTACAGCAGTATAAGTCCCTTAGGACAGAGATCGTGCAGTTGTATGCAGACACTGAGTTCTTCAAGGAAGCCAAGGTAGCTGCCCTATCCGCTAAAGAAACCAGCCGGCTACGCAAATCTTACGGCATTGATTATCATTCGAAGTTGTGCGAGTGGTGCTTGCAACTCGGGCCTAAAATTACGGCCATGAGTGAATGCACTACCAAGATTCGACAGATGGCCGATGCTCAAGCTACCGCTGTGGCTGGAACCCCTTCCAAACCTTCAAAGGCCTCGACTCGGAAACCGAAGCGGCTGGCCTCGCAAGCATCGCTATCCGCATAGGAGGATCGACGTCCTCGTTCGTGGGTTTTGTGCAGTGCTGCAGGAAGGGTCCTTGAAGTGTAGCCGTGTAGCCAGCCCTTCATGCATCGATCTTGGTATGTACAAATAGACTGCAGTACTTATAGATCCGAATCCTAGAAAGGTTCGTTACTTAGAGATTAGAAGCCCTTCAATTTGATCATACACCCGATAAAACCCTAAAGCCCTAAACCCCCAAACCCCCAAACCCTAAACCTTAAATCCCCGACGAGCTTGAAATCCAGGTTTGGTGCAGCTAGAACTCCTGTCCCAGATCCCGGGAACCTTCCTGATTGCACTGCTTTGTCTATGGGGAATGTGCTCAGGGCACTTGGAGTAGTGTGGCTGAGTGTGAACCGGTAGTGTCGCCGATTGATGCTGGCAGGCCTCTGTAGGAAGTCTTCTAGCCGTATCGCAAACCTGAGAGTCTAAGCCCCAGACGCCTACCCGTCCGGTACTTTACTCGAGACCTTGAGCCCAACCCTGCGAAACCCCAAACCCTAAAGTCTAAAGTGCTATAGCTTGGCCTCAGCAGCCTGAACAATCGGTTGCATTGCCCTCGATCTTTAGCAGCTGGTGCCAGTGCAGTGTAGGTTCGAAGCTTGTCGGTGCGGGAAGACCCGGAAATTCTCACGCACACAGCAACGTTTTAGCTTAGATTGCTCATGTCCCAGAACCCTATCACCTTAAGCCTGTGTGCTGTGACCACCTTTTCATCCCTAGTCTCTGCAGTCTCATCACGACAAGTTTAGACAACTGCCGACGTGTGCCAGCTTGTCCGTTGCGAAGCTAGTTACCGTGCAGCAGCATGTTCCGATGTGTCCGATGAAAACAACTTCCGACTTCTGAAGTTGCATGCTCTGTAGATAGAGTGTATTGGAAGCCTAGACCACAAAGTTCGAAGCTGCAACAAAGAACCCGAGTCCCAACCCCTAAACTCAAACCCCAAGCCCAAAGCCTGAAGCTTAACCTAGTGTCTACCCGGACCCCTATCATAAACCCCAGGCCCAAACCTCAGGCCCCAGGACCGATTGAGAAGCGAGAGCCTGAAGCTAGATCTCTTTGTTTGCAAGCCCCGAACCTCAACACCGAAATCGCATCATTATACTGTTCAGTGCTGTGCGACCTGTGCTTCCAGAGCCAGCTGCAATAAGCAGACTTCGCAGTATCGGCAGAGCCTCGTTTGCATGATGTCCGATGACTTGCTTGCATGGGCAAAGACTTGTAGGCCCAAAGCCGACACAAATATTAAAAGGCACAGGTTCAGGCCGTCCAAACTCAGCCAAAACAAACCCTAGGCAACAGCCCCGGACCTCAACTCCTTCTCCCAACCTTCGTGAAAGTAGCCACCTAGCTATGCATGAGTTTCAAAAGAGCTCGCACGCTCGAGCAGATTGGTGGTGCCTTCACTGTAGATGCCGAGCAGGAGCCAGAAGATGCTGGGTATCGTGAGGCGGCTGGGAAACGGTTTAAACAATATCTCCTAGAGAGGTACAGTGCAGGAAAAACTACCGCTGCCGATACCTGCATTTTGGCCTATCTTCACAATGAGTCTGGAGGCAAAGGCACAGAGGACATTGGCTTGCCACCAGAGAAGGCATCGCGACACGCCACCGAGCATCTTCGGCTCCCAGGTCTTGGATTGGCAGTTTTTTTGTTCGTCGATTCGTACATTGAGGCCTTAAGGACTCAAGGGGATCTAGGGTTTTAGGGTTCACGGGTTTAGGGTTTGATGTTTTGGGTCCGGTGTTCTTGCTGAATCTAGCTAAGTTGCCACCTGGCGAAGCAGTTCGAAGAACCCTACGTCGAGTATGTAGCTGTGCCCATGAATTGCAAAAAATCTATTGGGCGAATATCCGTGCAACATCCTACCAGAGTTACCTCAGACATTCTTCGACGGGAGCTGCAAAAGTTGGGCCTCTTAGGAGACGGTCCGCCAAAAGACCCGGACTGTGTTGCAAAACTTCTGGATGCCGACAAAGAGTACTTGAGTCTTTATGATCAACATCCAGTCGTGCTTGATGCTCTCGAGGCTGGCTTGCCGAAGGAACGTATCATCCCTGTTGCTGTTTACTTTGACGGAGTACAGTACACTAAGAATGAGAACTTCCTTGGTTTTTACGTTACAAATCTTCGGACAAAGCGCCAACAGCTCGTCTGGCTGCTCAGTGCCTTTGGCTTGTTTATAGGGTCTGGGGCATTAGGGTTTGTAGGGTTTCCGAATTAGCAAAGCCGCCATCCGATCTTGAGTCGAAATAGGAAACCTTTTCCTAATTATTGTTTGACAGGAAGAACTATAATCAGATAGCAAACCCATCAACCCTCGGTTTCCCCAAACCTTATTTTTAAAACCAGCAGCCTAAACTTCATATTCTGTTTATGGTCAGGACTCTCAGAGCTTTGCTCATGTGGGTGCCGGGGGTGGTGCTCCGTGTTTCCTTTGCTGGACCACTTTCGGCGAGATATGTGTGCCCCTCACAAGGACCTCCGTTCTTGCATCATCGACTATAAAGCAGATTGGCCTGCCTACATCGAACTGTGCGGATTCCGCACATGGTCGCACAACAAGCACCCGTGTCCACTTTGCACCGTGAACCAAACGAATATGCGGGCTCTCGGGACGATGACTCTTCACAGCTGCCCGCACAGTCTTTTCGACCAGACGGCCTACGAGGAGCTCCTCGCTGCGACCTTTCGAGACACTCACATCCAATATTCCATGTCCACAAAGCTTTCGTTTTTGTGGTCTGATAAAGCCCACCATATTTCGTACACAACAGACGATCTTCAATATCGCGAAAGCGAATATTAAGCACATGTAAAGCAAGCAAGGAGATCTTCGTGCCGGACGAGGACACGAAACTGCGGATCAACGCACAACTTCGCTACCGGAGGCCTGGTCGAGGCAGATGCTTGAAGCAGAACTTTCCTCTTCTGGGTCTCCGAAAGGGCTGGCGGCTTGAGCCGAGCTCTTCCTTGCCAGATGTCGACGACTTCGCGAAGCAACGCTGCCCGTTCTCTTGTGTTTTCTACACTGGAGGGAAAGATGGGAGAGTTCTTCATTTGTCGCCTTTCCTGCAGATCCCTGGGGTCACGATGAACACCTGGTGTGTGGATGTTTTGCACACATGGCATTACGGACCTATGTCCACATTCATCGCACATTCCTTGAGGCATCTGCTCCGATCGCCAGTCTACCGGCCGTCGGCATCTGACCTGGACAAGGAAGAGGCCGACAAACTCGCTTTGTTGACTCTTCGTGCTGAGCTGTGGAGCTACTACAAACGTCGCCGGGAAAATGACGAAGACGGCATGTGGCGGAAGAAAGGCACAGAGGCTCGGTCCATGCAAAATCCACCATAATTAATGAACCCTTGCCCGATCGAACTCCTTTGAAGATCCAAACAAGCCTAATTTCTTTCGCAGTGATGAATCAATCCCAGTCAGGTCTGGAACTTGTCCTTGACCATGCTGGCAGGCAAATATCTCAAAGCCAAGGCTGCTGAGACTCACGGGTTGTTGGGTTTCGTGGTCGACAGGCTTGAGAAGCACGCACATGTTCTATTGTCTGCAGAGCATGCCAACACGTGCGACTTCCTTTTGCGAGCGGGAAGAGCAGCAATGGACTTCGATGCTGTGATGGCCAATGGCCCGAGGGCGATCGATGAAAGGTTTTGCGGCATGCTTTTCGATCACTATAACCGGTTCATCTGCTTGTGTGAGAGGGCCGGGGTCGCTCTCTTGCCAAAGTGTCACATGATGTATCACATGATTCAACGGGCGGTCCAGAAGGGAAATCCAAGGATGTATTCCACATACATCGACGAATCCTTGAACGGGCTCATCGCCCAGATCTGCAGGTCGGTGCATCGACGTGGCTGGGCTCTGGAAGTGTACAGAAAACTTGCGATGATGGAATGCTTCCAGCAGGAGGCCAACGACCGGTGAGCACCAGGCATTGTCCCCAAACTTGATCTTAGGAACACCCTTCCAGGGTTTTGGCTCCCACCGCTTTTGCTGACACTTGATCTTCCAAGTTTCGTTACAACCAGGCCTGTTTTTTCAGGCTGCTAGACTTTCAAAGTAATCGCAACTCGCAGGCATTGAGCTGGCTTCCTTCGCGACTTTGATGCTTGTGCCGAGGGCTGAACGACCGAGGACACTTGCTTGAACCAAAGCCATATGCCCGCTTTAGGATTCAACTTTAAGAGCAGGCAACATGGACGAAACCAGTCTTTCGGCAACATGAGCTAAGCTCCTAGAGTCCTGGCCCTTATACATATGTATGTATATAAGGCGCTGCTTTCGCTTCCGAGGAGGCCGAACGAGTTTCTGCAGTCGAGCCGCTCCACATATGGTATGGTCTTTGTGCAGACGAGCTTCTTTGCTTCATCTGGTTCTGTCTTTTTCCTAAGTTATAACGTAGTCAAGGTAGTAGGGTTTAGGGTCGGGGTTTTTAGGGTGTAGGGTTTAAGAAGCCCTAAGATCCGAAACCCCACTGCGACGAACGAGGCTATGCTACAACATATGGTGGTCGGCTGGCTAGCAACATGACGACACCCGGCTTCTTTCCGAAACCTTTTGCCGACTTTAGATTAGGCATATGGTTGTGTTTAGCTTTCGGGTTTTCGCTTTCCTGCAAGCCAGAGAAGCATCTCAGGACATCTACGCTCCAGACAGTGACTTCCGAACGAGAGTTGTGTGCAGTGCAGGCTGCGAGTCTTCGAACCCTAAGCCCCCAAGCCATAATTCTTATGTGGTCGGCTTTTCTGCAACTATATAGAGATAGTAAGCACCAAACCCTTTTCGAGGCTCGAAAGCCTGAGTAGTTGTGCCAAGCAGCACTTCTCGATCGTCCGATCGCCGGAAAGATCCAGCGGGAGGGTTGGGGCTTAGGTGTTTATAGGTGGTAGGGTTTAAAGGTGGCTTTGGGAGCTTCGAAGCTTTTGAGAAGGCGGCAGGTTTGCTGTTTAGGGTTCTGAACCCCAAACTCCTTCAACTTTACTCCCTAAACCTTAAGGTTGATTGAAGGGTGGGCTTCTTTGTGGCTGCCAGCCTCCGAACCTCCCGCCTGAAACCGTCAACCTTCTAAGAGCCTTTAGCTTGAAGCTTCCTGCAAACTTTGGCATCCCGCAGCCCCGCAATAGTTTTCAAATGCACCATTAACGCAAAACTCCAACATCTTCGTATACGTCACCCGACCAAGGCCCAAAACACTTCAAATCCCAACACCGAAACCTGAGAGGAGAGAATGCTACAGAAAATCCTACGCCCCAAACCCTAAAACCCTAACACCTCAAGCTCTAAAGCCCTGGGAGCTCTAAAACCCTAAAACCCTAAAGCCTTAATGCCCTAGTACCCTAAACCTAAGGCTAAGCGGCTCAAACGGCTCAAGCGGCTCAAGTGGCTCAAGAATCATGAGCATCAGAATATAAAATAGATGTATATATAGATATATGTATACGCATGCTCAATTATTCCTGTTCTGTGACACAAAGTTTCACAAGATCATCGAGGAGACTGAGTTGCCGCCAAATCAATATACCGAATGCTTTCTTCTGTTGCCCAGTGGCATACAAAACCTTCAAAGCCCGCTGAATGTGGATGATGCGGCTCGTTTGGTGGACTTAGCATGTTTTTGCTCAAGATGTAGGTTTCTCTGTTTCACCCCAAAATGGTAGCGGATCCACAAAAAACATCACGTATCCATGTTGGACACCCCAAATGCGGATCTACTTTTTGGATCCGTCCGGGGGTCTGGGAAGGAGCACATGTCGTGGGTCCAGGCGGTTGCTGATCGCGCAGCTTGCGGAATGATGGCTTTGGAGGGATCCACTCTT
Organism: Symbiodinium sp. CCMP2592; assembly: GCA_905221615.1. Lineage (NCBI taxonomy): Eukaryota > Dinophyceae > Suessiales > Symbiodiniaceae > Symbiodinium > Symbiodinium sp. CCMP2592. The sequence goes on along the minus strand of CAJNDT010002670.1, from coordinate 2,225 downwards.
TACTCGGACGAGAATGCCAAGGCGGTGAAGAAGCATTTCCCGCACGTTCTGGAGAGCTTGTCCAACCAAGACGACCAGGACGAGGCACCTGCTGAGCCAGATAGCCCCCGCGATCAACCGCAGTGATGATGTTTCACTTCGACCGAATCCGCCAGCTCAGGCACCAGCTCAGGCACCTAGGCTCCCAGGTTCTCAGGCTCTTGACCTTTTGCCGGGCTCAGTTTTGTCAGTAGTGTGTAGCAGTGACTACTGTCGCCTGAAAAAGCCGAAATGCTCTTATTGTGGCATGACATTGAAATAGGGCTCGCCGAGGATGTTGTTGTAGTCGCCTGAATGCATTAAAGCGAGCCGTTATGGCCCCAGGTTCCCAGGCTCTGAGGTTCCCTGCTTGGGTTCGACATGGGCTGCCGATGGAGGCCTACCAGACGCCTCTGGGGCAAAACCAGTCTCAAGACGGCTTCTCGTCGGATCCCCGGGGGTGCCAGCATGGTGGCAGCAAATCGCAGAGCTTGCGGAAGCAGGCTGTGAAAGACGGCTTGGTCCCCAAGGCTCGAAGGGCCTTCGTCATCTGGTTCCAGGAAAACTCCGAAGTCAAGAAAGGCGCTCCCAAGCACGAGTTTCTCAATGAGATGAAGCATCTTGGCGCAGTCTGGCAGGGCATGACCGACAAGCAGAAGGCACCATTCATGGCGAGGAGCAAAGATGAGTTCATGGCTCAGCGAAGTGCACTGGCCGTTCTTGGCATCAGGATGCGGGGCTCCACGACCAGTGCGGGCGGCCCCGACGAGGCGAAGGACCCCCCTGCCGCTGACGAATCTGGCGGTCGCGTTGGCCCATTTGAGCTTAATGGTGCAAGGGCTCCAATTGGAGGCGGAGCCTATGGCAGTGTCTACAGTTGCCAGCATCCGCAAAGCGGCCTTAACGTGGCGGTGAAGGTTTATCGTGGCTCCGATGGCCCCGCGGATTGCAGGCACGAAGTGGAGCAGATGAAGCTTCTAATGAAGGCCGTTCCGCAGCAGAAGATGATGTGGTTCCCGCTTCTTGTCAGCTCGGGTGTCACGGGCAGACCTTGGCCATGGATGGCTACTAGCCTATGTGGGCCCAGCCTGGCAACCGCACTTCGAAATCCTGCGGCGCATGGCAAGCCGAGGACGTGGTCTGTGGCAGCTCAGCTGAGAAGTGCACTGCAGACCTTGCATGACGCAGGCATCCTACACTTGGATGTGAAACCTGGCAATGTTCTTTGGTGCCCTTGCACAGATCAGGTGCAGGTGTGCGACTTCGGCATGAGTGAGAACATGGCACGGCTCCAGAAGGCTTCTCAGGCTCCCAGGTTCCTGCAGTATGTCACGGCTGCCTATCGACCTCCGGAGCTGTGGCCCGCTCGTGTGAATGGCGATGGAGACTGCGGTGTCAGAAAGCAGCTGCTGACTGCAGCTGTGGATATGTGGGCCTATGCTTGCGTGGTGTTTGAGGTGGAGACCGGGAATCCCTTCATGCCCAAGGGGGAGGCCGGACTGAGAGCGTGGTGCAAGCAGTGGCCCGAGCTGTGGAAAACACGCAGCGACTTAGCCAATTGCCCCGCTGCAAGTCACACGTGCTGCACAAAGGTGCTTCGAGCCGGTAAATGGGGGCTGTTTGTGTTGGTCGGCTGTGCTCCAGACCCCGGAAAGCGGCGGTGGCCGGAGCTCTGTCTGAATCAGAAATGACTCGACTGAGCCTCCATTTTTATTTGATGATGGCTCGTATGGTTTAACGTGTGTTTAGAGTCGGTTAAAGGGTTTCAGGGTTAGTAGGGTGTGACTTTCATAGCCTTCGTGTGTTCAGTTAGCAGCATATCCGAGCATGGGGGCAAGATTGCATGCAATGTGAGATGCAGTGAGTTTCCTCGTTGTAACCGATTCCGCACAGTGCCGTGCGTTGCATCTTGCCGAAGTGGTGAAGTGCGTCGTGACAAGCTGTTTGCAGGGCGTGTCGCGGCTACCAGGTTCCCAGGCTCCAAGGTCTGGCGCAAGACTGGCTGGGCTCCCTAATTCAATTATTTTAATTCTCAGCGCGGGGGTTGTCCGAAAAAGCAGAGGCCAGTGTCGTGAGTCATGTGAACGCACCCAAATTCCACATGTAACGTGGTTCACATGTCGTTCTTTGCAGGCAGGGAGATGGGCAAGCGTGGTCCACGGCCGCAGCGCCAAGGAAGCTGTCAGGACCCGTGCTGCGTTGGACAG
>CAJNDT010002669.1:651952-824220 GCA_905221615.1 Symbiodinium sp. CCMP2592 | reverse complement strand
TGGAAACGAAAGAAGCGAAGGACCAGCACCACGAAGTCAGGGAGTTGCGCAACGGTGCTGCGATTGACCACAGCCTGCCAAGCATACAATGGAGCCAAGAAGGGCTTCATCCAGGTAAGCATCCGAAGGACGAAGTTAAGTCGTCCCAAGAATTCCACCAAGGACCTTCCAACAACCACCCAATTCGACGACTCAGCTTTGGTGATCCATTCCACGATCCATCCGGCGCGCTTCTTTGAGATTCCAGCAGTCCATGAGAAGTAATTGATGTGGTAACCGATGAAGTCCACTTCCACCCCACCACGAACCTTGTGGTATGCAAAGGGAGTCCCCATGACCTCCAGTGCCAAGAAGAGTGCCCAGAGCGTTGTGAATTTCTCGGCTCCGAAAACAATCACCTGGAGGTCATCAACGTATATAAGCATGTAGAACTTATCAAGGTGCAGTATCCGGAAAGTCCAACGGCCAACTGTTGCAAACAATCTCGCCCAATGATACGCCGCTGAGCTGATCCCGAAAGTACCAACACGGTTGAGCCAGAGGACTCGTGATGCGCTGGAAGCTTTACAGGCCATGCGAGGCCAGTCAGCCTCGCGCACCTTTGCATTTCTGTGTGCCTGTTTTATGTCCGCGCACAAGGCGAAGGGGGCCTCCTTGCTTTCAAGAACCCGTGCAGCCACTTCTTGAAGATCTTCGGGGCCTGGGACCTGTAGCTTGTCAAGAATCCTGATACGATTATTCAAGTTGATGCCGTGAGTCCCATCGTGTAACGGTCTCACATCGCCGTTGGCCTTGGTCACCGCTCCCATTGCTGCAATGAGCACGGCGTCGGCTCCGTATTTTGCCTTCGCCTCTGCCTCGGTCGTGCAAGTCATCAAGCCGGCTGCTTCGTCCTCCCGAAATTTCGCCTCAAGCTGTTCGGCGTTCAACTCCGCTGAACGGTAATTGACCATAGAGGGATCGAAGTCTGATTGGTCCAGTTTCCTGAAGGTCGTGCGCCTTGGGAAGACTTGAGGCGTTCTTGGCAACGGCTTGTCCCAGCCCAGGGGCACGCCTTCAGCAAAGGACTCGCCACCATGATCCAAGATTTCGAAGTCAGGGTCCCCAAGCGTCTCCAGTGATTGCGACAGCATGTGCAAGTAGAATGGTTGGCCAGGGGGCTTGCACTTGGCTTGCTCCGGATCCGGCAAAGCTTCCGCGATTCTCTCCCGTGTCTTTTCAAGTGTGTGGTCCTCAAAGGGGGATCGCTGCATGCGACCGGTCGCCAACAAGTAAGCTGCTTTCCTCGGGTCTGGGATGGTCGACCTCACCGTGTCCAACAAGATCCCGCGTACCTGTTCGGCATGTTCCCATTCCGACGAGCTAGCTTTTGCATCTCGTGAGTTAGGCCGCCACCGGCCTGGGGAGCACAAGCCAAAGCCATCCACGAGCTCTCTCCATTCACGGGTGTGTCGACACCGAATGGGCGGCCCCCTGCATCGGCTTGTGGCTGGGTCGAAGTCCTCTGTCGCATCTACACTGTCCTGGCTCAATGTACCTCTGTCAGCACTGTCGACATCAGCATGTTTCGTAGTGGGTTCTACTTCTGGGGCTCGCGGAGTGGTCCCCTCCACGAGGGTGCTAATAGGAGCCTCCCGGGTGGACCCTCCGGCAGGGGTGCTAGAGGGATGAGAGCCCCCAGACACGGCAAGGTCAAGGGGGGTGTTAAGGTGCGGGTTGGTGTCTTCGGTGCCTGGCCCCCGCTTTAGTGACGCCGAAGACGGCAGCACGAAACCAAGGGATTCAAGTAATGATTGTTGCTCCGGCTGGAGCTCCTGCGTGCGCTGCACAGCAAAGCCCACAAGCAAGATCCGCTCTCCTTGCCAAGGTTCTGTTTGATGAAATCGTTCGTGGGCCAACAAGGTTTGTGGCTGCTGGGCAACTGGTAGGAGGCGGCCACACCGCGGGATTCCGCGCACATGGCGGTAGACGTCTCCTGTCGAGCACTCCATCCATACCTCGCCATGTTGAAATTGTGAAAGTGCCAGCAACAAGTTGGGATGCGGTGCATTGCGGCTGTCCTTGTGCATCTCAGCAGCAACGTTATGAAAAACCGCAAGTGAAGTGAAGACCTGTCCCGGAAAGTGCGAGCGAATCAAGGAGGTCAGGCACTGTATTGCTTTCGGGAAGTTGTGGCAGCTTTGGCGGAGCCCAAGAAAGCCGCCCTTGCAGAAGGCTCCAGCGAAGAATGCTTGACCTGTTGGCACTTTGTCTGCAGAAGTCGCAGGATGCGGCGCTTCACACGGCAACAGACGGAAAAGTGCTTCACCATCGGGTGGTGTCAAAGGTCTGCCCTCATCCAACAAGAAGCTCGCAAAACCCTCAGCACCTTGAAACTTCTGTCCAGTTGTTTGTGCAGAAAACACATGTTCGGCAGCCAAACCTGTGATGTGCTCGAGAAAAGCAAGGGGAAATGCAAGCTTGGTGGCCCAAGCTGCCGCCGTACGACCTACCGCTTTCTCGTGGACATGACCACATCGCTGCAAAGGTCCGACGTATCTGCCTTCAAAGTCGAACTGGGGCCATGGCATTGACGGGGCACCAGCCTGCAAGTTAGTAATGACTCTAGTGGGATGAGCTGCATGTGCACCGTACGCACACATGTGTTGTACCCATGTGCGGGCCGTTGAATCCTGAGCTAACAGCTCGTGCATCTCCGGCCATTGCCAAATGCTAGCCGGGTCCTGCTGGTTCTTAAGTCTGCCAAGGTCCTCCGGGTGTAGAAGCATCCAGCCCGTATGGACGTTGGCGAAAATACGAATCAATTTCAAACACTGTCTGATGAAGCAATCTTCACGCTCAACTGCTACCACATGTTGCTTAGCAAGCCAAGGGAAGCCGTGGGGAAAATTACGAGCCCGAAGGGGTTTCGGCCCGTTGTGCAAGCCGTCTTGACGGTAGCGCGCCCTGCTGTAAGTGCTGCAAGGAGGAAACATTAAACACAAATCCCAAGCTCCAAGCTGAGCTTGCTTCGCAATGGATTCCCAGACCTCGGGCTTGTTTCCATCCAGTCGTTCACGATCCTCGATGAAGTCAACCTTGAGTTCACAACCCGAGCGATCAGCCAAATTCTTCAAACACTCATGCACTGCTGTTTCAAGATCACGCTCCACTGCAACCACCAGTGCCCGGAGTCAGTTCTTGGGTTCATCTGTGCGCTTGCCATCGTGATGCAACTGCCAATGCTTCCAAGTTGGGTGCGAACCAAAGCATCCCTTCACCATGCAACAATGAACCATGCCGCAGTTACCGTCGCAGCCTGGTCCTGAATAATCAAAGCAGATGAATCTCCCGTCAGGCGTCCGTGAAGTCGTCACACTCTGCTTCTTTCCTTTCCCTTCCTTGCCATCCTTCCCATCCTTGCCTTTGTGACCATCCATCCCCTTCTTCCCTTTCTTCCCTTTCTCGGACTCTTTGCCACCCCAGTTGCCTTTCCAGGGACTGCGTGTCCACTTGTTGTCAGTCCAGGGTTCCCAACTGTCATTGTGCCGCTTTCCCCGACTCTGGAGAGCAATCGGTGAAGTGAAGTACTGTTCCTTGAGCTGCGCATCCTCGGTCACTTCCCGCAATGTGTCGCGCAAAGGTCGCGACTCCCGATACGCACGCTTGACAGCTTCCTTACGAAGCTCGTACTCGTAAGTCAAGATCACGACCCAAGGTGGCCGCAACGGAGCTTGATCCATCTTGCCTCCCTTTCCTCCAGTCGGAACCTGCATGAGATACACTTTCTCACCAAGCAAGTAATTCGCATATGTCAGCCAAACATCTGGTGTCATGTTCTGGAAGAAAACCTTGTTCTTAAATTTCGAAGCAAGCATGGTCCAAGCGTTCCCCTCGACTCTCAACACAGTCCGCAGCTCTTCGGTATGTTGCGGCATTACACCTTTGCTGCGCTGTTTCACAATCCTGACATGACCCCCAGTGTCGACAGCAGTCTGGATGCCCATAGTCCGTACCCGCTTCTTTGAAGTAACTTCAGACAATGCGCTCGCTGAAATCTCCCCATTCTCGATCTCCTCCAGCTTCGTAGAAATGTAATCATCCGAAGGTTCAAAGGCTTCCTCGATGGATCCATGTGCCGCCTCGAACGCGACCCTCATTGCTTGCTTCTCCGTCTGCGTGACTGGCCTATTTACGCCCAACATCCTTGCTTCAGCCCTCAACTCAGACTCCTTGCTGGCATACTCCTTCGAAGTCTCCCAAGCTGAAACCACCGACGCGACAGCAGCCCTTGTTGCCTGGCTGGTGGCTTCTAACGTGTGGTCGTCCTTCAATGCAGACCGCACGTCGGCCCGGGAATCCGCATATGTAGAGAACCTTTTCACCGATTGAAAGTTCTGTCCCAGCTTGTACTGTAGCCCCAGAGGAACACCACATTCTTGAAAGATGTGAACCAAGTCAGAGCTAACCCTCTTGTCAAGATAATCCAGGGCACCGTCCTCTGTCACCCCCGCAGGGAGGTCAGTAGCCATGGCCGCCTGATCCGCACAGCCTCTCGTATGGGATGATCCTTACAGTGCAAATCGAAAACAGCCTAACAAGAGTAAGCCCAAGTGCAGTCAGCCAACATGAAGAAACGTGTCCCATGTTCCATCGACAAAGGACCTACTCCACTCTGTGAGTCCATTCCACCGGACATCAAGACACAAACATGTGATGCACTCCACCGGCATCGTTTACATTTCTGAACCACTGCTTGCTGCATCTCTCCACCGGATGCGTTCTCAGCTTCCCTAACCACAGCTCTGACTGCACTCCACCGGCAGCAAAAGAGCAATGCATTCAACAAGACGAACTCCTTTTCCTTTCAAGGAGCAGCGTGATCACTCCTGAAACCCTGGGAGCCCTACTTGTGGCTCTTCGGCCTCTTCTGGTTCCCCAGGCTTGCTATCCTCGGACCCGCTTGTTGATGAGTCCTCTACATTATCGATCTTCGGCCTGCAAAGTTTACAAATGGCATCAGCCACTCCCTCGGTCAACTTGAAGATGGGGAGGGTCTCCAAACAACTCTCTCGCCGCACTGCACAAGACTTTGAAAGATGCAATCTGCGGAAGCCCCGCCTCGAGACCGTAACAAAGTACGGTGCGTCATCTGGTTCTTCCTCCTTCTCGAATGGTTCATAAGGGCCCGGCAGTTCAGCATCTAAGTCGCCTGATGCAGCCTGCAGCCTGTCCGGTGAAATGGTGATGCCAGGATAAGCGCCTCCTAACTTCCAGGTCCCGCTGACCTCGTCCCATTGCAAGACAGAACATGCTCGGACGATTCCTGCCCCATCAAGATGCAACGCCTCGGCATATGCTTTGATAGCCCAAAACAGCTCCTCTTCAATGTATCCCCCGGACTCGTGTCCCAAGAGCAAACACTTGCAAACGAAGTTCTGAACCCCATGCACCACCTGACGGGAAGTCAGCACGTAGTCCTGGGATCCATGCTGAGCGTATGCCCAACGGCCTAAGTAGTCGCGCCGATCCTTTCCAATGCCAAGTGCAGCAGCGATGCTTGTCACTATATGTCGGGCGCTATGCCCCGTCCAATAGTTTGCCATCTGCCCTGGCAACAGCAGCTCACGCGATACTTTCCACACCCCTTGCTGCCGTACAGGTGTGGGCAGATGTTGCAACAACCGCCGGATCTGCAAAGTTAAGCCCTCAGCATCCATGTACTCTCTTGAAGGAGTTTCCCAATCGCCGCTGAATGCAGGACACAAGAAGTCGCGTGCCCAACTCAAGGACTCGGCACTCAGCAACTTGAAGCCCTCACCAATCCAGTCGAAACCACTAAGGCAAACCACCCTCGAGACAAAGGCATGAAGCTCTCCGACCTTGCGTCCGGGCCCACTCGTCTTCGTCTTCTGAAGGGTGAATCTCAATCCTAGCTGGCTCAGTTTCACACTTGCTGGATCTACATTCTGAGCATCATCACAACGGAGGCTTGCCCAGATCATGAGCAACAAGATGAATGCAGTGAACCGCATGCCCAATTCATACACTGGTCTGCACACCACCATTTCACAAGAAAGCAGCACTGCAACAGGCAGGAGCGGTGCTGGCTTCGACGGCCTACCCCCTGCCTCGAGCTCCATGTTCCATGAACGGATGCTTTCTGTCAGCAAGGAGTCGTCGCTGAGACGATCTTCCTGGGGTACCATTCCCACGCTCTCCAGCAGTGAAAGACTTGCTAAGATGCCCTTTGGAACGGACTTGCCCATGTGGGCCACTCCATGTCGTTCCTCAAGGTATCGCAGCAATGACTCCGTTCCAGTGGGCCAAGGCCGCCCAAAAGAAGTCTGAAGCCACTCTCTCACCGGCCGCCACGCTCTAGCCCGATTCCGCAGTGTTTTGCCTCGCCGATTTCCGAAGATCCGCAGCCAATGTTGCTTGCCATCACCAAGAGCTTCCATGCGTGCCGCACACGGCAAGCCGGCCTCCTTGATGTACACCACCAGCTCCATTGCCCACCGTTCTCTGAGCTTTGCCTCCAGATCTTCTCGGCTCCCGCAAGCTCTGCTTGACCGCACTGCCCGTTGCAACTGCGACAAAGCGATAGCAGGAGTTCCGGCAACCTCTGTCTCAAAGATTGTGTGCATGTCCCTCGGTGCCCTGGGCACCTTCACCGGCATCTCACGACGTTGCAGCTCTAGAAGTCTAGCAGACGGGGGCTCCCTCCTCTGCCTCTTGCTTCTCCACTTCCAAAGCTCTTCAGCAACCCTCGCCACTTCAGATGCCGGCCGTTTGTCTCCAAGAATCTCAGATACGAATTGTTCAGCCTCTGTTTCATCATCAAAGGCGCCATCCAGATGTGCTAGGCTTGTGTATTGCTCAGCAACTGTCGCAGCAAGCTCCTCATCAACAGTAGACAGCCCGTGCCAGTTAACACTTCTCTGGGACCCGCTGCTCATCAGCTCCCGGTGCCCATGGCCGAGCCAAAGGTCTACTCCCCCCGTCTCACAAAATTGACCTCGCACCAAAATGGCTACGGCATGGCCAATCATTCAACTTGCTTCAAGAGTCAAGCAGTGTGTACTTGCCGGTTCGTCCAAATGCACAAGCAATCACAAGAGGAAATCAAAGGCCATTTTTCAAAGAATTCCAACAAGGATCATTTTCACTTTTCCCCCGGCCCACCCCCCCTGGCTCAAACTCCGAGACTCGATATCCGTCTGTTTGTCTCAGTCAAGCAGTACTATTCAACTTTTTCTAACCTTGACCTGTGGTTGAGTCCCTCTGACAAAGATTGGCACAGCCCTTTGGGCTTCACGATACAACCAATCCTTACAAAAGGGAAACACAACCGGTCAGATGCCCAGGTTCAGAAGATCGCTGACAAGCGACAGGCTTACAAGCAGCGTAAAGCTGAATACTGGGATTACAAAGACTCATTTATGTATTCATCTGGCAACAGCTGGTACGACAGACAGCAACCACAAGGTAGCTATCACAGATATGGAAGATTCTGGGAAAGGCCACAGCCTGAACGTCCCAGCGAGCCTGAAGGCTCTCCTCCAAGAAGGAGCCAGGCATCATCGTCCTCTTCACAACAAGATATACCAAGATCGAGATCCAGACCTCAGAGAGCCAGTCTTGTTGACAAGCTCAACATGTCTTTAGAGGAACTGGACACACTTGAGGAACAACAAGAGGAAGAACATTTGATCCGTGAGAGGGAGAGTGTTATTGAAGAGCACGAACGAGAAACATCAAACCTGATGTCGGCTCAAAGAGATGAAGACGAACAGGAGGAAGAATCTTCCAGTCGCAGAAGAAGAAGGAAGTCATCGCCACCGCCGTCTGCTCCGAGCAGCAAGGCACTCCGAACAGCTGCCACAGCAGCAGGGTTGTCGAACTGGTTCGGACACCCTAATCAAGGCGGTGCAAAGGGAGAGTCTATCAAGACTGATGAACCTTCACTTCCAAACTCACTAACCAGTGAGCAAGACTTCTCCGTCTGCAGCATCGCGTGGAATGTGTTTCTGCTGCTAATGGGCCTACACTGGATGTGGAAGCAGCTCACCAGGGCTCCCATCAGATGTATGGACCGCCAACAATCAAATGCAAAAGCAGCAGCGAAACGACCCCCACCATTTCTCGAACCCGAGAATGAACCACAGACGCGTGAACCTTTAGGACCCAACAGGGTCAATTCTGGAGAAACAACGGATTTGCGACCTGTGTGGCACACTTCCCGAAGCGAAGTCTACCATCTTTCAGACAGCTGTTACCATCTCAAGCAAGCAAAAGATGTTTCAAGGAAGGTGCTGTGTAAAACCTGCCTCCAGGCAGTACAAGTTGCGGAGATTCGCAGGAACGATCCTTTTCAAAGAGGTGATACACGATCACGCGGCACCGAAAGGGACATTGAACGGTTTCAAACCTATGACGATGCAAGTACTACTCCTCATATGAGGCAATTATTCAGTGATGCATTGCATTCACAAATGGCCGAAGAAGCCATGCAGATTACCTATACATCAATCCCTAAGGGATCCTCGGCAAGAGCCAGAGGTACCTCTGCACTCGCAAGTGCCTCATCGTCGTCAGTGCCCAAGGCAATGCCACCAGTGCCTAACAAGGCAAACATGTCACCTCCACCTAAGACTCCTCCGCCAAAGGCGAAAGGAACAGTACCTTCAGATCCTCCGAGACCAAAAAGTCCTACCAGAAGAGGAGGTCAAAATCGGCGCATTCAACGAAAAGCAGCTAGAGAAGCCCATAACAGTGGACTCTGCAACCATGCAGACGCTGCACTTGGCGAAGCCAATCAAGGCCAGGCCATTAACACTATGTGCCGAAACATGACAGTAAGACACGTCAGCTCTATCGATGCAACGGTAGAAGCAGCCGAGCAGTTTACACAACGCGTGCAACAGCACGTAGAAACATATGATGAAGAGGAACCTTGGAGCACGGAGTTTCTACCAGTCGTGGAAGTCCTATTCAGGAACTTGAGCAGCGACGAAACAACTGTCATACATGACAATCATACGGCAACTATGCCTATTGAGAAATATCTCGACCTCCTCAGAATCGCACAATCATTGCGAAACTCTATCCAGAGAGACAAGGAGGAAAGAAAGGATCATCTTGACACCATCCAAGATACTCTATCCAGAGGGGAAATCCTTCTAACAGCACTGAAGGACTCAAAAACAGTCTTCAATCAATTGGTCCATTCCTCACTAGAGATAGAGCGAAGACATAAAAACCTCAAAAATGTCCTTGAGACACTTTTTGATGACCAAAGCTCTGAGGAAGACCAGTCAGAATCTGACCATGAAGAAGTCCTAACTCCTTCTGCAGCACAGTACTGGAACAGCCTTCATGCCCACGCCTTATCTCCCTCAGGAGATTTGAAAGGAACGACATGGGCGTCCTCAGACGGACCGCTTGAAAGAAGAAGGGACGAATCGGGCCCCAAAGTAAGCAGCCACAACTGGCCTAAGCCGAGGCAACTCAATCAGCTCACAAGCTGCCCAAGGGCCGAGCCAAAGGCGACTACATCCAACATGGGATTTGACACTGCAGACCAGCCTCACCAGGGCTGAGAACAGATTACTCGGAATCTTTTTAAGTTCCGAAGAAGATCACTCAGACCCGGATGAACCACATCCGAACGTCTATGCTCGAGCCTATGATCCAAACCTGGATCCAAATCTGAGATAAGGAAAATCTCAGAGTTTCACAACAGTGACTCACCAGGCTCTAACAAGAGCACAGTGAAGGGCTGCATAATTCGATAGAAGAACATTACCAGACCTGATCCTGTACAGACGATCTCTCTGACCAATGTGCATGAAAGAGTTCAAAATGAGTGATTTCAAGAGTGACTTCAACAGTGTACTTCAGTGCTATACCTAGCATAAACAATATGCTGTTTTTATCATGAGTCCAAACTCCGCAACTGTGGACAGGGGATTGAATTAGTATATGTGATGAATGTGCGGCCATGTGCCGGTAAAAGAAAATTAGTGTTGCTGGTTGTTTGCGTTAACCTCTAAAGGGTAGCGCTAACAGGTTACCTCCAGCAATGGCTGCATGGTACTACATATTACAATTCCGCTGGCAATTGGCCACAGTGGTGTACCATATTGAGACAAGACAGATGTCCTTGCGTAAGCCAGGACAAAACAAGTCTGTCCGTGTTTGCAGGGCGCTCCCTTTGATCCTCTAGGGATAAAATGGTGCACTTTTACACCTCTAAAAAGAGAATTCTTGTGGGTGTATTCGCGCTCACCCCACGCAATCACACACACACACACACAAAACAAGAAGAAGAAGAAGCTACACGAAATCGTTTTATGGGTGGTTTTTGCAAAGAAAATAAATAAAATGAGAAAAGCAAACTTAATGAAACAAAACACAATTACAAGCCCCCACGCAATCACACACACACACAAAACAAGAAGAAGAAGCCACACGAAATCGTTTGATGGGGAGTTTTTGCGAAGAAAAAATGAGAAAAGCAGACTTCACGAAATTGCTTTTTGGGGCGTTTTGCAAAGAAAATACAATGTAGCACCCATACATTGAAGGCTTCAAAACCCTTTTTCATCCCCCCCCTTCAAGCCCCCTTCAAGCCCCCAAGCCCCCTGTTTGCGTAAACCTCTAAAGGGGTAGCTCTAACAGGTACCTACAGCAATGGCTGCATGCTCATACATATACATTCCGCTGCCCATTGGCTCACAGTGGTTTTACCATATTGAGACAAGACAAGCTCTCCTTGCGTAGCAAGACAAAACAACTACTGTCCGTGTGCAGGGCGATGCCCTTTGATCCTTAGGGAATAAACTGGTCATACACCTCCTAACAAGGAGCATTTCCTTGTGGGTGTATCGGCTCAGTTTTCTGGTAGCGGAGCTCGGAAAGGGCCGCCCGCCTCCCAAAGTCCGCTACAGCGGTCGGCCTCGCCGAACGCTTAACCAAGCGGATAAGAGGCAGCACAATGTCGAGCTCGCATAGCGAAGCCGACGACAGTCCCCAATCCTCCGGGGGATATGAGAACGAAGAGACCTCCCAAGGTCCAGCCACTTATGTCGCACAGTCATATGCAACATCTGACCGCATGCTTGCATCATTAGGCATAACGCCCAAGATCGCGCATGCCTATGATGGCACCACCTCGTGGTTTGAGTATGAACAGTTGATTGACGACTGGTGCGACATAACAACGCTGGATGACACCAAAAGAGGTCCGTCTCTCAAGACGAGGCTCTCCGGATTGGCCGCAGTACAAAAAGAATCACTTAACCGAGAAAGGCTTGCAGCGCCAGATGGAGTAGATTACTTCAAGAAGAAGATGCGTCCATTTTTCGTGAAAGGAGAACAGTACGTTTTCCTGTGGCGTTTCCTCGGCCTATTCAAGGCATGGAAGGGCAACCAAGACTTTGTGACTTGGATTGCCAAGTTTGAGATCGGGCTACAGCGCGTGAAAAACTCATGGATGGATCTCTTACCAGAGATAGCTCTGGAGGATGCCCATCCAGATTTCATGCAAGCTGTGCAGGCAGACCAAACCTTCTTGCGCATGCAGGATGCAGCCGACAGAGACACATATGCCTCACGCTATTTCGAAACATGGAACAAGGAACGCCTTGACAATCATCGAAGAGCGTTTCCTCTGAACGATAATCTCCTAGCTCTCCTCTTCCTAGTGCAGTCCAACCTAAATGAGATGCAACGTGAGAGGTTGGTAACAGCATTGACCAACCAAGGTCACCGAATTGAGACCTACACGTACCCTGTGGTACGGCAGACCATGTTCGATCAGTTCTCAACGACCAGAACTGGTCTGCAGGATCCCAACATTCGGCACTCTTCTCACAAGAAGGACCGCCAGGGAAGGAGAGACCAACGCCGCAAACGCGGAGGTCGAAACTTCCTCATCCTCGATCAGGGTGAATACGATGGAGTCGATGGATTCTGGCTCCAAGACGAAGACACCCTTGAGGACGGCTTTCTTGCCGCCGAGGATGAAGAAGCTGTCTTCTGGACAGTTGATGACCATGAGGCCTTCGTTGCAAGGAGATTCAAAAAGGGAAGAAGACCAAGAATGCGTCCCGGATCACCGGGAAGAGCAAAGGGTGGCAAGCGAAGAGGACGTGGCCGTTTTAGGTCATACCGCGGAAAAGGGAGAGCCAACCAGGCAGAACATGATCCAACTGATTCCAGCTATTTCGGTAAAGGTAAAGGAAAAGAAAAAGGAAAAGGTGGAAAAGGCAAAGGAAAAGGAAAGGACAAAGGAGATAAAGGAAGCTCCTTCAAGGGTACAAAATCAAAAGGCAAATGTAAGGATACAGCTAAGTCTGCCTCCTTACAAGGAGACCAAACTGGATCTCCACAGGCCTATGAGAGTTCCACCGCACCGAGCTGGGATTCATGGTAGGAGGACAGTTATTATACTGACTCCAGTTGGAATTATGCCGCTTATGACGATCAAACGTCTTATACATACTATGCATCACAAGCCTCACGAAGAAAGACACGGAGAAAGAAGAGCAGAAATCAAGCAGGATCATCAGGTAGAGGCACAGATCCGAGCGCGCACCAAGAACCCGTGTACAACTCATCAGTGAGTTACGTGCCCCAGGTCTTTGAACCATCCGAGGGGCAAGGTGTTGAAACTGCAACAGCGGTGTTTCCGTTGCAGCACACCGTCCTATCTGCTCTCACAGAGCGGATTAATCTTGATAAGAACCCTACCTTTGTCATACTTGACTCAGGTTGTACTAGGGCTATGGGTTCCCGCTATGCGGTGAACAGGCTTATCAAGGCCGTGAAGCAACGTGCCCCAGGCATGATTGATTTCACTTTCTCACCTTCGAACACGAAGTTCTCTTTCGCAGATAGTGAAACAGCTCTTATCAAGGAGCGTGTAACTCTATGGTTCAACACAACTCCAAGAAGAGATACAACCATAGAAGTTCTGGATCAGGGGAGAGTTCCCATTTTGTTCTCCATCGAACAGATGAGGAATATAAGAATGACCCTCGAGTGTAGTCCCACAGCTGACCTAGCAACGTGTGAAGCTTTCGGTTTGTACAAACCCCCCCTTCCGATTAGTACCAATAACCATTTGGTATTGGACCTTCTAGGCTTCACTTCCACCAGGAAGTATCTCCCTAAGTCAGGTACGTCGTTCAGTGCGACGGAGACTGATCTAGGAGCTAAGAAGCCAAAGGAAGAAAGAAGATCTTATACTAAGATCCCGGAAGGTCGCTGTCCAGCCTGCGCAGGACAGAAAAAGCCTCATACGTTCCTCAAAGGTTGCGACAAAGCACCTGAAGGAGCAGCTGATCCACCACCGAAGGGCATTCCAGGTAAGAAGAAGCCTCTTCAATCTGATCCGGCAGAATCATCTGCCAAGAAACCTGATCCACCAGAACCATCTGGTGATGCTCCTGAGCCTTCCGAACCATCGGAACCATCATCAGGCTCTAGAGACAAACCTGCAGAATCATCTGCACCGCACGAACCTCCCGAAGAAGAAAGACTTGAGGTTCCACCTGCGAAGACAAAGACTCCAAAGGGTCTTAAAAACCTTCTGAAGAAAACCCGCAAATATGCGGTCAAACCTCCTGTTGAGGAGAAGTCTATTGTCCCAGGAGCTGATGACGGGACGGAGGTAAAGCCGCTTGAGTCAAGAGAATACCCGGCTCCTGGTACAGACTCACCTACAGGTGAAGAGATTGTCGCAGAACCATCGCCATCTCTTCCCATTGCTCTTCGCAGGATGCATGAGAAGCTTAAGGACCCTGTAGAACTCTATAAGCTTCACCTTAAGCACCGTCATATGAGTACGGATCAGTTCAAGCGACGCACGAAAGCCTTACAGATCCCAAAGGAGATATATGAGCTATATGACCAACTGGTCAAAAAGTGTTCAGCCTGTCAGGAACACGTGAGAGCTCCTTCAAGAGCGAAGATTTCCGGTTTAAGATCAGAGACTTTCGGTGATCTCACCTTCGTAGACCACGGTGAGCTTCCAATTCCCGGCAAGAATAGTCGCTTAATATTTCTTATTCTCTATGACGGAGCAACAAACCTGTTGACTTCCGAAGTAGTCCAGGATAAAGAAGAGCATACTACAATGTCGATTATGAAGGACTACTTTGAGAAATTTCAGATCAACCCAAAGGTTGTAGTTGGAGATCAAGCATTCATGACTCCAAAAATGGAGGCTTATTACAATCGGCAGAATATCAAGCCTGTCGCAACAGGACCTGGAACACCATGGCCCAACAGGGCCGAAGCTGCTGTAAGATTGCTGAAGCATCAGATTAAGATCATACTTCAGATCCTGAAGGATGGTGACCCGCAGTATAACGGAATCACCATGACGTATGGCAACCTCGTTCGACAAGCATGTTTGGCAAGAAACTCTTCGATTACCTATGGAGGAGTTACTCCTTTAGAAATGGCCTTTGGTAGGCGTCCTCGAGATGGTATAACACCAGAGAACGCTGATCCCAATCAGTTGACAGGTAATCCAACTGATACGGAAGTCACTGCGAGAGCCATTAAGGAGCTTGCCAACAGGGCGTACCAAGAGGCACGCCAATCTGATGATCTGCGCAGAGATCTTGCGGCCAGACTGTCAATGACCGAAGGACCTTTCTCTTTGGGAGATAAGGTTTTCTACTGGTCAGAGGATAAGTCTAAGATTGGATCAACTGGGTCCAAACATGGATCTTGGCTAAAAGGAAAGGTGATCTCAGAACTCGGAGGATCCATGGTAGGTGTGGATCTTGGAACACGCATCGTCCGCGTTAATATCTCAAAACTGAGGAAAAATTATGACATAACATCTGATGTGGAGATTCCTCTCGCGCCTGATGAGGAAACTCTGACGTCAGAAGGGTCTGACCACGCAAGTTGCATGGTCACCTTTGATGCTTCCCTGCAGTCGACAGACCTAACGGTTCCGCATCAAGAGTGTCACTGGCAGGTCACCAGCACTGGGAAGAGTGACTTCCTAGAACTCTACGGTGGATCTCCCCGTATGAGTCACAAGGCTGCCCTGTCAGGTCTGCGAGTAGGTCAGCCAGTCGACTTGCGTAGTGGTCTAGATATTGAGCAACCGCAAGGTCGCTCCAATCTTCTTAGGATCATCAAGGAACAAGAACCTACTATTATTGTTATGTCACCCGATCACTCTCAGTGGTCTAGCTGGTACTCACAGTGGAAGAAAGGCTCTGCCAAGAGACTTTCTGTTTTAAAATTCTGTGAATCGGTCGCAGACCACCAAATGAAGCTCGGACGTTACTTTGTTCTTGAGAACCCATACTACAGCAGGCTCTGGTCTTCACCAGAAGCAAAAAGCCTGTTTTCCAACCGCAAGATCAGCTATGAGGTCTGTAACCTACAAGCCTATGGCATGAAAGATCCAAAAGGATACTATGAATCGAAATCCTCGATTTTCATGCACAACCTGCCACCGCAGTTTCTAACTCCTCTCCAGAGGCATTCTGCCAAAACGAAATCTCCAACATCTCCACCAGGAGACGAAAAGGGTATTCAAGGCTACGGTCTTAAAACGAAACTCGCACAAGTGTATCCTTATGAATTCTGTGAGACCTTTGCCTCGTGTTTGGCAAGATTCATGAAGAGAGATACATATGCATCTCATCTTTCTTTAGTCACAGACATACTAGGATACTCTGGAGATGAATGCCTCCAGGGACTTTCGGAACTTCTTGACCAAGAGTATTCACTTTTGACAGCAAATCCTCTCAAGGATTCCAAACTCCTGCAAGATCCGAAAATCAGATCACTTGTTGCTAGAGTAAAGTCCTTATCGAGTAAAACTGAATTACCATTGCATCATTCCAAAC
The DNA here is from genome assembly GCA_905221615.1 of Symbiodinium sp. CCMP2592. Classification (NCBI taxonomy): domain Eukaryota; class Dinophyceae; order Suessiales; family Symbiodiniaceae; genus Symbiodinium; species Symbiodinium sp. CCMP2592. The sequence continues at coordinate 808,354 of CAJNDT010002669.1, read as the reverse complement.
CATCACCGTCCCTTGATGCCTTGGTGTCAGACATTACTCGCCTTAGATCAAGACTCTTACCAGGGTCTGGTTTCGAACAGTGTACTCTATACAGAGGTACATTTGGAGCAGTCAAAGCACTCACCAGTGTAACTGATGGCGTTCTTGTCTTCTGGAACAAGAAGAAGCCCAATTCGACTATGACGTGTTGCTTGCCGCACCAGGTTTCCTGGAATAAAGTACACCCATCACCCTTCTCGGGGGTGCTCTTCCAGATGACAGGCGGCAAGACTTCACCGTCCGTGCGAACACCGCCGGATGTTATCATGTCGGACGAAGAGGTTTCGCCGTCAGACCCGTCAGAACCCATGAGCAATAATCGCTCACGGATCACATCTGACGATGTCTCTATGCCGGAACCAGATCAGCCGATGCCTCCCGGCACGCCGCCGTCGCGTCCTCCTCCTCCCATACCTCCACCGCGACTACCGGCCGTTTCCTCCGATGAGCCGGTGGCTCCTGCTCGGGCTAAGCCTCGCGTGCATCCGCCTCCTCGCGTTCCGTCTCCTCGGCGTCTGGGGGGTGATGTGTCGCCAAGGTCTTCATCGGAAAGGAAAGTTTCGCCGCACAAACAGAAATCACCTTCACAGGTGCCGACACCAAAACCTAAACCGAAGGCACACCCACAGGGACCCATTCTTCCGTTACAACAAGATGAAGAAGATTCTGAAGAAGAACTGGTCCCGGACGACCCCGGACAACCGTCCGCTCCTCCTCACACTTCTGGTTCACCAGAACCGGAGAGCGATGCCGAGTCAGAAGACACAAGGTATTACTCTGATGAGGAAGGTGACCTGGTCGTAGATGAGAAGGACTGGATCCTTCTCACAGAAGAACAGAACCTGTGCAGTAACACAGGTTCTTTCTCCATGCCTCGGTACATGCATGGCGGACCCGTAGACATCAGAGAGGTAACATCAAGAGTGAGGTCAGACCGAACACGGTATAACCCCACCAAAAGGTTCCGATCTGACATCCGTGAAGAGTATGATCTTCTCACGGAAGAGGACAAGGCCTTATCCCTAAGTTCCCCCAGGAACTCAGCAAATCTTACCCAGAAGGCACAACGGAAGGAGGCAACCGCCAAAGAAAAGCGTGAGATGAAGAAACAGTTTGACGAAGCGAAAGCAGCAGAATATCAGAGCTGGCTAGACAATGATGTCTTTGAGCTCGTCGATACACGGAAACTCGGAAACATCCGAAATTATGTCACTGGTCGATGGGTCCTGACTCTAAAAAGAGATAAGGACGGAAACTTCCTTAAGTGCAAGGCACGATGGGTCCTAAGAGGTTTCCAGGATCGACAAAAGGACATACAGCAAACTGATAGTCCTGCTGCGAGTCGCCCAGGTTTCCGCTTGGCGATTCAACTAGCAGTTTTTTTTTTTTTTTTTTTTTTTTTTTTTTTTTTTTTTTTTTTTTTTTTTTTTTTTTTTTTTTTTTTTTTTTTTTTTTTTTTTTTTTTTTTTTTTTTTTTTTTTTTTTTTGTTTGTTTTTTTTTTTTTTTTTTTTTTTTTTTTTTTTTTTTTTTTTTTTTTTTTTTTTTGTTTTTTCCTTTTTTTTTTTTTTTTTTTTTTTTTTTTTTTTTTTTTTTTTTTTTTTTAACAAGCTGTGGAACTTGACACACATCGACTTAAAGACTGCTTTCCTGCAGGGTGAAGCCTATGATGAGTCGAGAGACATAATCTGTCAGATTCCTACTGAAGCAGGTTATCCTCCCTACATTGCAGCGAGGATGAAGAAACCCGCTTATGGACTTAACGATGCACCTCGAAGATGGTGGAACATCGTTGATAAGGCACTCCTGTCTTACGGCCTGGTGCCAACCCGTGCGGATCGCTGTACATATGTTCTGTATGGTAAGAAGTCTGCAACAGCAGATGCTGAGATCAAGAAGTCTCAACCAAAGACCATGGAATCAGCGATTGACTATCTCCTAGATCCCATAGAAGGCAACAATGCCAAGGGTAGACAGGTACATGGAGTAGTCTGTTTACATGTAGATGACCTGTGCATGGCCGGTGATGACACCTTTCGTAAGGCCGTGATTGAATCGATCAAAAAGGAGTTTGCAGTCGGTTCTGAAGACACGAACGATATTATGTTTGTAGGACAGAGATTAGTCTGGAAGGATGCTACAGCATCGGTACAAGCACATATCTCAGTAAATCAGAACCTAGCTGTTGAAGCTCTAGAGGAAATTGTTTTTGATAAGAAGCTCAACAATGAGCAACAATGCACACCACAGCAGCACACTGCTTACAGAAGTGTTTTAGGACGGATCAACTGGCTACAAAGCCGGACTCAAGCTCACATCTGTTATCGCTTCAGTCGGTGTGCGAGTAAGGCTGCCAAGCCTACTATCGGTGATATTCGAGAATTGAAAAAGCTTGTTAGGATTTTGAAGTCTACTGAAGTAGAACTGCGTTTTTGGCCGCTGAAAGGAAATCTCAGAATCCTCGGTTACCCTGATGCTTCCTACAGGAACAATGATGACAAATCATCTCAGAGAGCACATGTTATTTTACTTGCTGAAGATCGAAATCCAAAGCTAAAGGGAATGAAACAATCAGCAGCAGCTGCTTCTTCCAAGAAGAACGATTTCTCTGAATCCTCTATTAAGGAAACATCCTCGAGAGGTAGCCTGGTGGATTATGAGTCTCACAAGATTACGACAACCACAATGGCCACAACAGTGGCAGAGCTTAACGCACTGATGCGTTGCTTTGGTACTTGCCTGTTCCTCAAGGGACTTTGGGCAGATCTCTCATCAGAGACCGTACCCATACATATCAGAACAGATGCGAACAATCTTGTGACAAAAGCAGGCACGACACACCTTCCAGAGCAGAAGGAAACTCACCACCTCATTCAGATGCTTCGTAAGGAATCCAACTCTGGATCTTTAGATGACCTAGCTCATGTAAGCTCGAAGTACTGCCTAGCTGATGCATTAACAAAGCACTCGGCGAAACCTGATGAGCTTATCAAGGCTCTGGAAACAGGGAATTTACCAGAAACAGACATTCATCCACCCTTCCGTGAACTTCTTCAACATAAAGCTTTCACTGTTCGGTGGATCATAGACAATCTCAAGAATGCCGCCACAGCGGTAGCCTTCCTTGGAATTGATATCTCAACAGAGATTTACCGAGTATTTTACTGCCAAGGAATATGGTGGTAGTCTCGTTTGCTGGTAGCACAACCATGTGCTGGATTTTCTATTTAGACTGTTTTCCGTCTAAAAGAAAATTTGTGTCTGCGAGCTGCGTTTTCATTAAGATCGGACATGTTCATGAGAATTATATGTTCTGTATCATCCGCGGCCGCTTTCAGCCTCGAGCCTCACAGCAATCAGCCTTTCGGGCTAACCAAGCGTTCCTGATCCTGTTTGGTCATTGTGCCGTAATGAGCACACGATCAAACTTCCGTAGCCGTGATGGACACGCCCTACCCAGGGCAGTGCAGGCGTCCCATGAGCGACATCCACACATGGATAGCTCGTACCCCGAGTCTCGTCGGGAAGCATCACGTCGAAACACCGAACACGGTGGACACCGAATTCACAAACGTGAGAAAAATCACGAGCCTCAATTCATCATCATGGGTCACCAACAGGTGTTCAATCCGCATCCAAGAGATCTTGCTCAATTGATCTCACGATATGGCCATGCGACTGGAGCAAGGCTCACTCTAAACTCCAGACATGGAGTCAGGCTCTACGAAGGAGTCCTTCAAGGACCATGGGACAACAGTCCCCTTGTATACTGGGATAACAACGTCGGTAATCGCGCTCGTGATCCACGCCAGTTCTGTACGATGATTGCACATCACCTTCAGACAGGCCTCCCACCGGAGGTAGAACAATGTGTGAGCCTTGATGGATCCGGAGAATATGACTACTCCTCCTCAGTGCCAAAACTGGCAGATGTAACAGGTCTTTCACCAGAGATGTGCTTCCACATTCTTTCCAAGACCAACAGAGTCGGAAGGTGGTTGGCACACTCAACAAGACACCTTCAGAACCAGAGCCCAGATCTCTTTGCTGGCCAACACAATTATCTTCTGGACATGTTCAAGTTGGCCGATGCAGAGCTCGCACAGTATACACCACAAGAGATCGCGCTTGGTGTCCTCCTCAACACTAAGTCTAGGTTTTTGGTCACCATGGTTTATAACAAAGATGGCAAGGCCGAAACCACAGATGCCGCCGTTAACATCCCACCGGATGCAAATGTGTTGACCATGAGCAAAATTTTCCTTTCGGCAGTGGGAGGACACGGTTCACGACGAACTCTACCAAGAGCTGAAGAACCAGATCCTGAAGAAGAGAGACAAAGGTCACACATGACCATCTCAGACTTCATGGCAACGGGGAGCAATCCAGTGCAGTCCCGTGCACAGCGTCTCTCCACTAACGCGCCGAGGCCCGTCGGCATGGAGGATGTTGTTCGACAGAACAACCCTTGTTACATCATGCATGCCACGGACCTACAGGCATTATCCTCAATCCTGAGGCACGGTCTGGTACCATCAAACCTCCTAGCGCAGGTGGTTACAGCACCAGATTTCCAAGCTCTCGTGAATGAAAACAGTCGTTCCAACAGGGACACTGTTCAGTTCTCAACGCTAAACCTGGCGAATCCCAATCCGACCAGGTTGCGTGCCAATAAGGCACTGCTTCTGGTATTCGATGCAAATGACGTAGTGAACGAGGTCACAAACCTGTGGCAGTCGCAAGTAGGGATGTTTGCTACACCAGATGTAGTGCATGCCCGTACTCTTAGCGCCGTATTCGCACCCTCTGAAACACTCTGGGTATCATCGCAATACGATGAGCTCAAGAGCATCGGACCATGGTGGGCAGACCATTGCCCCGAACAGATGCCGTCAGCGACTTACGAGTCGAAGAAATGGTGCGCAAATTACGGCCGAGAAATCGAATCGGCACTTCGAAAAGTGGCAAGGCGAAATCTGCCACCAGAGCCTCCCAAGGCTAGATCTTCTCACAAGAAGTCTTTTTCTCTGCCAAAGACAGAGGCCGACACAGCTCCAAACCTGGAGCAAACCGCTTCTGCAGGTGAGGTACCTCCGAAAACGGAGACTACTGCAAAGGAGATCCATCCGAGATCCAAGCTCGCACGGCAGGCCGAGGCTGACAAGGATCCGGACAGTCTTATGGGACAGCTCTGGAACTCCGACGGCACCAGAAGCGCCACCGAAGTTCTTAAGATAACGACAGGTCACAAACCTCCAGAACCTGTTCAGGATACTTCCGCCAACGTAGTTCCTTCCAAGGAAGAATCTTCTGGAACAGAGACGGAACCTGAGGAACCGGATCCTAACCAGGATCGTGACGAAGAATCAGACGATGAGTCGGCATCAAGCGAAAGGAGCTCAAAATCTTCGTCATCCTCAGAACTCCGAGTTGATGTTAATCCGTCTCACAAGACGAACTCTGCACCTGCAGCGTCGGAGGAGAAGAAAGAATCTCCCACGGAAGAGATCACAGAGAAACTTAAGAAGGTCAAACTTGACCAACCAAAGCCTGAAGCAGAATATGTTCAGAGTTCAGACGAAGAGCCACAGAAACCAAAATCTCCTAAAAAGGAGAAGGAGAAATCCTAGTTCTCTTCGATCCTGAAACAGAAAGTTATTATCGAGTCAACAGAAGCAAGCTCAACCTCGAATACGAGGAACCTGCTGATGAGGAAGATCTCGTAAGAGAACATGAGCGCATCAGCGCTCGACTTCGAGAAAATCGCAAGCACCGAATCTCGAAGTCATCGTCTAACCCGGCTATGCAACAGGAAATGAAGGAGAGAATCTGGGTTAGTCGATGGAATCGAAAAATCCGAAGTCCACTCATGATCAAGGATTCTGAGGCTCCTGACGAAGAGGAGTGGGACAGACCCAGAGATTCGGCATCTTCCTCATCTGCACCTCCTACCAAGGAGAGATTTGTAGGAGTACGCAGGACAGCCATGAGTCTTAACCAAAGGATACGGCTGATGACACGACCAGATAATCCTCTCTGCAATCTTTGCAACCAGCCTACAGGCTATTTTTGCTATTCCTGTGGTACGATTGTATGTGCAGACTGTCGACTTACCCCAAAGGGTAAACAACAGATGTGCGAGTGCATCTTGCCAATCGATTGCCTCGAGACCTCTAAAGTGTCAGCAGGAATGATCTCAGAAGAGCGTCAGGTTTTATACGAGGCCATCCTCACACATGAGGACGTAGATTTGGCAGTCCAGAAAATCAACATGTATGGCGACCACGCAAGGAATTCGTTCATGAGAGCCCATCCAGGCGTTGATCCATGTAGCTTTGATGATATTAGGAATAATCCTCCTAATACTTACACCAGCTCCACAGAGGCTCCAACCCTGGAGGAATACAAGAGCATCAACAAGGGTCACATCAATATCAAGGACTACAGAACAAGCCACCCGGCGTCTTTTCTCTCTCTTACTGGCTACGAAGACAAACTGGTGCTCGACGCACATTACGAGATAGTTCGTAATAGGATGGCCGGTGTTAACGAGAAGAGAGAACACATTGAGGGCTCAAACCCAGACAGCGTATCACTAAGCCTAGTGGTATGCAACTGGGGAAATATGGATCGAGCGCCAGTGCCAGCAGGGAATCCCAAAAAGAAACTCAAACCTGAGAAGGGATTCGATTTATCACCCTCTTATTGACATGTGCTTCAACAATTCAGCACATATTACCCTCGTACTCGAGGCAGGAGCACTTGCGTCAAAGTATTCGATCGCAACCATGCGACAACATGAATACAGAGGGATGTTAATCCATTCTCCTCCCAATGAGCCTGAGGCACCCTCAATGTATATTGGAGTCAAGGGTGACCCAACAACAGACATCTCTCTCGTCCACCATTTTTACCGTCACCGAACAATGAAGCCTAAGGCTGGTGGTCCCAAGAAGCGACTGTGGGCATGCCACGGTGCGGTATGCCGCCTCACTTTTGGGTACCACAGTACCATCAAGGAGGCAAAAGAATGGGTCCACCCATATTCCGGCCAGAGGATGACGAGAGATGAGTACATGAAGATTATCGGATATGACCCTCTCAAGGGTAAAAATCCTGACAAGGATGGACCCACTGATGGCTCTTACCTCTCACCAGAGGCGTGTCCGACACTGTCGGACCTCGACCCTTCGCCGGTTCTCTGTGAATGGAACGGCCATGTCGAGGGTGATGAGCCACCAGAGGAAGACTTTGAGTCATACGCAGAGATCTTCTCACAAGAAGCATCAAACGATCTTGACGAGATGTGGTGTACAAAAGGGCCTTACAAGTTCATCACCATCGCGATCGTCCATTTCAACTCATACATGACTCATAAGGAAGAACAGAGGCGCGAACTGGTGAACGCGTTCCTCAACGAGGTTCTCCCTTTCAAACCGGATGTAATTGCGGGGGATCTCAATAATATTGCGTCGAGGCTCACCTTAAAAGGTGGAGACGTTCACCCGCGAAACGGTTTGTTTTCTCTATACCTGGAGACGAAACTTGCAGCATTCAACAGAATAGCAGGAAGGCACTCACAAGTGCGACACCTCTGCTTGAACAACTCTGACCAGCACAGACTGGCACGTGCAGATCATCTACCGCCGGACCCGGCGAAGAAAGTTGCTGACCTCGACTGTATCAACAGTTATATCCTTGACGGGAGTAAAACGCCGCACACGGCGTCACCTAGTCCAAGAGATGCTACACCTGCCGCCGAAAGAACATACTGGGAACGAGTCTCAGATATGTGGCAGGACATGAACAGAAACAGGGATATCGATATCCGTCTGTTTGTCTCAGTCAAGCAGTACTATTCAACTTTTTCTAACCTTAACCTGTGGTTGAGTCCCTCTGACAAAGATTGGCACAGCCCTTTGGGCTTCACGATACAACCAATCCTTACAAAAGGGAAACACAACCGGTCAGATGCCCATGTTCAGAAGATCGCTGACAAGCGACAGGCTTACAAGCAGCGTAATGCTGAATACTGGGATTACAAAGACTCATTTATGTATTCATCTGGCAACAGCTGGTACGACAGACAGCAACCACAAAGTAGCTATCACAGATATGGAAGATTCTGGGAAAGGCCACAGCCTGAACGTCCCAGCGAGCCTGAAGGCTCTCCTCCAAGAAGGAGCCAGGCATCATCGTCCTCTTCACAACAAGATCTACCAAGATCGAGATCCAGACCTCAGAGAGCCAGTCTTGTTGACAATCTCAACATGTCTTTAGAGGAACTGGACACACTTGAGGAAGAACAATCTCCAACAAAAAGTGATATCGAAGAGCACGAACGAGAAACATCAAACCTGATGTCGGCTCAAAGAGATGAAGACGAACAGGAGGAAGAATCTTCCAGTCGCAGAAGAAGAAGGAAGTCATCGCGACCGCCGTCTGCTCCGAGCATCAAGGCACTCCGAACAGCTGCCACAGCAGCAGGGTTGTCGAACTGGTTCGGACACCCTAATCAAGGCGGTGCAAAGGGAGAGTCTATCAAGACTGATGAACCTTCACTTCCAAACTCACTAACCCGTGAGCAAGACTTCTCCGTCTTCAGCATCGCGTGGAATGTGTTTCTGCTGCTAATGGGCCTACACTGGATGTGGAAGCAGCTCACCAGGGCTCCCATCAGATGTATGGACCGCCAACAATCAAATGCAAAAGCAGCAGCGAAACGACCACCACCATTTCTCTAACCCGAGAATGAACCACAGACGCGTGAACCTTTAGGACCCAACAGGGTCAATTCTGGAGAAACAACGGATTTGCGACCTGTGTGGCACACTTCCCGAAGCGAAGTCTACCATCTTTCAGACAGCTGTTACCAGCTCACGCAAGCAAAAGATGTTTCAAGGAAGGTGCTGTGTAAAACCTGCCTCCAGGCAGTACAAGTTGCGGAGATTCGCAGGAACGATCCTTTTCAAAGAGGTGATACACGATCACGTTGCACCGAAAGGGACATTGAACGGTTTCAAACCTATGACGATGCAAGTACTACTCCTCATATGAGGCAATTATTCAGTGATGCATTGCATTCACAAATGGCCGAAGAAGCCATGCAGATTACCTATACATCAATCCCTAAGGGATCCTCGGCAAGAGCCAGAGGTACATCTGCATTCGCAAGTGCCTCATCGTCGTCAGTGCCCAAGGCAATGCCACCAGTGCCTAACAAGGCAAACATGTCACCTCCACCTAAGACTCCTCCGCCAAAGGCGAAAGGAACAGTACCTTCAGATCCTCCGAGACCAAAAGGTCCTACCAGAAGAGGAGGTCAAAATCGGCGCATTCAACGAAAAGCAGCTAGAGAATCCCATAACAGTGGACTCTGCAACCATGCAGACGCTGCACTTGGCGAAGCCAATCAAGGCCAGGCCATTAACACTATGTGCCGAAACATGGCAGTAAGACACGTCAGCTCTATCGATGCAACGGTAGAAGCAGCCTAGCAGTTTACACAACGCGTGCAACAGCACGTAGAAACATATGATGAAGAGGAACCGTGGAGCACGGAGTTTCTACCAGTCGTGGAAGTCCTATTCAGGAACTTGAGCAGCGACGAAACAACTGTCATACATGACAATCATACGGTAACTATGCCGCCTATTGAGAAATATCTCGACCTCCTCAGAGTCGCACAATCATTGCGAAACTCTATCCAGAGAGACAAGGAGGAAAGAAAGGATCATCTTGACACCATCCAAGATACTCTATCCAGAGTGGAAATCCTTCTAACAGCACTGAAGGACTCAAAAACAGTCTTCAATCAATTGGTCCATTCCTCACTATAGATAGAGCGAAGACATAAAAACCTCAAAAATGTCCTTGAGACACTTTTTGACGACCAAAGCTCTGAGGAAGACCAGTCAGAATCTGACCATGAAGAAGTCCTAACTCCTTCTGCAGCACAGTACTGGAAAAGCCTTCATGCCCACGCCTTATCTCCCTCAGGAGATGAAAGTGAAAGATCATGGGCGTCCTCAGACGGACAGCTTGAAAGAAGAAGGGCCGAACGGGCAAAGGCTAAGCAGCCACAACCGGCTAAAGCCGAGGCAACTCCAATCAGCTCCCAAGCTGCACCAAAGGCCGAGCCAAAGGCGACTACATCCAACCATGGATATGACACTGCAGACGCCGCCTTCACCAGGGCTGAGAACAGATTACTCGGAATCTTTTCAAGTTCCGAAGAATATCACTCAGACCCGGATGAACCACATCCGAACGTCTATGCTCGAGCCTATGATCCAAACCTGGATCCAAATCTGAGATAAGGAAAATCTCAGAGTTTCACAACAGTGACTCACAAGGCTCTAACCAGAGCACAGTGAAGGGCTGCATAATTCGATAGAAGAACATTACCAGACCTGATCCTGTACAGACGATCTCTCTGACCAATGTGCATGAAAGAGTTCAAAAGGAGTGATTTCAAGAGTGACTTCAACAGTGTACTTCAGTGCTATACCTAGCGTAAACAATATGCTGTTTTTATCATGAGTCCAAACTCCGCAACTGTGACAGTGGGCATAATAGTATATGTGTGAATGTGCGGCCATGCTTCCGGTAAAAGAAAATTAGTGTCTGTTTGTTTGCGTAAACCTCTAAAGGTGTAGCTCTAACAGGTACCTACAGCAATGGCTGCATGCTCATACATATACATTCCGCTGCCCATTGGCTCACAGTGGTTTTACCATATTGAGACAAGACAAGCTCTCCTTGCGTAGCAAGACAAAACAACTACTGTCCGTGTCCAGGGCGCTGCCCTTTGATCCTTAGGGAATAAACTGGTCATACACCTCCTAACAAGGAGCATTTCCTTGTGGGTGTATCGGCTCTCCCCCCCTGTTTGCGTAAACCTCTAAAGGGGTAGCTCTAACAGGTACCTACAGCAATGGCTGCATGCTCATACATATACATTCCGCTGCCCATTGGCTCACAGTGGTTTTACCATATTGAGACAAGACAAGCTCTCCATGCGTAGCAAGACAAAACAACTACTGTCCGTGTGCAGGGCGCTGCCCTTTGATCCTTAGGGAATAAACTGGTCATACACCTCCTAACAAGGAGCATTTCCTTGTGGGTGTAGTGGCTCAGTTTTCTGGTAGCGGAGCCCGGAAAGGGCCGCCCGCCTCCCAAAGTCCGCTACAGCGGTCGGCCTCGCCGAACGCTTAACCAAGCGGATAAGAGGCAGCACAATGTCGAGCTCGCATAGCGAAGCCGACGACAGTTCCCAATCCTCCGGGGGATATGATAACGAAGAGACCTCCCAAGGTCCAGCCACTTATGTCGCACAGTCATATGCAACATCTGACCGCATGCTTGCATCATTAGGCATAACGCCCAAGATCGCGCCTGCCTATGATGGCACCACCTCGTGGTTTGAGTATGAACAGTTGATTGACGACTGGTGCGACATAACAACGCTGGATGACACCAAAGGAGGTCCGTCTCTCAAGACGAGGCTCTCCGGATTGGCCGCAGTACAAAAGGAATCACTGAACCGAGAAAGGCTTGCAGCCCCAGATGGAGTAGATTACTTCAAGAAGAAGATGCCTCCATTTTTCGTGAAAGGAGAACAGTACGTTTTCCTGTGGCGTTTCCTCGGCCTATTCAAGGCATGGAAGGGCAACCAAGACTTTGTGACTTGGATTGCCAAGTTTGAGATCGTGCTACAGCGCGTGCAAAACTCATGGATGGATCTCTTACCAGAGATAGCTCTGGAGGATGCCCATCCAGATTTCATGCAAGCTGTGCAGGCAGACCAAACCTTCTTGCGCATGCAGGATGCAGCCGAGAGAGACACATATGCCGCACGCTATTTCGAAACATGGAACAAGGAACGCCTTGACAAGCATCGAAGAGCGTTTCCTCTGAACGATAATCTCCTAGCTCTCCTCTTCCTAGTGCAGTCCGACCTAAATGAGATGCAACGTGAGAGGTTGGTAACAGCATTGACCAACCAAGGTCACCGAATTGAGACCTACACGTACCCTGGGGTACGGCAGACCATGTTCGATCAGTTCTCAACGACCAGAACTGGTCTGCAGGATCCCAACATTCGGCACTCTTCTCACAAGAAGGACCGCCATGGAAGGAGAGACCAACGCCGTAAACGCGGAGGTCGAAACTTCCTCATCCTCGATCAGGGTGAATACGATGGAGTCGATGGATTCTGGCTCCAAGACGAAGACACCCTTGATGAAGGCTTTCTTGCCGCCGAGGATGAAGAAGCTGTCTTCTGGACAGTTGATGACCATGAGGCCTTCGTTGCAAGGAGATTCAAAAAGGGAAGAAGACCAAGAATGCGTCCCGGATCACCGGGAAGAGCAAAGGGTGGCAAGCGAAAAGGACGTGGCCGTTTTAGGCCATACCGCGGAAAAGGGAGAGCCAACCAGGCAGAACATGATCCAACTGATTCCAGCTATTTCGGTAAAGGTAAAGGAAAGGAAAAAGGAAAGGGTGGAAAAGGCAAAGGAAAAGGAAAGGACAAAGGAGATAAAGGAAGCTCCTTCAAAGGCGCAAAGGCAAAAGGCAAAGGTAAGGATACAGCTAAGTCTTCCTCCTTACAAGGAGACCAAACTGGATCTCCACAGGCCTATGAGAGTTCCACCGCACCGAGCTGGGATTCATGGTATGAGGACAGTTATTATACTGACTCCAGTTGGAATTATGCCGCTTATGACGATCAAACGTCTTATACATACTATGCATCACAAGCCTCACGAAAAAAAACACGGAGAAAGAAGAGAAGAAATCAAGCAGGATCATCAGGTAGAGGCACAGATCCGAGCGCGCACCAAGAACCCGTGTTCAACTCATCAGTGAGTTACGTGCCCCAGGTCTTTGAACCATCCGAGGGGCAAGGTGTTGAAACTGCAACAGCGGTGTTTCCGTTGCAGCACACCGTCCTATCTGATCTCACAGAGCGGATCAATCTTGATAAGAACCCTACCTTTGTCATACTTGACTCAGGTTGTACTAGGGCTATGGGTTCCCGCTATGCGGTGAACAGGCTTATCAAGGCCGTGAAGCAACGTGCCCCAGGCATGATTGATTTCACTTTCTCACCTTCGAACACGAAGTTCTCTTTCGCAGATAGTGAAACAGCTCTTATCAAGTAGCGTGTAACTCTATGGTTCAACACAACTCCAAGAAGAGATACAACCATCGAGGTTCTGGATCAGGGGAGAGTTCCCATTTTGTTCTCCATCGAACAGATGAGGAATCTAAGAATGACCCTCGAGTGTAGTCCCACAGCTGACCTAGCAACGTGTGAAGCTTTCGGTTTGTACAAAACCCCCCTTCCTATTAGTACCAATAACCATTTGGTATTGGACCTTCTAGGCTTCACTTCCACCAGGAAGTATCTCCCTAAGTCAGGTACGTCGTTCAGTGCGACGGAGACTTCTCTAGGAGCTAAGAAGCCAAAGGAAGAAAGAAGATCTTATACTAAGATCCCGGAAGGTCGCTGTCCAGCCTGCGCAGGACAGAAAAAGCCTCATACGTTCCTAAAAGGTTGCGACAAAGCACCTGAAGGAGCAGCTGATCCACCACCGAAGGGCATTCCAGGTAAGAAGAAGCCTCTTCCATCTGATCCGGCAGAATCATCTGCCAAGAAACCTGATCCACCAGAACCATCTGGTGATGCTCCTGAGCCTTCCGGACCATCGGAACCATCATCAGGCTCTAGAGACAAACCTTCAGAATCATCTGCACCGCACGAACCTCCAGAAGAAGAAAGACTTGAGGTTCCACCTGCGAAGACAAAGACTCCAAAGGGTCTTAAAAACCTTCTGAAGAAAACCCGCAAATATGCGGTCAAACCTCCTGTTGAGGAGAAGTCTATGGTCCCAGGAGCTGATGACGGGACGGAGGTAAAGCCGCTTGATTCAAGAGAATACCCGGCTCCTGGTACAGACTCACCTACAGGTGAAGAGATTGTCGCAGAACCATCGCCATCTCTTCCCATTGCTCTTCGCAGGATTCATGAGAAGCTTAAGGACCCTGTAGAACTCTATAAGCTTCACCTTAAACACCGTCATATGAGTACGGATCAGTTCAAGCGACGCACGAAAGCCTTACAGATCCCAAAGGAGATATATGAGCTATATGACCAACTGGTCAAAAAAGTGTTCAGCCTGTCAGGAACACGTGAGAGCTCCTTCAAGAGCGAAGATTTCCGGTTTAAGATCAGAGACTTTCGGTGATCTCACCTTCGTAGATCACGGTGAGCTTCCAATTCCCGGCAAAAATAGTCGCTTGATATTTCTTATTCTCTATGACGGAGCAACAAACCTGTTGACTTCCGAAGTAGTCCAGGATAAGGAATAGCATACTACAATGTCGATTATGAATGACTATTTTGAGAAATTTCAGATCAACCCAAGGGTTGTAGTTGGAGATCAAGCATTCATGACTCCAAAAATAGAGGCTTATTACAATCGGCAGAATATCAAGCCTGTAGCAACAGGACCTGGAACACCATGGCCCAACAGGGCCGAAGCTGCTGTAAGATTGCTGAAGCATCAGATTAAGATCATACTTCAGATCCTGAAGGATGGTGACCCTCAGTATAACGGAATCACCATGAAGTATGGCAACCTCGTTCGACAAGCATGTTTGGCAAGAAACTCTTCGATTACCTATGGAGGAGTTACTCCTTTAGAAATGGCCTTTGGTAGGCGTCCTCGAGATGTTATAACACCAGAGAACGCTGATCCCAATCAGTTGACAGGTAATCCAACTGATACGGAAGTCACTGCGAGAGCCATTAAGGAGCTTGCCAACAGGGCTTACCAAGAGGCACGCCAATCTGATGATCCGCGCAGAGATCTTGCGGCCAGACTGTCAATGACCGAAGGACCTTTCTCTTTGGGAGATAAGGTTTTCTACTGGTCAGAGGATAAGTCTAAGATTGGATCAACTGGGTCCAAACATGGATCTTGGCTAAAAGGAAAGGTGATCTCCGAACTCGGATGATCCATGGTAGGTGTGGATCTTGGAACACGCATCGTCCGCGTTAATATCTCAAAACTGAGGAAAAATTATGACATAACATCTGATGTGGAGATTCCTCTCGCGCCTGATGAGGAAACTCTGACGTCAGAAGGTTCTGACCACGCAAGTTGCATGGTCACCTTTGATGCTTCCCTGCAGTCGACAGACCTAACGGTTCCGCATCAAGAGTGTCACTGGCAGGTCACCAGCACTGGAAAGATTGACTTCCTAGAACTCTACGGTGGATCTCCCCGTATGAGTCACAAGGCTGCCCTGTCAGGTCTGCGAGTAGGTCAGCCAGTCGACTTGCGTAGTGGTCTAGATCTTGAGCAACCGCAAGGTCGCTCCAATCTTCTTAGGATCATCAAGGAACAAGAACCTACTATTATTGTTATGTCACCCGATCACTCTCAGTGTTCTAGCTGGTACTCACAGTGGAAGAAAGGCTCTGCCAAGAGACTTTCTGTTTTAAAATTCTGTGAATCGGTCGCAGACCACCAAATGAAGCTCGGACGTTACTTTGTTCTTGAGAACCCATACTACAGCAGGCTCTGGTCTTCAGCAGAAGCAAAACGCCTGTTTTCCAACCGCAAGATCAGCTATGAGGTCTGTAACCTACAAGCCTATGGCATGAAAGATCCAAAAGGATACTATGAATCGAAATCCTCGATTTTCATGCGCAACCTGCCACCGCAGGTTCTAACTCCTCTCCAGAGGCATTCTGCCAAAACGAAATCTCCAACATCTCCACCAGGAGACGAAAAGGGTATTCAAGGCTACGGTCTTAAAACGAAACTCGCACAAGTGTATCCTTATGAATTCTGTGAGACCTTTGCCTCGTGTTTGGCAAGATTCCTGAAGAGAGATACATATGCATCTCGTCTTTCTTTAGTCACAGACATACTAGGATACTCTGGAGATGAATGCCTCCAGGGACTTTCGGAACTTCTTGACCAAGAGTATGCACTTTTGACAGCAAATCCTCTCAAGGATTCCAAACTCCTGCAAGATCCGAAAATCAGATCACTTGTTGCTAGAGTAAATTCCTTATCGAGTAAAACTGAATTACCATTGCATCATTTCAAACCATCACCGTCCCTTGATGCCTTGGTGTCAGACATTACTCGCCTTAGATCAAGACTCTTACCAGGGTCTGGTTTCGAACAGTGTACTCTATACAGATGTACATTTGGAACAGTCAAAGCACTCACCAGTGTAACTGATGGCGTTCTTGTCTTCTGGAACAAGAAGAAGCCCAATTCGACTATGACGTGTTGCTTGCCGCACCAGGTTTCCTGGAATAAAGTACACCCATCAACCTTCTCGGGGGTGCTCTTCCAGATGACAGGCGGCAAGACTTCACCGTCCGTGCGAACCCCGCCGGATGTTATCATGTCGGACGAAGAGGTTTCGCCGTCAGACCCGTCAGAACCCATGAGCACTAATCGCTCACGGATCACATCTGACGATGTCTCTATGCCGGAACCAGATCAGCCGATGCCTCCCGGCACGCCGCCGTCGCGTCCTCCTCCTCCCATACCTCCCCCGCGACTACCGGCCGTTTCCTCCGATGAGCCCGTGGCTCCTGCTCGGGCTAAGCCTCGCGTGCATCCGCCTCCTCGCCTTCCGTCTCCTCGGCGTCTGGGGGGGGATGTGTCGCCAAGGTCTTCATCGGAAAGGAAAGTTTCGCCGCACAAACAGAAATCACCTTCACAGGTGCCGACACCAAAACCTAAACCGAAGGCACATCCACAGGGACCCATTCTTCCGTTACAACAAGATGAAGAAGATTCTGAAGAATAACTGGTCCCGGACGACCCCGGACAACTGTCCGCTCCTCCTCACACCTCTGGTTCACCAGAACCGGAGAGCGATGCCGAGTCAGAAGACACAAGGTATTACTCTGATGAGGAAGGTGACCTGGTCGTAGATGAGAAGGACTGGATCCTTCTCACAGAAGAACAGAAACTGTGCAGTAACACAGGGTCTTTCTCCATGCCTCGGTACATGCATGGCGGACCCGTAGACATCAGAGAGGTAACATCAAGAGTGAGGTCAGACCGAACACGGTATAAACCCACCAAAAGGTTCCGATCTGACATCCGTGAAGAGTATGATCTTCTCACGGAAGAGGACAATGCCTTATCCCTAAGTTCCCCCAGGAACTCAGCAAATCTGACCCAGAAGGCACAACGGAAGGAGGCAACCGCCAAAGAAAAGCGTGAGATGAAGAAACAGTTTGATGAAGCGAAAGCAGCAGAATATCAGAGCTGGCTAGACAATGATGTCTTTGAGCTCGTCGATACACGGAAATTCGGAAAAATATGAAATTATGTCACCGGTCGATGGGTCCTGACTCTAAAAAGAGATAAGGACGGAAACTTCCTTAAGTGCAAGGCCCGATGGGTCCTAAGAGGTTTCCAGGATCGACAAAAGGACATACAGCAAACTGATAGTCCTGCTGCGAGGCGCCCAGGTTTCCGCTTAGCGATTCAACTAGCAGCTAACAAGCTGTGGAATCTGACACACATCGACCTAAAGACTGCTTTCCTGCAGGGTGAAGCCTATTATGAGTCGAGAGACATAATCTGTCAGATTCCTCCTGAAGCAGGTTATCCTCCCTACATTGCAGCGAGGATGAAGAAACCCGCTTATGGACTTAACGATGCACCTCGAAGATGGTGGAACATCGTTGATAAGGCACTCCTGTCTTACGGCCTGGTGCCAACCCGTGCGGATCGCTGTACATATGTTCTGTATGGTAAGACGTCTGCAACAGCAGATGCTGAGATCAAGAAGTCTCAGCCAAAGACCATGGAATCAGCGATTGACTATCTCCTAGATCCCATAGCAGGCAACAATGCCAAGGGTAGACAGGTACATGGAGTAGTCTGTTTACATGTAGATGACCTGTGCATGGCCGGTGATGACACCTTTCGTAAGGCCGTGATTGAATCGATCAAAATGGAGTTTGCAGTCGGTTCTGAAGACACGAACGATATTATGTTTGTAGGACAGAGATTAGTCTGGAAGGATGCTACAGCATCGGTACCAGCACATATCTCAGTAAATCAGAACCTAGCTGTTGAAGCTCTAGAGGAAATTGTTTTTGATAAGAAGCTCAACAATGAGCAACAATGCACACCACAGCAGCGCTCTGCATCGGCCAACTTGAACATGTCCAGAAGATAATTGTGTTGGCCAGCAAAGAGATCTGGGCGCTGGTTCTGAAGGTGTCTTGTTGAGTGTGCCAACCACCTTCCGACTCTGTTGGTCTTGGAAAGAATGTGGAAGCACATCTCTGGTGAGAGACCTGTTACATCTGCCAGTTTTGGCACTGAGGAGGAATAGTCATATTCTCCGGATCCATCAAGGCTCACACATTGTTTTACCTCCGGTGGGAGGCCTGTCTGAAGGTGATGTGCAAGCATCGTACAGAACTGGCGTGGATCACGAGCGTGATTACCGACATTGTTATCCCAGTATACAAGGGGACTGTTGTCCCATGGTCCTTGAAGGACTCCTTCGTAGAGCCTGACTCCATGTCTGGAGTTTAGAGTGAGCCTTGCTCCACTCGCATGGCCATATCGTGAGATCAATTGAGCAAGATCTCTTGGATGCGGATTGAACACCTGTTGGTGACCCATGATGATGAATTGAGGCTCGTGATTTTTCTCACGTTTGTGAATTCGGTGTCCACCGTGTTCGGTGTTTCGACGTGATGCTTCCCGACGAGACTCGGGGTACGAGCTATCCATGTGTGGATGTCGCTCATGGTACGCCTGCACTGCCCTGGGTAGGGCGTGTCCATCACGGCTACGGAAGTTTGATCGTGTGCTCATTACGGCACAATGACCAAACAGGATCAGGAACGCTTGGTTAGCCCGAAAGGCTGATTGCTGTGAGGCTCGAGGCTGAAAGCGGCTGCGGATGATACAGAACATATAGTTCTCATGAACATGTCCGATCTTAATGAAAACGCAGCTCGCAGACACAAATTTTCTTTTAGACGGAAAACAGTCTAAATAGAAAATCCAGCACATGGTTGTGCTACCAGCAAACGAGACTACCACCATATTCCTTGGCAGTAAAATAATCGGTAAATCTCTGTTGAGATATCAATTCCAAGGAAGGCTACCGCTGTGGCGGCAGTCTTGAGATTGTCTATGATCCACCGAACAGTGAAAGCTTTATGTTGAAGAAGTTCACGGAAGGGTGGATGAATGTCTGTTTCTGGTAAATTCCCTGTTTCCAGAGCCTTGATAAGCTCATCAGGTTGCGCCGAGTGCTTTGTTAATGCATCAGCTAGGCAGTACTTCGAGGTTACATGAGCTAGGTCATCTAAAGATCCAGAGTTGGATTCCTTACGAAGCATCTGAATGAGGTGGTGAGTTTCCTTCTGCTCTGGAAGGTGTGTCGTGCCTGCTGTTGTCACAAGATTGTTCGCATCTGTTCTGATATGTATGGGTACGGTCTCTGATGAGAGATCTGCCCACAGTCCCTTGAGGAACAGGCAAGTACCAAAGCAACGCATCAGTGCGTTAAGCTCTGCCACTGTTGTGGACATTGTGGTTGTCGTAATCTTGTGAGACTCATCATCCACCAGGCTACCTCTCGAGGATGTTTCCTTAATAGAGGATTCAGAGAAATCGTTCTTCTTGGAAGAAGCAGCTGCTGCTGATTGTTTCATTCCCTTTAGCTTTGGATTTCGATCTTCAGCAAGGAAAATAACATGTGCTCTCTGAGATGATTTGTCATCATTGTTCCTGTAGGAAACATCAGGGTAACCGAGGATTCTGAGATTTCCTTTCAGCGGCCAAAAACGCAGTTCTACTTCAGTAGACTTCAAAATCCTAACAAGCTTGTTCAATTCTCGAATATCACCGATAGTAGGCTTGGCAGCCTTACTCGCACACCGACTGAAGCGATAACAGATGTGAGCTTGAGTCCGGCTTTGTAGCCAGTTGATCTGTCCTAAAACACTTCTGTAAGCAGTGTTCGCACAGTATACACCACAAGAGATCGCGCTTGGTGTCCTCCTCAACACTAAGTCTAGGTTTGTGGTAACCATGGTTTATAACAAAGATGGCAAGGCCGAAACCACAGATGCCGCCGTTAACATCCCACCGGATGCAAATGTGTTGACCATGAGCAAAATTTTCCTTTCGGCAGTGGGAGGACACGGTTCACGACGAACTCTACCAAGAGCTGAAGAACCAGATACTGAAGAAGAGAGACCAAGGTCACACATGACCATCTCAGACTTCATGGCAACGGGGAGCAATCCAGTGCAGTCCCGTGCACAGCGTCTCTCCACTAACGCGCCGAGGCCCGTCGGCATGGAGGATTTTGTTCGACAGAACAACCCTTGTTACATCATGCATGCCACGGACCTACAGGCATTATCCTCAATCCTGAGGAACGGTCTGGTACCATCAAACCTCCTAGCGCAGGTGGTTACAGCACCAGATTTCCAAGCTCTCGTGAATGAAAACAGTCGTTCCAACAGGGACACTGTTCAGTTCTCAACGCTAAACCTGGCGAATCCCAATCCGACCATGTTGCGTGCCAATAAGGCACTGCTTCTGGTATTCGATGCAAATAACGTAGTGAACGAAGTCACAAACCTGTGGCAGTCGCAAGTAGGGATGTTGGCTACACCAGATGTAGTGCATGCCCGTACTCTTAGCGCCGTATTCGCACCCTCTGAAACACTCTGGGTATCATCGCAATACGATGAGCTCAAGAGCATCGGACCATGGTGGGCAGACCATTGCTCCGAACAGATGCCGTCAGCGACTTACGAGTCGAAGAAATGGTGCGCAAATTAAGGCCGAGAAATCGAATCGGCACTTCGAAAAGTGGCAAGGCGAAATCTGCCACCAGAGCCTCCCAAGGCTAGATCTTCTCACAAGAAGTCTTTTTCTCTGCCAAAGACAGAGGCTGACACAGCTCCAAACCTGGAGCAAACCGCTTCTGCAGGTGAGGTACCTCCGAAAACGGAGACTACTGCAAAGGAGCTCCATCCGAGATCCAAGCTCGCCCGGCAGGCCGAGGCTGACAAGGATCCGGACAGTCTTATGGGACAGCTCTGGAACTCCGACGGCACCAGAAGCGCCACCGAAGTTCTTAAGATAACGACAGGTCACAAACATCCAGAACCTGTTCAGGATACTTCCGCCAACGTAGTTCCTCCCAAGGAAGAATCTTCTGGAACAGAGACGGAACCTGAGGAACCGGATCCTAACCAGGATCGTGACGAAGAATCAGACGATGAGTCGGCATCAAGCGAAAAGAGCTCAAAATCTTCGTCATCCTCAGAACTCCGAGTTGATGTTAATCCGTCTCACAAGACGAACTCTGCACCTGCAGCGTCGGAGGAGAAGAAAGAATCTCCCACGGAAGAGATCACAGAGAAACTTAAGAAGGTCAAACTTGACCAACCAAGGCCTGCAGCAGAATATGTTCAGAGTTCAGACGAAGAGCCACAGAAACCAAATTCTCCTAAAAAGGAGAAGGAAAAATTTCTAGTTCTCTTCGATCCTGAAACAGAAAGTTATTATCGAGTCAACAGAAGCAAGCTCAACCTCGAATACGAGGAACCTGCTGATGAGGAAGATCTCGTAAGAGAACATGAGCGCATCAGCGCTCGACTTCGAGAAAATCGCAAGCACCGAATCTCGAAGTCATCGTCTAACCCGGCTATGCAACAGGAAATGAAAGAGAGAATCTGGGTTAGTCGATGGAATCGAAAAATCCGAAGTCCACTCATGATCAAGGATTCTGAGGCTCCTGACGAAGAGGAGTGGGACAGACCCAGAGATTCGGCATCTTCCTCCTCTGCACCTCCTACCAAGGAGAGATTTGTAGGAGTACGCAGGACAGCCATGAGTCTTAACCAAAGGATACGGCTGATGACACGACCAGATAATCCTCTCTGCGATCTTTGCAACCAGCCTACAGGCTATTTTTGCTATTCCTGTGGTACGATTGTATGTGCAGACTGTCGACTTACCCCACAGGGTAAACAACAGATGTGCGAGTGCATCTTGCCAATCGATTGCCTCGAGACCTCTAAAGTGTCAGCAGGAATGATCTCAGAAGAGCGTCAGGTTTTATACGAGGCCATCCTCACACATGAGGACGTAGATTTGGCAGTCCAGAAAATCAACATGTATTGCGACCACGCAAGGAATTCGTTCATGAGAGCCCATCCAGGCGTTGATCCATGTAGCTTTGATGATATTAGGAATAATCCTCCTAATACTTACACCAGCTCCACAGAGGCTCCAACCCTGGAGGAATACAAGAGCATCAACAAGGGTCACATCAATATCAAGGACTCCAGAACAAGCCACCCGGCGTCTTTTCTCTCTCTTACTGGCTACGAAGACAAACTGGTGCTCGACGCACATTACGAGATAGTTCGTAATAGGATGGCCGGTGTTAACGAAAAGAGAGAATACATAGAGGGCTCAAACCCAGACAGCGTATCACTAAGCCTAGTGGTATGCAACTGGGGAAATATGGATCGAGCGCCGGTGCCAGCAGGGAATCCCAAAAAGAAACTCAAACCTGAGAAGGGATTCGATTACCACCCTCTTATTGACATGTGCTTCAACAATTCAGCACATATTACCCTCGTACTCGAGGCAGGAGCACTTGCGTCAAAGTATTCGATCGCAACCATGCGACAACATGAATACAGAGGGATGCTAATCCATTCTCCTCCCAAGGAGCCTGAGGCACCCTCAATGTATATTGGAGTCAAGGGTGACCCAACAACAGACATCTCTCTCGTCCACCACTTTTACCGTCACCGAACAATGAAGCCTAAGGCTGGTGGTCCCAAGAAGCGACTGTGGGCATGCCACGGTGCGGTATGCCGCCTCACCTTTGGGTACCACAGTACCATCAAGGAGGCAAAAGAATGGGTCCACCCATATTCCGGCCAGAGGATGACGAGAGATGAGTACATGAAGATTATCGGATATGACCCTCTCAAGGGTAAAAATCCTGACAAGGATGGACCCACTGATGGCTCTTACCTCTCACCAGAGGCGTGTCTGACACTGTCGGACCTCGACCCTTCGCCGGTTCTCTGTGAATGGAACGGCCATGTCGAGGGTGATGAGCCACCAGAGGAAGACTTTGAGTCATACGCAGAGATCTTCTCACAAGAAGCATCAAACGATCTTGACGAGATGTGGTGTACAAAAGGGCCTTACAAGGTCATCACCATCGCGATCGTCCATTTCAACTCATACATGACTCATAAGGAAGAACAGAGGCGCGAACTGGTGAACGCGTTCCTCAACGAGGTTCTCCCTTTCAAACCGGATGTAATTGCGGGGGATCTCAATAATATTGCGTCGAGGCTCACCTTAAAAGGTGGAGACGTTCACCCGCGAAACGGTTTGTTTTCTCTATACCTGGAGAAGAAACTTGCAGCATTCAACAGAATAGCAGGAAGGCACTCACAAGTGCGACACCTCTGCTTGAACAACTCTGACCAGCACAGACTGGCACGTGCAGATCGTCTACCGCCGGACCCGGCGAAGAAAGTTGCTGACCTCGACTGTATCAACAGTTATATCCTTGACTGGAGTAAAACGCCGCACACGGCGTCACCTAGTCCAAGAGATGCTACACCTGCCGCCGAAAGAACATACTGGGAACGAGTCTCAGATATGTGGCAGGACATGAACAGAAACAGGGATATCGATATCCGTCTGTTTGTCTCAGTCAAGCAGTACTATTCAACTTTTTCTAACCTTGACCTGTGGTTGAGTCCCTCTGACAAAGATTGGCACAGCCCTTTGGGCTTCACGATACAACCAATCCTTACAAAAGGGAAACACAACCGGTCAGATGCCCAGGTTCAGAAGATCGCTGACAAGCGACAGGCTTACAAGCAGCGTAATGCTGAATACTGGGATTACAAAGACTCATTTATGTATTCATCTGGCAACAGCTGGTACGACAGACAGCAACCACAAGGTAGCTATCACAGATATGGAAGATTCTGGGAAAGGCCACAGCCTGAACGTCCCAGCGAGCCTGAAGGCTCTCCTCCAAGAAGGAGCCAGGCATCATCGTCCTCTTCACAACAAGATCTACCAAGATCGAGATCCAGACCTCAGAGAGCCAGTCTTGTTGACAAGCTCAACATGTCTTTAGAGGAACTGGACACACTTGAGGAAAAACAAGAGGAAGAACATTTGATCCGTGAGATGGAGAGTGTTATTGAAGAGCACGAACGAGAAACATCAAACCTGATGTCGGCTCAAAGAGATGAAGACGAACAGGAGGAAGAATCTTCCAGTCGCAGAAGAAGAAGGAAGTCATCGCGACCGCCGTCTGCTCCGAGCAGCAAGGCACTCCGAACAGATGCCACAGCAGCAGGGTTGTCGAACTGGTTCGGACACCCTAATCAAGGCGGTGCAAAGGGAGAGTCTATCAAGACTGATGAACCTTCACTTCCAAACTCACTAACCAGTGAGCAAGACTTCTCCGTCTTCAGCATCGCGTGGAATGTGTTTCTGCTGCTAATGGGCCTACACTGGATGTGGAAGCAGCTCACCAGGGCTCCCATCAGATGTATGGACCGCCAACAATCAAATGCAAAAGCAGCAGCGAAACGACCACCACCATTTCTCGAACCCGAGAATGAACCACAGACGCGTGAACCTTTAGGACCCAACAGGGTCAATTCTGGAGAAACAACGGATTTGCGACCTGTGTGGCACACTTCCCGAAGCGAAGTCTACCATCTTTCAGACAGCTGTTACCAGCTCAAGCAAGCAAAAGATGTTTCAAGGAAGGTGCTGTGTAAAACCTGCCTCCAGGCAGTACAAGTTGCGGAGATTCGCAGGAACGATCCTTTTCAAAGAGGTGATACACGATCACGTGGCACCGAAAGGGACATTGAACGGTTTCAAACCTATGACGATGCAAGTACTACTCCTCATATGAGGCAATTATTCAGTGATGCATTGCATTCACAAATGGCCGAAGAAGCCATGCAGATTACCTATACATCAATCCCTAAGGGATCCTCGGCAAGAGCCAGAGGTACATCTGCACTCGCAAGTGCCTCATCGTCGTCAGTGCCCAAGGCAATGCCACCAGTGCCTAACAAGGCAAACATGTCACCTCCACCTAAGACTCCTCCGCCAAAGGCGAAAGGAACAGTACCTTCAGATCCTCCGAGACCAAAAGGTCCTACCAGAAGAGGAGGTCAAAATCGGCGCATTCAACGAAAAGCAGCTAGAGAAGCCCATAACAGTGGACTCTGCAACCATGCAGACGCTGCACTTGGCGAAGCCAATCAAGGCCAGGCCATTAACACTATGTGCCGAAACATGGCAGTAAGACACGTCAGCTCTATCGATGCAACGGTAGAAGCAGCCGAGCAGTTTACACAACGCGTGCAACAGCACGTAGAAACATATGATGAAGAGGAACCGTGGAGCACGGAGTTTCTACCAGTCGTGGAAGTCCTATTCAGGAACTTGAGCAGCGACGAAACAACTGTCATACATGACAATCATACGGTAACTATGCCTATTGAGAAATATCTCGACCTCCTCAGAATCGCACAATCATTGCGAAACTCTATCCAGAGAGACAAGGAGGAAAGAAAGGATCATCTTGACACCATCCAAGATACTCTATCCAGAGTGGAAATCCTTCTAACAGCACTGAAGGACTCAAAAACAGTCTTCAATCAATTGGTCCATTCCTCACTAGAGATAGAGCGAAGACATAAAAACCTCAAAAATGTCCTTGAGACACTTTTTGACGACCAAAGCTCTGAGGAAGACCAGTCAGAATCTGACCATGAAGAAGTCCTAACTCCTTCTGCAGCACAGTACTGGAACAGCCTTCATGCCCACGCCTTATCTCCCTCAGGAGATGAAAGTGAAAGATCATGGGCGTCCTCAGACGGACAGCTTGAAAGAAGAAGGGCCGAACGGGCAAAGGCTAAGCAGCCACAACCGGCTAAAGCCGAGGCAACTCCAATCAGCTCACAAGCTGCACCAAAGGCCGAGCCAAAGGCGACTACATCCAACCATGGATATGACACTGCAGACGCCGCCTTCACCAGGGCTGAGAACAGATTACTCGGAATCTTTTCAAGTTCCGAAGAAGATCACTCAGACCCGGATGAACCACATCCGAACGTCTATGCTCGAGCCTATGATCCAAACCTGGATCCAAATCTGAGATAAGGAAAATCTCAGAGTTTCACAACAGTGACTCACAAGGCTCTAACAAGAGCACAGTGAAGGGCTGCATAATTCGATAGAAGAACATTACCAGACCTGATCCTGTACAGACGATCTCTCTGACCAATGTGCATGAAAGAGTTCAAAAGGAGTGATTTCAAGAGTGACTTCAACAGTGTACTTCAGTGCTATACCTAGCATAAACAATATGCTGTTTTTATCATGAGTCCAAACTCCGCAACTGTGACAGTGGGCATAATAGTATATGTGTGAATGTGCGGCCATGCTTCCGGTAAAAGAAAATTAGTGTCTGTTTGTTTGCGTAAACCTCTAAAGGGGTAGCTCTAACAGGTACCTACAGCAATGGCTGCATGCTCATACATATACATTCCGCTGCCCATTGGCTCACAGTGGTTTTACCATATTGAGACAAGACAAGCTCTCCTTGCGTAGCAAGACAAAACAACTACTGTCCGTGTGCAGGGCGCTGCCCTTTGATCCTTAGGGAATAAACTGGTCATACACCTCCTAACAAGGAGCATTTCCTTGTGGGTGTATCGGCTCACCCCCCCCCTTAGGGGAGACCCCTTTAAAGGGGGCTTTAAAGGGGCTTAAAGGGGGGCTTCAAGGGGGGCTCAAGCCCCCGTTTGTCAAAGGGGGTGGGGCCCATCCTCCTGTAGACTCATCGCTGAGTGGCCGCCCTGCTCGGGCTCATATCCCGGCCGTAGCGGCAAGATTGACAGATGCAGGGTAGAGAGGGAGTTGGACGGAAGTCGGAGTATGGAAGGTTTCGGATTCCGGGTTGA
This sequence comes from Symbiodinium sp. CCMP2592, assembly GCA_905221615.1. Classification (NCBI taxonomy): domain Eukaryota; class Dinophyceae; order Suessiales; family Symbiodiniaceae; genus Symbiodinium; species Symbiodinium sp. CCMP2592. The sequence goes on along the minus strand of CAJNDT010002669.1, from coordinate 781,238 downwards.
GTCTGGGGCGGGCTTGAGGTGCAACACATGCAAAGAAGCTCCTTTCAGAAGTACTCTGCCCTTCTACAGCCGGCAATTGGGTTTGGAATCGGAATAAAGCAGCCAATCTGGGCTGCAGCAGCATTAGGCTGCCAATCTCTTGCTTGCTCGTGCTCGCCTTGAAGGGCGGCGCTCGAGGACACTTCTGCATGATACGCTCTTCGAAGCAGCTGCGCTGTGGTGGGTTTTGCGCTTCTTTAGAGACAGGGCTCCCATCCGGTCTTGTCCGGCAGCTCGAAGCTCGACGCCACAAAAAAGAGTGCATCCTACCGGAGCCGTGGCTGCCAGGGTAGTGCTGCGACCCGAGCTCTCAAGGCCCTGCAGGCCCAAGAGAATTCCCAGCTAAGAGCTGACTTCAAGATGGAACTGAACTCATCTTGCGGAACCTGTGATCAAGACTAGATGGGGCAGATGGGGAGATATGAGAAAGCCTTCTGCACAAGACCGAAACGCACCTCCTGTCCAGCCGTGATTCTTCTGGGTGCAAAGAAATTGCGAGAAGCACACAGTATTATAAAATAAGTTCAAGTATATTTGGTACAAATCAAGATCTGGTTTCACGATCAACAACAACGAACATCAGCATGATACACCCAAAGTATCAACAGCAGGTACTGAAGAGGCGATTCGAATTTTCGATGCCCGACCCTGCTCACCCGAAGAGACTTTTAGTATCCGTTTTGCTGCATTGTGTTGTGCAAAGCGACTGAAACTCCAGCTTTGTCTGCTCTTTTAAAGTCTCGGAAAAGCCCCGGCCGAAAGGCGGCTCAGGCACTCGGCCGAATTCCTCGGAAGCTCTCCCTTAGTTCCGACAAAAAAAAGAGCATCTACGCGAGAGCCGAAGGCGGGGTGGTGCCCACCATTCCTGGCTGGCACGCTTTTCGGCTTTTGGAAAGCTCCGGGCCGGCAGAGCATTCATCTCAAGTCCACCAAAAACAACGGAAACCCTTCAAATCCCTTCAAAACACAAAACCCTTCAAAAAAACCCGTAAGACCCTCAACCCGAAGCCTCTTACCCCCCAGAAACTCCCATGGAACGCCTCAACCTTAAACCTGCAACCCTCAAGCCCCCTTGCGCACCCTTAAAGTCGCTCGGACCTGCGCAGCCGGGAATCTGCGCGCCGTTTGAGCATGGCGCCGAGCTAAGCCCTTGGTTGTTTTCCTAGTTGAATAATATAGGGGTTTTTTAGGGCTTAAGTTAATGGGTTTTGGGTTTAGGAAGATGTACGGTGTCCCTCAGGCGTTCGCCTTGGTCAGAGCAGGGCTCGAGGGCTCCAAAGAGGGTCCCGGGGGCTTCGTTTGGAGCCCCGGGGGGCTTCGTTTATTTTCGTTTCCTTTTTTGGGGGCTCTGGGGGCGGCTCTAGTTACGGCTGGGATCAGTTTAGATATTTAGGGTTTAGGGTGTTATGCAGGGTGCTACAGGGTTTGATCATCAGGGTTTTTTGCATTTTCCCCCTACGGTGATCTTCTCTGCTAAGTGCACTAGCAGTTCGGGCTTCTCACCGGTGTCAGGGAGGATTCTATAGGGGGCTACTATAGGGATCCCTTCCCCCATTCCCGACGAAGAACCAGTCAGAGATGGCAGGAGTCCAGCCCCGAAGGGAGAACCTCCGAATCCGAAGCTCTGGCTGTCTAAGCGTGAGATCGATGGGCTTGATCTGCTGGGGGTTCATTCGAAATCCTGTTCATTATATGGGGTTCTTTATTCTGCTTGGAGTCTACTGTAACCATACCCCTAAAACTTATGCGAATCAGTATAAAAGCCTCTGTGTTGATTGAACTCCATGGGTTGCCGATTCAGGAAGCCTCGAGCACCGTTCCCAGTCCAACTCTGGATCAGGATGAATACATCCCTTCCTGTCCCTACATGATCCGAATATGATGATACCACACTATACCTCCCTTAAAACCTTATTCTGATTCTTACAGTCTGCTTTGTTTCTTGACGTGCGTGTGTGAGGAGCAGCCTTCCTATGGTGCAGTTCTCAGGGCACTCGGGGTTGGTAGGCCTGTCATTGAGGCTAGGTGTGCTCCTTGAGTCAAGCAGTTGCAGCTGCGTATTTTTTTCAGCGCTTCTTGTCGTGCAGGTCCTGCGGAAGAGCCCCGGCAGCGAGGCGACGATCTGAGTGCGGCACTTGCCATGACCGAGCCCCCAAAAAAGCAGAGGAAAGGAGCTTTGGGCTTTGGGAGGCCTTCTTGAGTCTCTTGGGGCTTCGCTGAGCCTCAGAAAGCCACCCAAGCGAGAGCCTCGCCGTCATCCCTTTTCCCAAGTACCATTCTAGAATGATATTGCTCCAAGTACCACCATCCTTCTCTTGAACATGAAGCGCTCTCCCAAAACATGCATCTCTCCAAGTTCTACCCGGTTCCATGAGCTTCTTTCGATGACTCAGTGAGTTGTTAATCCGTGAATTCCAGTGGGAAGTTGAGGAGACCCCAGGGCGTTGTCAGTTTCGACATACCCGTCATCAGAATCAGAGGTGTCTGCTTTTGCTGCATCCTTACCGTTCTGGGGCTTCTGGGGTAGATCAGCCAACCGCATTCACAGCCAGAGGTTTTTTTTCAGCGCTGTTAGTGTGCGCTGTCGTCAACGGACTCCAAGTACATATCTCACGGGCTTTGGGGTGGACTTCTCAGCAAATCCAAGAAGGCAAGCCTTCGCAGAAAAATCGGCACAACTGTCAGTGCTTCGCGAAACTTCCCTATTGTGCGACTTCTCAAGGCTCGGGGTGTGCAATGTGTGTCACTGTGGAGAGCCCGTCTGGCATACCAGCAACCACCACGGCGTTTTTCTTGCGTCCAGCTACTTAGGATGGCTCATCAACGTGAGTTTCGCTTAATTTCGAATCCACCCCCGAGCAAGCATGGCGCGGATACCGGGGCAGCCTGCCTTGGAGGCCCTGGCACTTGCATCTGTGAGTTCGAGTTATCGCATCCATGGTGCCTCAGAAGCCATTACTCGGCTGGTCACTTGCAGCGGACCTGGGAGGACAGCTTGCCTGGAATGCCGGAGCTTCCTGAGGAAGCCGCACCGGCCTCGGCACGTGTGCACAACTGTGTGTTCACCTGAATGGCGCAAGGATTCGCTCGGTCAAAACTCAGCGGTCTGCCGCACGCACGTGAGGCTCCTGCATCCGCGCAGCTGTCGCTGCCCTCGTGCCACTCTCAGACGAGCCTTGATATGGAGTCGATGCGCAAAGCCGCCCTTTGCCGCAACATCCCCCCACGTTCTTAGCAGATCTTGGAATACTTCTTTGTAGATCGGGACGGCAAGAAGACTAAAAATAGTAATCATGACAGCAAGAATGACAAGTAATAGAAATACAATAGCTCGGATCAGTCACTTTCTTAGCCATGCGGGGTTTTAGCATTGTCCGATAGATTCAAAGAAGCCTTCGAGGGCCCAGTATCCACCGGCTCCGTTCTCCTTGTTTATCGCTTTCTAGTAGTATGATTGTGCAATTATTTGCATTGTTGTTATTATTAGTCTTCTTCTTATTGTTATTAGTCTTATGCCTATTCTTCTTCTTCTTGTGAGTATTGCTAGTCTTCTTTATGGGTCTTTACTACAGGTCCCGAGCAGGAGCTCAGAGGAGCCCAGAGTCCCTCCCAGGCGCCCTGCTGCGGAGCATCGCCTCCGAGGCCCGGGCGGTCCTCGGCCTCTGCTTCTCGCATGTTTTTTAACGTTAAAAAACAAAGTGGTTGTGACTGCCGATCTGGGCAAGCTCCCGCCGAGCCGATCCCCATCTGTCCTCTTCGAGGTAGAGGCGGTAGAGTCGTATCGTCGTCGTGGGCGTTGCAAGGGTCCGTGTTGGGTGCCCACTGCTGTTCGTGGCCTCTGCGTAGGTCTCTGCCTCACGAAGTCCAGCCTCGGCTCGGCGGTGGTTTTTTAACGTTAAAAAACGAGTTTCGGTCCGAGCGGGCGGAGCGAGAGGGGAAGCTGGAGACTGGGGTATATGCAGGGTTTTAAGGGTTTGAAGAGCAGAAGTAAAGACAGGGGCAGAAGAAGAGACAGAAGACAGCCGAAGAAACGAAGCGGGGGCTTTGCCGAGCCACGCCCATGCCGTTTCGTGTAGAGAGGAAGGAGCTCCGAGGCGCAATCGGAGCCCCCGGGAAGTTCCAGCACAGAAGCGAGAGAAAGCCACGGAAGAGGGCTCCCGTCCCAAAAAAAAGTCAAGAAGCCCTTAAGCGAGAGAAATCACTTGAAAGAGAGCTCCCCCCCCCCTCCGGAAGTTTCCTCGCCAAGAATCCCTTAAACCTATTGCTCCCATACCCAAGGCAGCAGCACACCAAACCCAACCCCGAAGGGGCCCAAGATGGTCGAAGGGCCCCGGAAACTCCGAAGCCTCCAGCGCTCGAAGAACTCGGAAGGTTTTTTCTTGTCCCCGTTTGCGGAGCTTCGCGGAAGTTCGTCCAAGAGTAGTTTGCGTGCAAACGTCTCTCTTGTCAGTTCTCCGGCCTCGCCTACAAAACGCCTCTGCTTCTCTCTCCCACAGCGCTCCACACTCGCCCTCCAATCCTACTCCCATAGCTTCCTCCTCAGAGGTTAGCCTGTGAGAGTTGCAGTTCTTTGAGTGCAAGGAATGCGTAGTGCTCCGCCCCGCCAGTGAAGACCAGCTTCTCTTTCAGATCTGAACTCCGCTCGCGTTGCCATGTCGCAGCTGAGGGCCCTGCTTGCTGAGAGGCCTCCTCTCATGCTTCCCAACCGAGCCCTTACTCTTCCCCGCTTTGAAGACCCTTATGGCGCCGAAGAGATGCGCGAAGGCGACCTGGCAGCTGCCTCCAGAGACTTGTCGGGTCTCAGGGCTCAGGCCGCGTTGCACGCCAGGAGTTTCGGTGGGGTGGGGGGAGGGACGGAGAGTCTTTTCGTCAGGGCTGCAGGTTGCGGCAGTTTCAGTTGCTGGCACCATAAGAGTGGTTTGGGTTCGGCTGCTGTGGGCCAGCTTTTGGGACTTGGGAGGCCGTACACATGGCACTCTTGGTTGGTGTGTTTTTCTAAACGCGAGTGGAGTGAACGCCTGAACTGAGTTGGGTGACACTGACTCAGAACGTCAAGGCATGTTTTGCTTGAAGAGTCACAACTTGCCCTCTTGGGGGGCGTTGCAGTCAGCTCCCCGTTGCGAGAGGCGCGCCACGTCGAAGACATGATGCAGGCAGGTTAGCCCTGACAGCGATTCCTCGTGCATCCTGAACTCTTCGAAGCCCAGCGACTACATTTCGTCTACCAGCCCATTGCGCCTCGGCAGGCGAGTAGAAGCATCCTGGGCGACGTGTGCCTGAAGCAGCTGGACCATCTCACGGCACCCTCGGAGAAGGCGCGCTGCACCGGCAGCTGTGCTGCATCGCTGACTCTCCCCACTGCCCACGCAAACCCCACGTTGAAACGTTTCCACTGTGGCTTCGCGCTGCGCAGGCCCCGAGCGCCGCTCAGCTGCGGCAAGTCAGAGCACTTGTGGAGGCGCCGTGCACTGGAGCTTCCAAGCAGACGCAGCCGTGCTCCAACTGCCTGAACTGTGAAGGTGCAAGAGGACCTTCGGAAGACCATGCAGGAAAAAGAGCTGCGGTCCCGTCTGCAGGACGGAGCCAAAATTGAAACCTGTGCGAGTAGAGTAGATGCGAGACTTTTTGACATGTGAGACGCTGCAAAGAAGCCGTGCTGCTGCATGCATGCTGCGAATCCCGATTTCCGAATGTGTCCTCCCCCCAAACTGCGCCGGGAACCAGCGCCTTGAGCTGCGGGTGCTTAAAGCGGTAAAGCGGGTAGCCCTCACCGGGGAGGTAAAGTCCGCCTAATTTGGGGCCCTACACTGCTAAGGGTGCTTTATTATAGGAACCCCCATTAAGGGATCTACTTTTTGGATCCTCTTGAAAATCTGGGGAGCCGGGGTTCTTCCATCAGCCCCTGGGGGGCCGGAGCCAGGAGCAGCAGAGTTTGCACCGAAAGGAGCTCGAGGACCGCGTCTCGACTGCCTCCTCAGACTTCGCGGGACGATGCTTCACTCCGTTTTCCCCATCATCTTTCTTGGGTCTCCTCGTGCGGAGCAGCAGTTTTTGTGAGCAAGGCCTCCATGCTCACGGCTTCGCAGGAGCAGAGAGCTTCCTCCCAGCAAGCTCTGGAGGCCGTCCGCGCCCATCCTTTCGGCAGTTCGTGGAGTTTCAGATTCAATGGGTGAGAACGGGGCGAGGGGATTCGCAATGTGTGGCTCATGTGGCTGTTGGCTTTACCTGTACCGAAACCATGGCAGCATCGAGGAAGTCTGTGCATTCTGTTCCTGCGGCAGCGTCTGCTTCGGAGGACCAGAAGGAGTTCTTCGAGAAGGCTCTGAAGGACCGTTCCGACGATTCACTTCTTCGCCGCTTGCCGAGTTGAGTTGAGACTCTCCGACGCATGGGGATGCCCTCCGAATGGCAACCCGGAAGAAACCCTGAGATCTTTTCTTTCCAGTACATGCGACAACTTGCTCGTGGTATGCTACGAGTGATTGGGGCCTCCTCGGAGTCAGCCTGGCATGCCCGGCAGGAGCAGAGAGAGGCTCTTCAGAAGACTCCTGCAGCTGCCGAACAAGCTGACCTCGAGGCCTTGGAATCTGTCTCCCATCTCGTTTCGAACTGTCGTTGCAGAGCGTCTGTATAGACTTGACACTATAATTAGTCTCAGCTGCGTTGCACGTAGGCCTTGATGTGACCATGCGGGGCACAACGACAGTAAGCTGAAATAGATAGTCTGCGAGTGTGCACTGCATGGGGCCATTGGGTAAGAGCCTCTCATCATGCGGCAGCTTGAAGGAAGGCCCCCAATTTGACGCCCACTTTTGAAGCAGAGCCTCCATCTTCACGAGGCGGCGCTGCCGGCGGCGGACGGCTCTCACAGCGCCTCCAAGGGGCTCGCGGCCGAAGAGGCGTCCGGCACGACCCAGCATGTTTTGCACAACGCACTGCGTGACCCCAGAACCCAGGCAGCGGTGCCGATCGACCAGGCCGGGGTGTTCCGCATTCTGTGTAATTCTGTGGCATGGGCTTTCCCAGCCGTTCCGAAGCAGGTGCCCAGAGGCCTTCGCTTGGATGATCTGCTGCGCCTGGTGGAGGAGCTTTTTCCTCGAAAGTGTGCTCATGCACCGTGCCGTACACTGTCTGCTGCAAGGAGAACAAAGAGTGGCTTCAAGGCCCCACGGCCCGGGAAAAGATGACGGGCCGAAAGAACATGTACGACGTCACTCCGGAGCTCATCATCGCACGATCCCCGGGCATCCGGAAAGTGCAGTTGCCGTCGCCATCTGGCACTGAACAGTTTCGACTCCCAGCCGAGGTGGCGACGACATGCAGCTTGTTGTTCATTAGGGGGGAGGGTTTCCCTGAGTATCCTCTCTGGGCCAGCCACTGCTGCAAAGACCCTCCCTCTCTCTCCGTCTCCGTCTCCTTCGCTCCAACTCTAAGCTCGTGAGGTGAGGAACGGGTCCTGGAGCTCACCAAGGAGGATGCCGAGAAGATCACGAAATCTCTCGCCGGTGGTGACGACGGAATCTTCGTGAAAGGCTCCCTGCAATGCCGGAAGGGAGCCAAACTCGGAGGTGTGCCCGTGGAAGCTCGGCTCGATCTTTTCATGCGACGGTTTCGTTGAAATTGTATATTTGTAGATCGAGGGATGTCTTCCTCTTTGGTCGTCGAATGCCAATGCGAGTGTTGGAAGTCAGGAGAACCTGGTGATCCAGGGGGTCCTGTGCCGGTTGCTCAGGGTTTGCGTCACGTGTGGTGTAGGTGTTCCCAGAGCAACGGATGCGAAAGTCGGCGAAACATTTGTGTTGATCTGTGAGACTCGAGGCGAGGACGGTGCGCAGCGCAGGGAGTACTGGAAGCATGGCAGTGATGCTTGGCTGATGCGCATGGACATCCCACATTACTCAGGGCAGGTACAGAGGTCTCGGGCAGCGGCAGATGGGATGACTTCTGTCAGGAGCGTCAGGAACGGTGGCGCACCACAGACAACCACGGATGCCGGCCGTGTCAGGACACTGGGCTGCATGGAGCCTCAGCCGTCACGCAAGGGTTTGGCGATGGCATCAACGGTGGTCTTGGCCATCTGCAGGATGCGATCCCTTCGAAGCTCCTCGGGAAGCAGCTCGGCGAAGAAAATGCTCGCCGCAACAAGAAGCTACTCCAGCAGCCGGGCACAGTCGTCGTCCTGCGCACTGGCGCACCTTGATCGCACCTGGCGAAGTCTGGACCTGCGAAGTTTGCGGCCGTCAGAACTTGAGTCAGGTGGCCTACGTGGACGTCGTTCCGCAGGGCGAGTTTGCGCCCCTTTGCGCGTTCGCCTCGCATTTTTGGGGGGAGGACTGCAGAAATGAAGCCCTAAACCCTAAACTCTAAACCGAGCTTTGGCCTCGGTGGCCCCAGCGCGCCGCAGGAGACCGTGGCGTTCGCCGAGTCTCTGCGACTGCATGCTGAGACGGCGCACCCCAGAAATCCAGGACACCCAGAATCGCAGAATCCGCGGTCGTGCGGTGTTGCTTCGACGACTTCGCAAGCAAGATCCTTTGAAGCATCAGCGCCAGGAGCCATGTGCTACTACATCTGCTCGTTGCTTGGCAGAAGAGTTGGGCCCGTGCGTGTGATTCGGAGCATCGAAGCCGAAGGCAGCTTCCAAGGCTCATCTCTATCGGAATACGGGCGGAGATCTGGAGAGACGTCTAGGCGACAGCTCAGGTTCTCGAATTGCCAGCACCTCGTGGCCGGCTCCCTACTGTACACAGTCTTACGGTCTGCAGTCGACAGACCGCCCCTTTAGGATCTTGGAACGGATTGGCAAGCGTCACCCTTCAATCGGGCCCTGGAGCATGTAGCCGCATGCTCCGTCCTGAGTTGCTGGCATCGTCGAGCTTAAGCTTGAAGTGGGTCAGGTTGTCAACAGTCAAGATCCTGTCATGAGGCCGGCGCGTGAAGCAGGACTCCGTGTACTGTGCGGTGATGCTGCGCCGGCCTCGGTGAATCAAATCCATGCAGAGTCAGGGAGGATTTCCGCATTCCCTGTGACAATTTCGCCCGGAGGTTCGACGAGAGGTGCAGCACGCTTGAGTGGCCTGGTTGAGCAGAGCGCCAGAAGCGGGAATTTCAAGATGGCGTCTATTTAGTCTATTTCGCTCCTCCCCGACAGATGGCGCCTTAGGAGGATTTGGTGCATCTTCGAAATCTGGCGCTGCTGCCAGTTGGAGCTCCGATTAGACTTGTGCCTTGTTTCAAGCAGCGTCGTGCCATGAAGTATCTCAGCGCCTTTCGGCTGTGTTTGCAGTGCAGACTCTGCCGGGCTTCTGCAGGTTCTGCGTGGATGGGCAGCTGACTCGCCGATCCAGCACCCCCCTCGCCTGCAAGATCCGCGAGCAGGCGAAAGTCCTGGACGTGTCCAACACCGAGTGCTCCGAGATGAGCGATGCTTGGCTGGGGACAGGAAGCGGAGTGAAGCGCGCAGGTCAGGGTGCGGGTCGGGAGTGCGTGGGTGCTCTGCACTCGCGTAGCACGCAGAGTTGCTGCCACATCCCAGGACAAGCGAATGATCGAAGCAGCGGTGAAGACCAGCGGTTGCAGCTGGGCCCAGATCGCCGGCACCATTCAACTCCAGGCCCGTGCTTTGCTGTGCTTTGCTGCTTTGCCCTCAGTATGCCATCCGGCCCCCTCCCTGGCAAGGTCACCAACCTCGTGGAGTTCTCCGCCAGCCTGGCCATCTCACGGAACGCCCTCACAGGCGGCCTCTGGAGCTTAGTGCGGCATGTACAGACTATAAAAATTGAGCGGCGCTCCGCACCTGCACGTGTCTGTAGGCGAAGAGGTGACAGCAGAGGACGTTGAGATGCGGATGTCCGAAACCTCGCAGGCCCCGGCCCTGCACATGACCCCTAAGGGACTGAAGCGGCCCTGACAGCTGAGGTCCGGAATTCGTCCAGCATCATCAGCGACTGCATGCAGGCCCGAAGCATGAAAGGATCGGGCGGTTCTCTAGCAACGTCACTGCCGCCTTGCCTTCTGCAGGGCCGGCTTCAGCGCATCCTCGTCATTGGGCAAGGAGGCAGCTCACAGCCGCTCTCACATCGGACAGTCCTTGGCGGGCCGTTTGCCCTGCGCAGTGCTTCACAGAGGTACTGGAAAGTCGGTCTTTGCGCGGGAGGTCGTGAGGAGAGCCGTGCAGGTGCATTTTTCCTGCCTTCTGGGTCCGATGTCGCATTCCGTGCATTCCCTCGCCACCGTGGTTTATGTCGTTCGTTCCATGTTGCGGCCTTTCTACCAGGCGCGGGAGGAGGGCGCGGGCCTCATGTTTGGGCTGCGAAGTTGCAGGACCTGCTCAGATCTGAGGCGGTGGGGTCCAGGAAACAGTGATCCCGCTCCGAGTCCCCTTGGCAGAGCTGGAAGACATCAAGGACCCGCCCGGCTTGAGCAAGGTGTGTTTTGTATACGCGTATACGTATGTATGTATGTATGTATGTATGTATGTATGTATACATATTATATATATATATATATGTGTATATATATATGTATATATGTATATATGTATATATGTATATATGTATATATGTATATATGTATATATGTATATATGTATATATGTATATATGTATATTGTGTATATATATATATGTATATGTATATATGTATATATGTATAAATGTATATATGTATAGTTATATATATATGTATATGTATATATGTATATATGTATATATGTATATATGTATAAATGTATATATATATATATATATATATATATATATATATGTATATATATATATGTATATGTATATGTATATGTATATGTATATGTATATGTATATGTATATGTATATGTATATATATATATATATATATATGTATATATATATATATATATGTGTATATATGTATATATGTATATATGTATATATGTTTATATGTATATATGTATATATGCATATATGTGTATATGTGTATAGGTGTATATATGTATATACTAAATACATACGTACACACATACATATATGTAAAACACACACACACATACATACATCGCATGTATGTATGTACGGTTATGCATGCTTATGCATGTATATGTGTGACGACCTACGAGTGTGTATCATTATGTGTCACTATGTAAGTTTGTGCATGATTATCTATGTACGTAGCATGCATGAATCTATGAACGGATGAATGTATGAATGAATGAATGCCTGCACGTCTGTATGTTTGCATGCCTGTATATCTATATCTGTATGTCGGTATGTCTGCATGCTATCCATGTACATACCTATCTACCTGTCTATCTGTCTACCTATCTACCAATCAATCTATCTATCGATCTATCGATCTGTCAATCTGTCGATCTATCGATCTATCGACCTGTCGATCTATCTGTGCGTTTATCTCTGTATGTCTGTCTCTATCTCCATCTCCGCCTCGACCACCTCCAGCTGCACCTCCATCTTCATCTCCATCGCTGTCGATCTCCATCTCCAGCTCTAGCCCAGGTCTAGCTCAAGCTCTAGCTCGTCTCTCTCTCTCTCTCTGTCTACCTCTGGCTCTGTATCTCTCTCTATCTCTATCTCTCTATCTCTCTGTACCTCTCCATCTCTGTCTCTCCATCTCCATCTCTATCTCTAACGTGCCTTGACTTATTGTCAGAATTACCACAGCGTGTAAGTCGTGAAGAACACGAGCCAGACGTGATGTTTCAAAGCAGTCTCCGCGCATGTTGCACGTGTGTCGCGGGTGACGCCCCTGCACAGAGTAGATGCTGTTTACCAGCAGGAAGGAGTCGATCTGCCACTCCTCTGCACTTCAGCTCCCACCGGCTTTCCCTCTTGCAGAATCTGGCATGCGATGTGCAAGTCTTGCAATTGCAACCGAAACGGTTCCTGTGCAGACGCTGAGGTTTCAGGCCTGGGCAGAGCGAGCCTTCGGCAGCGACAGCGACGAGATTTTGAGAGGTGCGGCGCTGCGCTCCATCACCTGATGTTGCCGCGGTAGCTTTTGCTGGGTCAGGCGATCGGCGGCTCGTCTTGGTCCTGGACGGCCTGGATGAAGCCGCCAAGGCCCGCCGACGGATCCTCAATTGGCTCCAGCAGTGGCTGCAGCCCTTCGGCCAGCAATTGGACATTGAACTCTTAGAGCACTCAACCCTGCTGGTTGTCAACGCTCCGGCCCAGGGCAAACGGCCACCGGTGCGTTTGCACCATCATCGCCTCTCGGCCGTCCGGGACGAACCAGCCCGGATCCCAGCATGCCCTTGGAAGGCCTAAGGGTTCTAAAACTTTCAGCAGCATTTCGGTCTATGCAAGCAGCCCGCTCACGCTGCCCCCCGATCATCTGGATTCTGGGCTGAGATGGGCTGAGGGTGCTGGGCAGCGATGGCAGCGCTCGCGAGCCGGCGGGGTCGCCCGTGCTTGGCCAGCTCTCCGAGACGTCGCTGCTGACCCAGGCAGCCCGGCAATCTGCGACTGACTGCAGCTTGCACCTTTCAGGCAGCATCACATCCACTAGCCGCATCAGCTGCCGCAGCGGGCATTTTTGGATCATTTGCGTTGTGTCGTCTCCGCACTTGCAGCTCATTGCGGCTGCAGGCGGATGCACTCGCGTTTTCGCATCTGAGCCGAGCCGTCGCAGGAGCCGCTGCCGGTCTCCTCTCACGTTCGGCTGCACGACGGCGCTGGGCAGAGCCTTGGAGTTTGCACCGTCCTCTCCTGCGAGGAGGCGCCGTCGCCACAGCGGAAAAAGCTCGTTCTCGAGAGTCGCCGGCAGAGAGCTCTCCGGGCACTGGCCAGGGCTTCCTGCGGAAGAGGGAGGAGTTTGGGGAGGAGCTGCCGCCCGGGGTGCACTCTCTGAAGGTGCGCCGCAAGGCCCGCGTGAGCACTCCTGTCCTCAGCCGTAGCTTGAGAAACCGTCGCGTGAGAGTGGCTGCTGACAGGATCCGAAGCAGGTCTTCTCCGCTGCGGTGTGCCTCGACTGCGCCGACCGCTCCAGCGCCAAGGCTCTCCTGGAGCGGGCCTTGCGGATCGCCGGCGGCGATCCGGAGGAGAAGCATCATAGGGTGGTGGTGCGCCGGGCCGACGGCGAAGTCTGGGAGGACCCGTGCTCCCTTCGGAGCTTCGGAGCTTCCACCGTTTGCGTGCGACTGCCAGGACTACAGGCCCATTAGCTACGGCGTGATGCTGTCCTGGCCCAAAGGCGCCTTTCCCTGCCGCGCCTTCCTCAAGACCGACGGCTCTGCGGAAGACGGTGAAGTCGAAGACGCACAAGTGTGCAGGCCTCAGATCGAGCGCTCAGCCAGCAGCCGACTTGCCCAAGCACGTGCGCAAAGCATATAACGACGAACAGGAGCCTCCGCGAGATGCCGGCCGGCATCTTTCTCTCGGCTGACCTGGAGCCAGGCTGCCGCTTTCTCCCTCTTTTTTGGGCTCTCTTGCTGCAAGCCTCCGTGCTGAGGCGATGAGGTCGAGCTCGGGAGCGGCTTGCAAGAACTCCTGCCTCTCGACCGCCTCTTGGCGAAAACTTGGACGGTGCTGCCGTCGCATGCATGTGTGCGCAGACGTTGCAGATGCTCAGGTTGCTTCCGCGTGGTCCTGGATACGCCCGTCCCGCGCTGCCCGGCGATGCTAAACGAGATGACGGTGCAGGATGAGCTGTCCCTGCAGCCCTGGCCTTGGCTGTCGCAGCGCGATCTTCGGAGAGCGTCGGGAACTCCGGCAGGCTCGGCTTCGCCCCGCTGGAGATCCTGCCGCTCAGTCCTCCTGCGGCCTCGAGGCCCCCAGAGCTACTCTTCTCTGCGGGTGGCAGAAGCCCCGCCTGGCTTTCGCAGGATCTCGAAGTTCGGTGAGGAGGAGCTGCGAGCGCTCCCCGAAGCGGCCCCTCGACTCGGGACGGCATGAAATAAATTCGGTGTCAGTGATGTGATATGTCATGATATGTCGCATATACGCAGCGGGGGCGTCTCATTTCTAGCATACCACCAGAGTCACCAGAGTGGCCTTTCCCAGCGCAGGTTTGGCGGACGCCGCTCATGGCCAGCATCCTGGGCCCCGTCCTTATTTTACTTGAGCGGGGGTCAAGGGGGGAGGTTTCTGCACGATAAATTTGAAATTAACTATCCATGCTATCAGAAGACTGGGAAACTGACCCGGCAGAGGCACATATCCTCGGGGCCAGAAGGACCGGAGCACCAAATGCCTCTGCTCTCTGGCTTCTGATTCCCGTTTTGGACGACCTAGCCTCTCCCTTTCTCGCCCTCTCGAGGTTGTAGACAGAGAGTACATCAGTATGCACATCACCATTGGTGATGACTGCTGCAGAAAGCGCTCGACGGCGCCACGGCAGAGCTGGTGCTGATGGAGCACGCTGTGAAAACGCTGCTGAAGCAGGCGAGAGCCAGAAACAGTATAGAATCGTGTGAATGTGTCGCAGCCAGAAATGCTACAAGTCTGGTGCGTCTGTTGCGTCTGCCGGTGTATCGGCAGAGCCAGGCAGAGGAGCGGACCGGCTGCAAGGAGCTGCGAGCAGAGCTGGGCCCGCTGTGCTTGGCCAAGCTCCAGGCAACTCCGCCGGGCACCGCAGAGAACTTCTGGAATGCGCTTGCGCTCTCACTGCAGGCGGGCCAGCGGCTGCTGTTGGAGTCGGACTTCACCAGCCAGGCAGGAGCTGCACGAGCACCCATGGGTGACTCTGCATGAGGTCTTGGAAGACCTCCATCCAGTCCCAAGTAGAAGGAGCGAGAACAGCAAGCGAAGTTCCCTCTTGATGTCCATAGAGGTTGATACAGTCGACACTTCAACATCAGCACAAAGATGCATGTGAGTCGCTCCTTTGGCCATCTGGGGCATGCTGCCCTCACCACTCGAACCCATCAGGCATGCACTGCTGACCTAATTGTTATCTGTTTCTGCATCCAGGTCGTCTTCCAGGAAGCGCAGCTCGGGCACTTGAGATTCTTCGAGCCGTCTGGCCAAGCGGTGTCGCAAGCCGCGCTTGCAGATTCATCGGCTCGAAAGCTCGCAGTGGTCCGCACTCGTTGCCAGGTGCAGCTGTACCACCTGCGAATGCAGGAGTATCTGGCCGCAGAGGCGTCGCGCGCAGATGGCACTTGCATGCATTTTTTTTAACTGACGTCGGGAGCGTATGATGTTGATGATGATGATGATGATGCTGCTGATGAGTCGCGGCTGGCAGGCCCGGTTGGCGGGTGCCCAAGCGCCGGCCTGGAGTGAAGCCTTCGAAGAAGCGCAGCAGCAGCCGATGCTGCGAGGCCTGCGCATCGTGCCATTTTTGCAATATCATTTGCGTGTATTCAGTTTTCACAAAGGGAAAGCAAGCTCGCATACAGCCATAGTTACAAAACAAAAGAACCATGGCTTCAGCTCCGGGGTCCCACAGGTGCCCTCCGCTTCTGTCTGATGATGCAGACGGCCCATGCGGCGGAGGCGGAGATCGACCTTGTGAATTTAAAGCTGGTCGAGGCGGACGCAGAGGCTTTTCAAGGAGTCCTTGTGCATAGGCGAGAGGGCGAGCTGACACTGCTGTGGTCGCTGCAGAGTACGTAGGAGCTCTGCTTTGCAGCGAGAAGCTGGTTCTCAACTTGGATGAGAACCATCTGGGTGAGGGACCCGGGGCTGCTCGGGTTCATTCCAACCGCCATCGGTGGCGTCTGTGGGCCAGGCATGTCATAATATGCGCGGTGAGCTTGCGGAGGCTCAGTACAGCCCAACCAGCCAGCACGAACAGCCAGCACGTGGAAGGATTCCGTTTCAACAGGGTGTGACAGCTAGTGGCTGTTAGCATGATTAGCTCGCTCAGGTCTCGGGGGTCCAGCAACTGATTGATTTCAGAATGCTCATTGACGGATTTTGCTTTCGGGGGCTTCTGCTCCAGTGCGAGGCCCCGAAGGCGGCAGCAGCCTGGCCTCGGCACTGCCCAAACGCCTCCGACGGCTGGAGCTGAAGCTGCATAAAAACAGAATCGGCCGGGGATCCCAGGGCGATTCCTCGGATGGCCAGGAAGGGTGCTCCTGATGTGCGAGAGCTGGAGAAGGGCACCACTGCTGTTGCATCTGCACTTCTGCGTAGCGCTCTTTCCCAAAGGCCTCGGCATCTCTTGCAGTCCAATGACCCAAGAAAAAACATTGAGAAACGTTTTGATGGCGTCCATACAAGTCTTTATGCGATCTCGATGGGGACAGCGCGGTTCCACATCCGCGGGTCCACATTGTGCAAGCCTTGTACCTTCCAGGTCTCGCCCAGTTGTCAATCCTGGGTTGAGGGTGTGATGCATGCAGAATACGTTACCTGAGACGTGAGTCAGCGGTGCCAAGTCCGTCCGACAATGCAGAAGAAGACCGACGAGCCACCTCAGCAAGCTTTTGCGCAGTAACGGTCGGCAGACATGACATCGCCACCAAATCCAAACCAGGCGAGGGCCAAGATGAAACAGGACCCAAGACTTGAGCATCGTGGAGCCTCTGTGTAATCGAGTTTACTGAGCCAAAAGATGTGGGCACTCTGCGAAAAGTTCGGTGCAGAGCGGTTTCGCCCGAGGCGTGGCGGGCGCCCGCGCCCTGGCCGCCAGCTTGGCCGAGCTCCCGCTCCAAGAGCTGCGGCTGGGGCTGGAGCTGAACGAGATCGGCCCGGGGCCCCAGGGAGGAAAGGCCCATATCTGGCCCGGGGCTCGGAGCTCCGAGGGGAGGCTCGGAGCGGATCTCTGCTTCTAAGGTGTGCCCATGAAGAAGCCTTGAGTTCTGCATCCAACTTGATGCGCATGACAGATTCCAGCATGCCTCCGAGGCGCCGACGGGGCCCAAGCCTTGGCAGCTGCCATGGCCAAGCTGCCCCAGCTCCAGAAGCTGGAGCTGATTCTGAGCCACAACTCGCTGGGCTCGGGGGCCCAGGTGTCTGCGGCCGTTAGGTCTCCGGGGATCCAGGTTAACCTCGCAGCCTTGTGGAGACACGTCCATGGCGAGTCTATGACCTTTCCTGACTGAGTCGAGCACCGTTTCGTCGTCAAAAGCCCAAACTCCTTGAAATCTCCTTCTTTTGGAGGGTCAGGCGAAGCTGCTGCATGGATTTCCGTTTCTTGCTGTTCCAATCTGCGAACTGCTTCCGCGGATTCCACCGAGAGAGAGCCTGAGTGAGAGATGCAGACACGGAGTTATTGGTTTCCATGCGCAGCCAAGCCCTTACTGTATGCTGCGAGCTGCCTCCTTCCCACACCACTTGCGGCAGAGCGTTCAGCAAGCCTGCAACTCGGGGAGATGCTGATCCCACGCCCAGTCATGCCGTTGCTGCTTGTAGATGGTGCGCCCTGGGAGGTCCCAAAACACAGTTCATGCCCACAACCCAAAGCCACAATGAAGGATAGAGCGGCGGCTGAGTTGGGAGGCAAGCGCAAGGTGTCGACCTTGCAAAACTCCGGCATGAATTCGTAGACCGCGCGTTTCCTGCCTCCTGGTTCGAGACCTCATCTGGTGGCTTCTGGATCTCAGCTTCTCTTCAGCCCTTCTTTTGGCAGAATTTGCTTGGAGTCGCGGCGTAATGGAGCCTCCGGAACGGGCAGATTATGGGCACTCTGCGAAAAGTTCGGTGCAGAGCGGTTTCGCCCGAGGTGTGGAGGGCACCCGCGCCCTGGCCGCCAGCTTGGCCGAGCTCCCGCTCCAAGAGCTGCAGCTGGACCTGCAGGGGAATGAGATCGGCCCGGGGCCCCAAGGGAGGAAAGGCCCATATGGCCCGGGGCTCGGAGCTCCGAGGGGAGGCTCGGAGCGGATCTCTGCTTCTAAGGTTTGCCCATGAAGAAGCCTTGAGTTCTGCATCCAACTTCATGCGCATGACAGATTCCAGCATGCCTCTGAGGCGCCGACGGGGCCCAAGCCTTGGCAGCTGCCATGGCCAAGCTGTCCCAGCTCCAGAAGCTGGAGCTGGATCTCTATCAGAACTCGCTGGGCTCGGGTGCCCAGGTGTCTGCGGCCGTTAGTTCTCCGGGGCTCCAGCTTAACCTCGCAGCCTTGTGAAGACGTGTCCATGGCGAGTCTATGACCTTTCCTGACTGAGTTCGCGCACCGTTTCGTCGTCAAAAGCCCAAGCTCATTTAAATCTCGTTCCCTGGAGGGTCGGGCGAAGCTGCGCGGGTTTCCGTTTCTTGCTGTTCTGGGCTGCAGTACCGATCAGACATTTCAACTGCTTCCACGGAGAGTGCCGGAGTGAGAGATGCAGACGCGGAGTTATTGGTTTCCATGCGCAGCCAAGCCCTTGTGCTGCAAGCTGCCTCTTGCCACGCCACTTGCGACCGCGCGTTCAGCAAGCCTTCAACTCGGGAAGATGCTGATCCCGCGCCCAGTGAGGCCGTTGCTGCTTGTAGATGGTGCACCCTGGGAAGTGCCAAGACGAAGTTCATGCCCACAACCCGAAGCCACAAAGAAGGATAGAGCGGCGGCTGAGTTGGGAGGCAAGCACAAGGCGTCGAGTTCGTAGACCACACGTTTCCTGTCCGAAGCACAGCTCCGATCCAACAGAAACGGCCTGGTTCGAGACAGACAACTTCTGGTGCCTTCTGGATCTCAGCTTCCCTGAAGTCTTTTTCCCGCAGACTTTGCTTGGAGCCTCTGTGTAAACGAGCCCCTGGAATGGGCAAAAGATGTGGGCACTCTGCGAAAAGCTCGGCGTGCAGAGCGGTTTCGCCCGAGGTGACGCGGCCGCCTGCGCCCTGGCCGCCAGCTTGGCCGAGCTCCCGCTCCAAGAGCTGCGGCTGGAGCTGCGGCAGAACGAGATCGGCCCGGGGCCCCAAGGGAGGAAAGGCTCATATGGCCGGGGCTCGGAGCTCCGAGGGGAGGCTCGGAGCGGATCTCTGCTTCTAAGGTTTGCCCAAGAAGAAACCCTTTTGAGTTCTGCATCCAACTTCACGCGCATGGCAGATTCCAGCATGCCTCCGAGGCGCCGAAGGGGCCCAAGCCTTGGCAGCTGCCATCGCCAAGCTGCCCCAGCTCCAGAAGCTGGAGCTGTTTCTGATCGACAACTCGCTGGGCTCGGGGGCCCAGGTGTCTGCGGCCGTTAGGTCTCCGGGGATCCAGGTTAACCTCGCAGCCTTGTGAAGACACGTCCATGGCGAGTCTATGACCTTTCCTGACTGAGTCGAGCACCGTTTCGTCGTCAAAAGCCCAAACTCCTTGAAATCTCCTTCTTTTGGAGGGTCAGGCGAAGCTGCTGCATGGATTTCCGTTTCTTGCTGTTCAGGGCTGCAGTACCGATCAGACATTTCAACTGCTTCCGTGGATTCCACGGAGAGAGTGCCGGAGTGAGAGATGCAGACACGGAGTTATTGGTTTCCATGCGCAGCCAAGCCCTTACTGTATGCTGCGAAGCTGCCTCTTGCCACACCACTTGCGGCAGAGTGTTCAGCAAGCCTGCAACTCGGGGAGATGCTGATCCCACGCCCAGTCATGCCGTTGCTGCTTGTAGATGGTGCGCCCTGGGAGGTCCCAAAACACAGCTCATGCCCACAACCCAAAGCCACAATGAAGGATAGAGCGGCGGCTGAGTTGGGAGGCAAGCACAGGGTGTCGAGTTCGTAGACCACGCGTTTCCTGTCCGAAGCACAGCTCCGATCCAACAGAAACGGCCTGGTTTGAGACCTCTTCTGGTGCCTTCTGGAATCTGCTTCCCTGAAATCTTGCGTACTGGAGCCTCTGGAACGGGCAAAAGATGTGGGCACTCTGCGAAAAGCTCGGTGCAGAGCGGTTTTCGCCCGAGGCGACGTTGGCGCCCGCGCCCTGGCCGCCAGCTTGGCCGAGCTCCCGCTCCAAGAGCTGCAGCTGAACCTGCTGCTTAACAAGATCGGCCCGGGGCCCCAGGGAGGAAAGGCCCATATGGCCGGGGCTCGGAGCTCCGAGGGGAGGCTCGGAGCGGATCTCTGCGTATAAGGTTTGCCCAGGAAGAAACCTTGACTTCTGTGTCCAACTTCATGCGCATGACAGATTCCAGCATGTCTCCGAGGCGATGACGGGGCCCGGGCCCTGGCAGCGGCCGTCGCCCAGCTGCCCCTCCGGAAGCTGGAGCTGGATCTGTGGGACAACTCGCTGGGCTCGGGGGCCCAGGTGTTTGTGGCCGTTATGTCTCCGGAGCTCCAGGTTGAAAAGTTGACCTCGCGGCCTTGTGAAGACACGTCCATGGCGAGTCTATGACCTTTCCTGACTGAGTCGAGCGCCGTTTCGTCGTCAAAAGCCCAAACTCCTTGACATCTCCTTCTTTTGGAGGGTCAGGCGAAGCTTTTCGGATTTCCGTTTCTTGCTGTTCAGGGCTGCAGTACCGATCAGACATTTCAACTGCTTCCGTGGATTCCACGGAGAGAGTGCCGGAGTGAGAGATGCAGACACGGAGTTATTGGTTTCCATGCGCAGCCAAGCCCTTACTGTATGCTGCGAAGCTGCCTCTTGCCACACCACTTGCGGCAGAGTGTTCAGCAAGCCTGCAACTCGGGGAGATGCTGATCCCACGCCCAGTCATGCCGTTGCTGCTTGTAGATGGTGCGCCCTGGGAGGTCCCAAAACACAGCTCATGCCCACAACCCAAAGCCACAATGAAGGATAGAGCGGCGGCTGAGTTGGGAGGCAAGCACAGGGTGTCGACCCTGCAGAACTCCGGCATGAATTCGTAGACCCCATCCGATCCAAAGAAACGGCCTGGTGGATCTCTGCTTCCCCGAAGTCTCTGCCGCAGATTTTCCTTGGAGGCACCGCATATAGGAACGGGCCCAATATGGGCACTCTGCGACAAGCTCGGTGCAGAGCGGTTTTCGCCCGAGGCGACGTTGGCGCCCGCGCCCTGGCTGCCAGCTTGGCCGAGCTCCCGCTCCAAGAGCTGCAGCTGAACCTGCTGCTTAACAAGATCGGCCCGGGGCCCCAGGGAGAAAAGGCCCATATGGCCGGGGCTCGGAGCTCCGAGGGGAGGCTCGGAGCGGATCTCTGCTTGTAAGGTTTGCCCAGGAAGAAACCTTGACTTCTGTCCAACTTCATGCGCATGACAGATTCCAGCATGTCTCCGAGGCGATGACGGGGCCCGGGCCCTGGCAGCGGCCGTCGCCCAGCTGCCCCTCCGGAAGCTGGAGCTGGATCTGAGGCACAACTCGCTGCGCTCGGGGGCCCAGGTGTTTGCAGCAACCCGAACCCGCGGTTCAAGCTCTTATAGACACTTCCGACACCGAATCCCTTGTTGGGAGCGCTTTGCTTGCAAACCCGTCCAAACCTTTAAAACCCGAGCTACCCTCCGTTTCGGAGCCCCGAGCCGGCCCAGGCGATGAAGTGAAGGAGGAGCTCCGGGGCCAACTCGACGCGCTGCCCATCCCGGAGAAGGACATCGAGATCTAAAGACGAGACTGAGGCCTCCTTGTGCTGAGGCCTCGGAAGTTCTTCCTTGAGGTTTTTGGGGGTTTTCTTCCGTTTTGGGAGCACCCGCGGGTGGTTGGAGAGGAGCGAGGCTTCGGACAAGCCCCAGCCAGGTCCGAGGAGCGAGGCGGAGCAGTGGAGTGCCATGGTGCGCAGGTCGCCTGTGTTTCGAGGCATCCCGGGCCTCGGGCTCCGAGCCTTCCGCCCTGCTCGGGCTCGTCCCGGCTGTAGCGGCGAGGTCGAAGGGATGCCGGGAGAGGGATGGAGGGTTAGGGAGGTCCTTTCGAAGTATGTCGCCTGGGACAGCCGGGAGCTCTCGGGTTTGGAATCGGAATGAAGCAGCCAATCTGGGCTGCGGCAGCATTAAGGCTGCCAATCCCTTGCTTGCTCGTGCTCGCCTTGAAGGGCGGCGCTCGAGGACACTTCCGAATCATATGCTCTTCGGAGAAGCTGCGCTGACTTAGGGTGGGTTTTGCCGCGCGCCTTTAGGGACAGGGTTTTCCCACCCGGTTATCAGCTCGAAGCTCGACGCCAGAAAAAGAGCGCATCCTACCGGAGCTGTGACTGCCAGGGTCGAGTCGTGCTCCGACCCGAGCTATCAAGGCCCTACAGCCCCAAGAGGATTCCCAGCAAAGAGCCGACTTCAAGATGGAACTGAACTCAGCTTGCGGAACCTGTGATGAAGACCAGGTTGGGAGATATATGAAGGCTTTCTCCATCTTTCTCCACAAAACCGATATGCACCTCCTGTCTAGCCGTGATTTCCGTGAGATATGAGAAAGCCTTCTGCGCAAGACCGAAACGCACCTCCTGTCCAGCCCTTTAGGTGCAAGAAATTGCGAGAAGCACACAGTGTCATACAAGAAGTACCAGTATATTATGTACAAATCGGGATCTCGTCTCACGATCAACAACAGCGAACATCAGCATGATAAACCCAAAGTATCAACAGCCGGTACTGAAGAGGCGAGTCGAGTTTTCGATGCCCCACCCTCCTCACGCGCAGAGACTGTCAGTCTCCGTTGTGCTGCATTGTGTTGTGCAAAGCGACTGAAACTCCAGCTTTGTCTGCGGCGGCACTCTTTCAGCGCTTGAGGTCTTGAGTATCGCTTTTCAGGGTTGGGTTCTGGCGATTTCTTCGCGGTTTTGGGGTTTAAAGCTGGGCTGCCTTGGAGAAGCCCCGGCCGAAAGGCGGCTCTGGCTCCGCCGGCCGAATCCCTCGGAAGCTCTCCTCTTAAGTCCCACAAAAAGAGCATCTAGGCGGGGCTGGTGCCCACCTCTGGGACCTGGCTGGCGCGCTTTTCGGCTTTTGGAAAGCTCCAGAGCCTGGATCCAAAGTCCACCAAAGACGCCGGAAACCCTTCAAAAATCCTTCAAAACACAAAATCCTTCAAAACTATGAAGCCCTCAACCCCTTAAACCCTTTAAATTCCATGAAACGCCAAAACCTTAAACCTGAAACCCTGAAGCCCCGTTGTGCACCCTTGCTCGGGCCAGCCGGGATCCGCGCCCCCGAGCATGGTGCCGAGCCTAAGCCCTCAAACCCTATAAAATCCCATGAAGCATATACCACGAGGCTTCAACCACTGGCTCCTCCTAGTATAGGAGTTCTAGCTGTACCTGGCCCCCTTTTGCACCCTTTAAATTCAGCCCCAACAGCCGCTCGCCCGCGCGGCCCCGGAGCATGGCGCCGAGCCCCATCGCGGGGGGCGGCTTTCCGCTGGCTTTCGAGGACCGCCTTGGGCCGTTCAGGCCGGATGAGGGATGTTTCTAATCGTCATGGTTTTTTTAGGGCCAAAAAAAGGGGGCTCTTTTGGGTCTTAAGTTAATGGGTTATAGGGGTTCGGAAGATGTACGGTGTCCCTCAGGCGTTACGCCTTGGCCAGAGCAGGGCTCGACGGCTCCAAAGAGGGCTCCCGGGGGCTTCGTTTCTTTTCAATTCTTTTTTGGGGCTCTTGGGGGCGCCTCTAGTTACGGCTGGGATCAGTTTAGATATTTGGGGTTTAGGGTGTTAGGCAGGGTGCTACAGAATGCTACAGGGTTTGATCATTATATGGGGGCCGGCAGGGTTGTTTGCCTTTCCCCCCTACGGGGATCTTCTCCACTACGTGCACTAGCAGTTCGGGCATCTCACCGGTGTCAGGGAGACTGTCTGGTTCTTAGTAGGAATGGGGGCATGAGTTATGGGGGCTGTGATTGGGGATTGTATAGGGGGCTACTTTGGGGATCCCTTCCCCCATTCCTACTAAGAATCAGACAGAGAGGGCAGGAGTCCAGCTCCGAAGGGTTCATTCGAAATGCTGTTCCTGATGGGGTTCCCCTAAAACTTATGCTAATAAGTTTTAAAGCCCTTGTCTTGATTGAACTCCATGGGTTGCCGATTCAGGAAGCCTCGAGCACACTTCCCAGTCGATCTCTCTTGGGGTTTGCAGGCCTACGAGCAGGACTTTAAGCATGCGCCTTGAGTCAAGCAATTTCGTCTTTTGTTGCGCTTCTTGTCGTAGGTGGCCAGCCCCATGGCGGGTCCTGGGGAAGAGCCCCGGCAGCCAGGCGACGATCTGAGTGCGGCACTTGTCATGACCGAGCTCTCGAAAACAGAAGAACGGAGTTTCGGGCTTTGGAAGGCCTTCTTGAGCCTCTTGGGGCCTCGGAAAGCCGCCCAAGCGAGAGCCTCGCCGTCATCCCTTTTTCCAAGCACCTTTTTTCCCTCTTGGAACAGGAAAACGCTATTCCAAAACAGGCAGCTCCCCAAGTTCTGCCCGGTTCCATGGGCCTCTTTCCCTGATTCGGTGAGTTCTCAATCCGTGAATTCCAGTGGGAAGTTGAGGAGCCCAGGGCGGAGAGCCAGGGTTCGACAGTTTTGACATACCCGTCATCAGATTCAGAGGTGTCTGCTTCTGCTGCATCCTTACCGTTCTGGGGCTTCTGGGGTAGATCAACCAGCCGCATTCACAGCCAGAGGGCTTTTTTCAGCGGGAATCCTGTACTGTTAGTCTGCGCTGTCGTCGACGGACTCCACGACACATCTCACGGGCTTTGGGGTGGACTTCTCAGCAAATCCAAGAAGGCAAGCCCTCGCAGAAAAATCGGCACAACTGTCGGTGTTTCGCGTACCCTGTTGCGTGACTTCTCAAGGCTCGGGGTGTGCCATGTGTGTCTCTGTGGAGAACCCGTCTGGCATGCCAGCAACCATCACGGCGTTTTTCTTGCGTCCAGCTACTCAGGATGGCTCATCAACGTGCGTTTCGCTTAATTTCGAATCCATCCCCGAGCAAGCATGGCGCGGCTACCGGGGCAGCCTGCCTTGGAGGCCCTTGCACTCGCATCTTTCAGTTCCAGTCATCGCATCCATGGTGCCTCACAAGCCATTTCTCGGCTGGTCACTTGAAGTGGTACCTGGGAGGACAGCCTGCCTGGAATGCCGGAGCTTCCTGAGGAAGCCGCACCGGCCTCGGCACGTGTGCACAACTGTGTGTTCACCTGAATGGTGCACGGATCCGTTCGGTCAAAACAGCATCTGTTTCTCAGCGGTTTGCCACACGCACGTGAGGCTCCTGCATCCGCGCAGCTGTCACTGCCCTCGCGCCACTCTCAGACAAGCCTTGAACTTGATGAGGAGGCGACGCACAAAGCCGCCCTTTGCCGCATCCGCGTTCTTAGCTTGTCTTGCTATGCTTCTTTGTAGATCGGGACGGCAAGAAGATTAGTCTTAGCCATGCGGTTTTTGGCACTTCCTGTCCGATGGATTCAAAGAAGCCTTCGAGGGCCTAGTATCCACCGGCTCCGTTCTCCTTGTTTATCGCTTTCTAGTAGTATGGTTGTGACTATTATTGCCATTCTTGTTATTACTAGGTCTTCTTCTTACTGTTATTACTCTTATGCCTCTTCTTCTCCTTCTTGTTGTGAGTATTGCCAGTCTGCGTTTGGGGTCTTTTCTGCAGGTCCCCAGCGTCAGAGCCGAGAGTCCCTCCCAGGCGCAGGCGCTGCGGTGCTGCGGAGCCTCGCCTCCGAGGCCCGGGCGGTCCTCGGCCTCTGCTTCTCGGGAGTTTCGGTCCGAGCGGGCGGAGCGAGAGGGGAAGCTGGAGACTGGGGTATATGCAGGGTTTTAAGGGTTTGAAGAGCAGAAGTAAAGAAAGGCAGAAGAAGAGACAGAAGACAGCCGAAGAAACGAAGCGGGGGCTTTGCCGAGCCACGCCCATGCCGTTTCGTGTAGAGAGGAAGGAGCTCCGAGGCGCAATCGGAGCCCCCGGGAAGTTCCAGCACAGAAGCGAGAGAAAGCCACGGAAGAGGGCTCCCGTCCCAAAAAAAAGGTCAAGAAGCCCTTAAGCGAGAGAAATCAGTTGAAAGAGAGCTCCCCCCCCCTCCGGAAGTTTCCTCGCCAAGAATCCCTTACACCTATACTCCCATACCAAAGGCAGCAGCACACCAAACCCAAGTCCGAAGGACCCGAAGATGGCCGAAGGGCCCCGGAAACTCCGAAGCTTCCAGCGCTCGAAGAACTCGCAGGGGCTTTTTCCCTTTGCAGCTTCTCGGAAGTTCGTCCAAGAGTAGTTTGCATGTGCAAGCTTCTCCCTTCTCAGTTCTCCGGCCTCGCCTGCGAAACGCCTCTGCTTCTCCCCCCATTGCTCCACACTCGCCCTCCAATCCTGCTCCCATAGCTTCCTCCTCAGAGGGTAGCCTGTGCGAGTTGCAGTTCTTTGAGTGCACGGAATGCGTAGTGATGCTCCGCCCCGCCAGTGAAGACCAGCTTCTCCTTCAGATCTGAGCTTCGCTCACGTTGCGCATGTCGCAGCTGAGGGCCCTGCTTGCTGAGAGGCCTCCTCTCATGCTTCCCAACCGAGCCCTTACTCTTCCCCGCTTTGAAGACCCTTATGGCGCCGAAGAGATGCGCGAAGGCGACCTGGCAGCTGCCTCCAGAGACTTGTCGGGTCTCAGGGCTCAGGCCGCGTGCACGCCAGGAGTTTCGGTGGGGTGGGGGGAGGGACGGAGAGTCTTTTCGTCAGGGCTGCAGGTTGCGGCAGTTTCAGTTGCTGGCACCATAAGAGTGGTTTGGGTTTGGCTGCTGTGGGCCAGCTTTTGGGACTTGGGAGGCCGTACACATGGCACTCTTGGTTGGTGTGTTTTTCTAGCCGGGAGTGGAGTGAAAGCCTGAACTGAGTTGGGTGACACTGACTCAGAACGTCAAGGCATGTTTTGCTTGAAGAGTCACAACTTGCCCTCTTGGGGGGCGTTGCAGTCAGCTCCCCGTTGCGAGAGGCGCGCCACGTCGAAGACATGATGCAGGCAGGTTAGCCCTGACAGCGATTCCTCGTGCATCCTGAACTCTTCGAAGCCCAGCGACTACGTTTCGTCTACCAGCCCATTGCGCCTCGGCAGGCGAGTAGAAGCATCCTGGGCGACGTGTGCCTGAAGCAGCTGGACCATCTCACGGCACCCTCGGAGAAGGCGTGCTGCACCGGCAGCTGTGCTGCATCGCTGACTCTCCCCACTGCCCACGCAAACCCCACGTTGAAACGTTTCCACTGTGGCTTCGCGCTGCGCAGGCCAAGAGCGCCGCTCAGCTGCGGCAAGTCAGAGCACTTGTGGAGGCG
Source organism: Symbiodinium sp. CCMP2592 (assembly GCA_905221615.1). Lineage (NCBI taxonomy): Eukaryota > Dinophyceae > Suessiales > Symbiodiniaceae > Symbiodinium > Symbiodinium sp. CCMP2592. Next base: position 754,235 of record CAJNDT010002669.1, on the reverse strand, counting down.
CCGTGCACTGGAGCTTCCAAGCAGACGCAGCCGTGCTCCAACTGCCTGAACTGTGAAGGTGCAAGAGGACCTTCGGAAGACCATGCAGGAAAAAGAGCTGCGGTCCCGTCTGCAGGACGGAGCCAAAATTGAAACCTGTGCGAGTAGAGTAGATGCGAGACTTTTTGACATGTGAGACGCTGCAAAGAAGCCGTGCTGCTGCATGCATGCTGCGAATCCCGATTTCCGAATGTGTCCTCCCCCGAAACTGCGCCGGGAACCAGCGCCTTGAGCTGCGGGTGCTTAAAGCGGTAAAGCGGGTAGCCCTCACCGGGGAGGTAAAGTCCGCCTAATTTGGGGCCCTACACTGCTAAGGGTGCTTTATTATAGGAACCCCCATTAAGGGATCTACTTTTTGGATCCTCTTGAAAATCTGGGGAGCCGGGGTTCTTCCATCAGCCACTGGGGGGCCGGAGCCAGGAGCAGCAGAGTTTGCACCGAAAGGAGCTCGAGGACCGCGTCTCGACTGCCTCCTCAGACTTCGCGGGACGATGCTTCACTCCGTTTTCCCCATCATCTTTCTTGGGTCTCCTCGTGCGGAGCAGCAGTTTTTGTGAGCAAGGCCTCCATGCTCACGGCTTCGCAGGAGCAGAGAGCTTCCTCCCAGCAAGCTCTGGAGGCCGTCCGCGCCCATCCTTTCGGCAGTTCGTGGAGTTTCAGATTCAATGGGTGAGAACGGGGCGAGGGGATTCGCAATGTGTGGCTCATGTGGCTGTTGGCTTTACCTGTACCGAAACCAGGGCAGCTTCGGGGAAGTCTGTGCATTCTGTGCCTGCGGCAGCGTCTGCTTCGGAGGAGCAGAAGGAGTTCTTCGAGAAGGCTCTGAAGGACCGTTCCGACGATTCACTTCTTCGCCGCTTGCCGAGTTGAGTTGAGACTCTCCGATGCATGGGGATGCCCTCCGAATGGCAACCTGGAAGAAACCCTAAGATCTTGTCTTTCCTGTACATGCGACAACTTGGTCGTGGTATGCTACGAGTGATTGGGGTTTCCTCGAATTCAGCCTGGCATGCCCGGCAGGAGCAGAGAGAGGCTCTTCAGAAGACTCCTGCAGCTACCGAACAAGCTGACCTCGAGGCCTTGGAATCTGTCTCCCATCTCGTTTCGAACTGTCGTTGCAGAGCCTCTGTATAGACTTGACACTATCACTATAACTAGCCTCAGCTGCGGTGCACGTAGGCCTTGATGTGACGATGCGGGGCATAGCGACAGGATGTTGAAATAGATGGTCTGCGAGTGTGCACTGGGGCCATTGGGTAAGAGTCTCTCATCATGCGGCACTTTGAAGGAAGGCCCCCAATTTGAGGCCTTTTGAAGCAGAGCCTCCATCTTCACGAGGCGGTGCTGCCGGCGGCGGACGGCTCTCACAGCGCCTCCAAGGCATTCGCGGCCGAAGAGGCGTCCGGCACGACCCAGCATGTTTTCGCACAACACACTGCGTGACCCTGACGAGAGCCAGAACCCAGGTAGCGGTGCCGATCGACCAGGCCGGGCCGTTCCGCATTCTGTGTAATTCTGTGGCATGGGCTTTCCCAGCCCTTCCGAAGCAGGTGCCCAGAGGCCTTCGCTTGGATGATCTGCTGCGCCTGGTGGAGGAGCTTTTTCCTCGAAAGTGTGCTCATGCACCGTGCCGTACACTGTCTGCTGCAAGGAGAACAAAGAGTGGCTTCAAGGCCCCACGGCCCGGGAAAAGATGACGGGCCGAAAGAACATGTACGACGTCACTCCGGAGCTCATCATCGCACGATCCCCGGGCATCCGGAGAGTGCAGTTGCCGTCGCCACTGAACAGTTTCGACTCCGAGCCGAGGTAGCCACGACGTGCAGCTTGTTGTTCATTAGGGGGGAGGGTTTCCCTGAGTATCCTCTCTGGGCCACTGCTGCAAAGACCCTCCCTCTCTCTCTGTCTCTCTGTCTCTCTGTCTCTCTGTCTGCCTGTCTCGCTCTCTCTCTGCACTCGTGAGGTGAGGAACGCATCGTGGAGCTTGCGGAAGAGGATGCCGAGAAGATCGCGAAATCCCTCGCCGGTGGTGACGACGGAATCTTCGTGAAAGGCTCCCTTCAATGTCGGGAGGGAGCCAAACTCGGAGGTCTCCCCGTGGAAGCTCGGCTCGATCTTTTCATGCGACGGTTTCGTTGAAATTGTACATTTGCAGATCGAGGGATGTCTTCCTTTCGGTTGTCGGATGCCAATGCGAGTGTTGGAAGTCAGGAGAACCTGGTGATCCAGGGGGTCCTGTGCCGGTTGCTCAGGGTTCGCATCACATGTCGTATAGGAGGAGCTCCCACAGCAACGGATGCGAAAGTCGGCGAAACAGTTGTGTCGATCTGTGAGACTCGAGGTGAGGACGGTGCGCAGCGCAGGGAGTACTGGAAGCACGGTAGTGATGCTTGGCTGATGCACATGGGCAACTTGTTTTATTCTTTAGGTCTTTAGAGGTTCCGGGAACGGAAATAGAACAGCTTCTGTCAGGAGCGCACGGAGCGCTGGCGCACCACGGACAGGCACGGACGCCGGCCGTGTAAGGACCCTGGGTACATGGAGCTTCAGCAGTAAATGCAGTCAAAGCACTAACCGGTGGGTCTGGCAATGGCATCATTCATAATGCGGTACATGACGATCGTGTTGCCCATTGGCAGGATGCGATCCCTGCGAGGCTGCTCGGGAAGCAGCTAGGCGAAGCAAATGCTCGCCGCAAGAAGGAGCTACTCAAGCAGCCGGGCACGGTCGTCGTCCTGCGCACTGGCGCACCTTGATCGCATCCGGTCACGTATAGCTCTGCGATGTTCGCGGCGCCCAGCGGGATCGGAGGCAGTATAGCGGCTTGAGCCAGGTGGCTTACGTCGGCGTGGTCAAGCAGGGAGAATTTGCACCTCTTTGTGCGTTCGTCTCGCATTTTTGGGGTGAGGACTGCAGAATAAGCCCCAAACACTACCTTAACCCCAAGTAATCTAGCTTTAAACACAATCGGGAACCCGAAACAGCTAGAATTATTCGGGGGTACAAGTTGTAGGCCCCAAGCCCTGCAGCGGGAAGACGATCAGAGAGAGCTTTCGAGTCGGCTCTGGCTCTCCGCAGGAGACGCTTTGCTTTGCCAAGTCCTTACGACTCCACGCTGAGAAGGTGCACCCCGGAAACCCAGGACAGGGTCTCAAGTCGCCAGAAGGGCATCTTACAGCAGGTAGGACATCCCCGAATCCTCGAGTGATCGCCTTTGCGTTTCTGCAACTTTGAACGGATTTTTTTCCTCTTAGTGTCAGCGGGAGGAGCCATGTGCTACTACATCTGCTCGTTGCTTGGCAGAGTGGGGCTCGTCCGTTTGATTCGGAGCATCGAAGCGGGCAGCTTCCAGGAGCCATCTCAATCAATGCGGGCGGAGATAAGGGGAGACGTCTAGGCGACAGCTCAGGTTCTCGAATTGCCAGCACCTCGTGGCCGGCTCCCTATTGTACACAGTCTTGCGGTCTGCAGTCTGCAGCGTCTCCCCGACCGCCTCTGCAGGATCTTGGAACTGACTGGCAATCGTCACCCTTCAATCGGGCCCTGGAGCATGTAGCCGCATGCTCCGACCTGAGTTGCTGGCATCTGCGAGCTTAAGCTTGGAGTGGGGCGAGATCCCGTCGTTTTCTTTTATCTCGAATCGTGAGGCCGCCGCATGAAGCAGGACTCCGTGTATTGCGCGGTGATGCTGCACCGGTCTCGGCGAAGCGCGTTCTCTGCGAGGGTCGGTTTCGGACTTCAAAGCCGAGGTTCGACGAGAGGTGCAGCACGCTGGAGTGGCACGGCGGAGTTGAGCCGTTTTGCAAGTTGGACATGCACCTTTTCACACTTGAGGCGCATTTGGTGTATCTTCGAGATCTGGCGCTGCTGCAAGTTGGAGCTTCGGCTAGATCTGCGCCTCGGTCTCACATCGGCTTCATGAAGGGTTTTGACATGCCATGTTGCGACTGTAGAACGACATGTATCACCACACATCGACTAGGGCCTATGAAATGTGCAAGGTGCCGTGCTGCAATGTCTCGTCTCGGCCACCGTCTATCTGCATGTAGTCTTTGGCGCTGCAGGTTCTCCGTGGAGGGCCAGCTGACGCGCATATCCAGCACCCCCCTCGCTTGCAAGATCCGCAAGCAAGCGAAGGGCCTGGACATGTCGAACACCAAATGCTCCGAGAAGCGCGATGCTCGGCTGATCAACGTCGGCAAACGTTGCAACATGGGCAAGCCAGGGTGTGTGGTTCACCCCGTCCGCCCCACATGAAACAACTAGGACGTGTCATTACTTCTGCGTTTCAGGACCAACGGATGATCGAACAAGCGATCAAAACCAGCGGCACTACCTGGGCCCAGATCGCTGGCATGATCCAGCTTCAGGCAGAGCGCCCTCGTGTTGCAGTGTAGCGTGGAAGAGAGACTGGTGCCCCGGCCCCTCCCCTGAACCCCCGGCAAGATCAGTAGCCTCGTGGAGTTCTCCGCCAGCCTGGCCATCTCACGCAACGCCCTCACAGGCGCGGCATACCTTACGGACTTGAGCGGCGTTCTGCACCTGCACATTTCCGCAGGCGAAGAGGTGACAGCGGAAGACGTTGAGATGCGGATGCCCGAAACCTCGCAGGCCCAAGCTCCTGTGGCACTCGAATGTGCAATGCGCGAACCAGGAAATCGTCTCGCAGTGGATGGAGAATCAGCTAGGCTCAGCTGAGGTCCGAGATTCATCCAGCATCATCAACGACTGCATAAAGGCCCGAAAGACGTGGGATCGCGGTGTTGGCCCCTGGCTGCACTGCTGCAGGGCCAGCTTCAGCGCATCCTCGTCGTTGGACAAGGAGGCAGCTCAGAGCCGCTCTCACATCGGGTGGGCCGTTTGGCCTGCGCAGTGCCCGACAGAGGTACTGGAAAGTCGGTCTTCGCGCGTGAGGTCGTGAGGAGAGCCGCGCAGGCGCAGCCTGCCTTCTGGGTCTGATGTCGCATTCCGTGCATTCCCTCGCCACCGTGGTTGATGTCATTCGTTCCATGCGGCGGCCTTTCTAACAGGCGCTGGAGGAGGGCGTGGGCCTCATGTTTGGGCTGCGAAGTTGCAGGACCTGCTCAGATCTGAGGTGGCGGGGTCCAGGAAACAGTGATCCCGCTGCGGGTGCCCTTGGCAGAGCTGGCAGACATCAAGGACCCGCCCGGCTTGAGCAAGGTATGTTATGTACACGCGTATACGTATGTATATATATATATATATATATGTATATATGTATATATATATATACACATATATATATATATATATGTATTTGAATATATATATATATACGTATATGTATATATATATATATATATACACACTATATAGACATGTACATACATACGTACGTACATACATACATACATACATACATATATAGGTATTTGTAAAATATATGAATAACATACACGCATACATATCGCATGTATGTATGTACGGTTATGTATGATTATGTATGAATATGTGTGACGACCTACGAGTGTGCATCATTATGTGACACTATGTAAGTTTAGGCATGATTATCTATGTACGTAGCATGCATTATTCTATGAATGGATGAATGTATGAATGAATGAATGAATGAATGCCCGCACGTCTGTATGTTTGCATGCCTGTATATCTATATCTGCAAGTCGGTATGTCTGCATGCTATCCATGTACTTATCTATCTACCTGGCTATCTGTCTACCTATCAATCAATCAATCAATCTATCGATCCATCGATCTGTCAATCTATCGATACGTCGATCTGTCGGTCTGTCGATCTATCTGTGTGTTTATCTCTGTATGTCTGTCTCTATCTCCATCTCCGCCTCCACCACCTCCAGCTGCACCTCCATCTTCATCTCCATTGCTGTCGATCTCCGTCTTTAGCTCTAGCTCAGGTCTAGCTCAAGCTCTAGCTCTGTCTCTATCTCTACCTCTGTATCTCTCTCTCTATCTCTCTATCTCTCTGTACCTCTCCATCTCTGTCTCTCCATCTTCATCTCTATCTCTATCTCTAACGTGCCTTGACGTATTGTCAGAATTGCCGCAGCGTGTAAGTCGCGAAGAACACGAGCCAGACATGATGTTTCAATTCCGCCTCCGCACATGTTGCACGTGTGTCGCGGGTGACGCCACTGCACAGAGTAGATGCTGTTTACCAGCAGGAAGGAGTCGATCTGCCACTCCTCTGCACTTCAGCTCCCACCGGCTTTCCCTCTTGCAGAATTTGCCATTCGATGCGCAAGGCTCGCAACTGCAACCGAAAGGGTTCCTGTGCAGACGCTGAGGTTTAAGGCCTGGGCACAGCGAGCCTTCGGCAGCGACAGCGACGAGATTTTGAGAGGCGCAGTGCCAGGCGACTTGACGTGGCCCCAGTATGCTCGGTGTCAGGCGATCGGCGGCTCGTCTTGGTCCTGGACGGCCTGGACGAAGCCGCCACGGCCCGCCGACGGGTCCTCAAGTGGCTCCAGAAGTGGCTGCAGCACTTCGGCCAGCAATTGGACAATGAACTCTTAGAGCAAACAAGCTGCTTGTTGTGAATGCTCCGGCCCAGGGCAAACGGCCACCGATGCGTTTGCATCATCGTCGCCTCTCGGCCGTCCGGGACCAACCAGCCCGGATCCCAGCACGCCTTTGGGAGGCCTGAGGATTCGGAACTTCCATCAGCGTTTTGGTCTGTGCAAGCGGCCCGCTCACGCTGCCCCCGATTCATCTCGATCCTGGGCTGAGGGTGCTGGGCAGCGACGGCAGCGCTCGCGAGCCGGCGGGGTCGGCCGTGCTTGGCCAGCTCTCCGAGACGTCGCTGCTGACCCAGGCAGCCCGGTAATCTGCGACCGACTGCAGCTTACAGCGGAAAAGCGGCATCACATCCATTAGCCGCATCAGCTGCTATTTGTGCATCATTTCCGCTGTGGGTCTCCACACTCGTAGCTCCTTGCGGCTGCAGACGGACGCACTCGCATTTTCGCATCTGAGCCGAGCCGTCGCAGGAGCCGCTGCCGGTCTCCTGCCACGTTCGGCTGCATGACGGCGCTGGGCAGAGCCTGGGAGCTGCCACCGTCCTCTCCTGCGAGGAGGCGCCGCCGGCACAGCGGAAAAAGCTCTTTCTCGAGAGTCGCCGGCACAGAGCTCTCCGGCCACTGGCCAGGGCTTCCTTTTGAAAAAGAAGAAGGACGAGGTTGGCCTGAAGCCCGGGGTGCCCCCTCTGAAGGTGCGCCGCAAGGCCCGCGTGTGCACTCCTGTCCTCAGCCGTAGCTTGGGAAACCGTCACGTGAGAGTGGCTGCTGACAGGATCCGAAGCAGGTCTTCTCCGCCACGGTTTGCCTCGACTACGCCGACCGCTCCAGCGCCAGGGCTCTCCTGGAGCGGGCCTTCCGGGAGGCAGGTGGAGATCCGAAGGAGGAGAGTCATTTCGTGGTGGCGCGCCGGGCCGACGGCGAAGTCTGGAAGGACCCGTGCTCCCTTCGGAGCTTCGGAGCTTCCACCGTTTGCGTGCAACTGCCAGGACGACAGCCCCATTAGCTACGGCCAGATGCTCTCCTGGCCCAAAGGCGCCTTTCCCTGCCGCGCCTTCCTCAAGACAAAGAATCTCAAGACCAAAGTCAACACGGCCGACGGTGAAGTCGAAGACGTGCAAGTGCGCAGACCTCAGATCGAGAGCTCAGCCAGCAGCCGATTCGCCCAAGCACCTGCGCAAAGCATACAACGACGACCAGGAGCCTCTGCGAGACATCATCTGGCATCTTCCTCTCGGCTGACCTGGAGCCAGGCCACCGCTTTCTCTCGTTTCTGGGCTCGTCTTGCTGCAAGCCTCCGTGCTCAGGCGATGAGGTCGAGCTCAGCAGCGGCTTGCAAGAACTCCTGCCTCTCGACCGCCTCTTGGCGAAACTTGGGCCGTGCTGCCGTCGCATGCATGTGTGCGCAGACGTTGCAGATGCTCAGGTTGCTTCCGCGTGGTCCTGGATACGCCCGTCCCGAGCTGCCCGGCGATGCTAAACGAGATGACGGCGCAGGATGAGCTGTCCCTGCAGCCCTGGCCTTGGCTGTCGCTGCGCGATCTTCGGAGAGCGTCGGGAACTCCGGCAGGCTCGGCTTCGCCCCGTTCGAGATCCTGCCGCTCAGTCCTCCTGTGGCCTCGAGGCCCCGAGAGCTACTTTTCTCTGCGGGTGGCAGAAGCACCTGGCTTCCGCAGGATCTCGAAGTTCGGTGAGGAAGAGCTGAGAGCGCTCCCCGAAGCGGCCCCTCGACTCGGGACGACATGAAGTAAGTTCGGTGTCAGTGATGTGATCTGTCACCTGAACGCAGCGGGGCCGTTAGGCATCGCATCATCGCCGTCCTATTTCTTGCATGCCACCAGAGTCACCAGAGTGGCCTTTCCCAGAGCAGGTTTGGCGGACGCCGCTCATGGCCAGCATCCTGGGCCCCGTCCTTATTTTACTTGAGCGGGGGGCAAGGGGGGAGGTTTCTGCACGATAAATTGAGAGTAACTATCCATGCTATCAGAAGACTGTGAAACTGACACGGCACAGGCACATATCCTCGGGGGCAGAAGGACCGGAGCACCAAATGCTTCTGCTCCCTGGCTTCTGATTCCCTTTTTGGACGGCCCAGCCTCTCCCCCCGCCCTCTCTCGAGACTCTCGAGATTGTAGACAGAGAGGAGGAAGAGCTCGACGGCGCCACGGCAGAGCTGGTGCTGATGGAGCATGCTGTGGAAACGCTGCTGAAGCAGGTGCGAGCCAGAAGCGGTATAGAATCGTGTGAGTTTGTCGCAGCCAAACGCTACAAGTCTGATAAGTCTGCCAGTGTATCGGCAGAGCCAGGCAGAGGAGCGGACCGGCTGCAAGGAGCTGCGAGCAGAGCTGGGCCCGCTGTGCTTGGCCAAGCTCCAGGCAACTTCGCCGGGCACCGCAGAGAACTTCTGGAATGCGCTTGCGCTCTCACTGCAGGTGGGCCAGCGGCTGCTGTTGGAGTCGGACTTCACCAGCCAGGCAGGAGCTGCACGAGCACCGATGGGTGACTGTGCATGAGGTCTTGGAGGGCCTGCATCCAGTCCCAAGTAGGAGGAGCGAGAACGAAGTCCCCTCTTGATGTCCATAGAGGCTCATACAGTGACTTGTCATGTGGCTGCAACGACACTTCAACATCAGCACAAAGATGCATGTGAGTCGCTCCTTTGGCCATCTGGGGATCTGGGGCATGCTCAGCTCACCACTCCAACCCATCAGGCATGCACAGCTGACATAAGGGTTATCCGTTTCTGCATCCAGGTAGTCTTCCAGGAAGCGCAGCTCGGGCACTTGAGATTCTTCGAGCCGTCTGGCCAAGCGGTGACGCAAGCCGCGCTTGCAGACTCATCGGCTCGAAAGCTCGCAGTGGTCCGCACCCATTGCCAGGTGCAGCTGTACCACCTGCGAATGCAGGAGTATCTGGCCGCAGAGGTGCCGCACGGAGATGGTGCCCGTGAGCGCTATTGACCGCCATTGCTGTTGCCATTCTTGGTAGACCCCGTGATTGTGCGAGTATAATTACGCTGAGTCTTGGCTGACAGGCCCGGTTGGCGGGTGCCCAGGCGCCGGCCTGGAAGCAAGCCTTCGCCGAAGCGCAGCAGCAGCCGATGTTGAGAGGCCTGCGCATGAACAGTTGCCAGCAAGTTCGCAGATTCTACATGTCTTCACAAAGAGCAATGCACGCATACAGTCATACAAGAAGACCATGGCTTCAGCTCCGATCTCCCACAGGTGCCCTCCGCTTCTGTCTGATGATGCAGACGGCCCATGCGGCGGAGGCGGAAATCGACCTATCTAGCCTATCATCTTCAAAGCTGGGCGCCGCGGACGCGGAGGCTTTCCAAGGACTCCTTGTGCATGCGAGACGGGCGAGCTGGCCGTGCCGTGGTTGCCGCCAAGTAGGAGCTCTGCTTTGCAGCGAGAAGCTGGTCCTCGACTTGGATGGGAACCATCTGGGCAGGGGACCCGGGGCTGCTCGGGTTCAGATTTGTTCGACAAGGGCGTTCCAAACGCCATCGGTGGCGTCTGTGGGCCAGGCATGTCATAATATGTGCGGTGAGCTTGAGGAGGCTCAGTAAAGCCCAACCAGCCAGCACGAACCGCCAGCACGTGGAAGGATTCCGTTTCAACAGGGTGTGACAGCTACTGGCCGTTAGCATCAATTCATTGAAGGATTTCTGGGGGCTTCTGCTGCAGTGTGAGGCCCGGAAGGCGGCAGCAGCCTGGCCTCGGCGCTGCCCAAACGGCTGCGACGGCTGGAGCTGAAGCTGGCTGGAAACAGAATCGGCCGGGGATCCCGGCGGGATTCCTTGCTCAGATGGACAAGAAGGATGCTCCTGATGTGCGAGAGCTTAAGAGAAGGCAGCGCTGCTGTTGCATTTGCACTTCTGCGCAGTGCTCTTTGGCCAAAGGCCTCGGCGTCTCTTGCAGTCCAATGACCTATAATAGACATTGAGAAACGTTTTGATGGCGTCCATACAAGTCTTTATGCGATCTCGATGGTGACAGCACGGTGCCACATCCGTGGGTCCACGTTGTGTAAGCCATGTCTCGCCCGGTTGTCGATCCTGGGTTGAGGGTGTGATGCATGCATGCAGAACAGTTACGCTACCTGAGACCTAAGTCAGCAGTGCCAAGTCCGTCCGACAATGCAGAAGAAGACCGACGAGCCACCTCAGCAAGCTTTTGCGCAGTAACAGTCGGCAGACATGACATCGCCGCCAAATCCAAACCAGGCGAGGGCCAAGATGAAACAGGACCCAAGACTTGAGCATCGTGGAGCCTCTGTGTAATCGAGTTTACTGAGCGGGCAAAAGATGTGGGCACTCTGTGAAAAGCTCGGTGCCGAGCGGTTTTCGCCCGAGGTGTCGAGGGCACCCGCGCCCTGGCCGCCAGCTTGGCCGAGCTCCCGCTCCAAGAGCTGCGGCTGAGCCTGATGATGAACGGGATCGGCCCGGGGCCCCAGGGAGGAAAGGCCTCTGTGGCCCGGGGCTCGGAGCTCCGAGGGGAGGCTCGCAGCGGATCTCTGCTTCTAAGGTTTGCCCAAGAAGAAACCCTTTTGAGTTCTGCATCCAACTTCACGCGCATGGCAGATTCCAGCATGCCTCCGAGGCGATGACGGGGCCCAAGCCTTGGCAGCTGCCATGGCCAAGCTGCCCCAGCTCCAGAAGCTGGATCTGAGCGTCAACTCGCTGGGCTCGGGGGCCCAGGTGTTTGTGGCCTTTGGGTCTCCGGGGCTCCAGGTTGACCTCGCAGCCCTGTGAAGACACGTCCATGGCGAGTCTATGACCTTTCCTGACTGAGTCGAGCACCGTTTCGTCGTCAAAAGCCCAAACTCCTTGAAATCTCCTTCTTTTGGAGGGTCAGGCGAAGCTGCTGCATGGATTTCCGTTTCTTGCTGTTCCAATCTGCGAACTGCTTCCGCGGATTCCACGGAGAGAGAAGCGGGGTGAGAGATGCAGACACGGAGTTATTGGTTTCCATGCGCAGCCAAGCCCTTACTGTATGCTGCGAGCTGCCTCCTTCCCACACCACTTGCGACAGAGCGTTCAGCAAGCTTGCAACTCGGGAAGATGCTGATCCCGCCCCCAGTCATGCCGTTGCTGCTTGTAGATGGTGCGCCCTGGGAGGTCCCAAGACAAAGCTCATGCCCACAACCCAAGGCCACAATGAAGGATAGAGCGGCGGCTGAGTTGGGAGGCAAGCGCAAAGGCGTCGACCTTGCAAAACTCCGGCATGAATTCGTAGACCACGCGTTTCCTGCCTCCTGGTTCGAGACCTCATCTGGTGCCTTCTGGATCTCAGCTTCTCTTCAGCCCTTCTTTTGGCAGAATTTGCTTGGAATCGGCCCGGGGCCCCAGGGAGAAGAGGCCCATATGGCCCGGGGCTCGGAGCTCCGAGGGGAGGCTCGCAGCGGATCTCTGCTTCTAAGGTTTGCCCATGAAGAAACCCTTTTGAGTTCTGCATCCAACTTCACGCGCATGGCAGATTCCAGCATGCCTCCGAGGCGCCGAAGGGGCCCAAGCCTTGGCAGCTGCCATGGCCAAGCTGCCCCAGCTCCAGAAGCTGGCGCTGGATCTGCGCGTCAACTCGCTGGGCCCGGGGGCCCAGGTGTCTGCGGCCGTTAGGTCTCCGGGGCTCCAGGTTGAAAAGTTGACCTCGCGGCCTTGTGAAGACACGTCCATGGCGAGTCTATGACCTTTCCTGACTGAGTCGAGCACCGTTTCGTCGTCAAAAGCCCAAACTCCTTGAAATCTCCTTCTTTTGGAGGGTCAGGCGAAGCTGCTGCATGGATTTCCGTTTCTTGCTGTTCCAATCTGCGAACTGCTTCCGCGGATTCCACCGAGAGAGAGCCTGAGTGAGAGATGCAGACACGGAGTTATTGGTTTCCATGCGCAGCCAAGCCCTTACTGTATGCTGCAAGCTGCCTCCTTCCCACACCACTTGCGACAGAGCGTTCAGCAAGCCTTCAACTCGGGGAGATGCTGATCCCACGCCCAGTCATGGCGTTGCTGCTTGTAGATGGTGCGCCCTGGGAGGTCCCAAAACAAAGCTCATGCCCACAACCCAAAGCCACAATGAAGGATAGAGCGGCGGCTGAGTTGGGAGGCAAGCACAAAGGTGTCGACCCTGCAAAACTCCGGCATGAATTCGTAGACCGCGCGTTTCCTGCCTCCTGGTTCGAGACCTCATTTGGTGCCTTCTGGATCTCAGCTTCTCTTCAGCCCTTCTTTTGGCAGAATTTGCTTGGAGTCGTGGCGTACTGGAGCCTGTGGAATGGGCAAAAGATATGGGCACTCTGCGAAAAGCTCGGTGCAGAGCGGTTTCCCCCGAGGTGACGAGGGCACCCGCGCCCTGGCCGCCAGCTTGGCCGAGCTCCCGCTCCAAGAGCTGCGGCTGGACTTGAACCGGAACGAGATCGGCCCGGGGCCCCAGGGAGAAGAGGCCCATATGGCCCGGGGCTCGGAGCTCCGAGGGGAGGCTCGCAGCGGATCTCTGCTTCTAAGGTTTGCCCATGAAGAAACCCTTTTGAGTTCTGCATCCAACTTCATGCGCATGACAGATTCCAGCATGCCTCCGAGGCGCCGACGGGGCCCAAGCCTTGGCAGCTGCCATGGCCAAGCTGCCCCAGCTCCAGAAGCTGGAGCTGAGGCTGTGGAACAACTCGCTGGGCCCGGGGGCCCAGGTGTTTGTGGACGTTATGTCTCCGGGGCTCCAGCTTAACCTCGCAGCCTTGTGAAGACACGTCCATGGCGAGTCTATGACCTTTCCTGACTGAGTCGAGCACCGTTTCGTCGTCAAAAGCCCAAACTCCTTGAAATCTCCTTCTTTTGGAGGGTCAGGCGAAGCTGCTGCATGGATTTCCGTTTCTTGCTGTTCCAATCTGCGAACTGCTTCCGCGGATTCCACCGAGAGAGAGCCTGAGTGAGAGATGCAGACACGGAGTTATTGGTTTCCATGCGCAGCCAAGCCCTTACTGTATGCTGCAAGCTGCCTCCTTCCCACACCACTTGCGACAGAGCGTTCAGCAAGCCTTCAACTCGGGGAGATGCTGATCCCACGCCCAGTCATGGCGTTGCTGCTTGTAGATGGTGCGCCCTGGGAGGTCCCAAAACACAGCTCATGCCCACAACCCAAAGCCACAATGAAGGATAGAGCGGCGGCTGAGTTGGGAGGCAAGCACAAAGGTGTCGACCCTGCAAAACTCCGGCATGAATTCGTAGACCGCGCGTTTCCTGCCTCCTGGTTCGAGACCTCATTTGGTGCCTTCTGGATCTCAGCTTCTCTTCAGCCCTTCTTTTGGCAGAATTTGCTTGGAGTCACGGCGTAATGGAGCCTCCGGAACGGGCAGATTATGGGCACTCTGCGAAAAGCTCGGTGCAGAGCGGTTTCGCCCGAGGCGTGGAGGGCACCCGCGCCCTGGCCGCCAGCTTGGCCGAGCTCCCGCTCCAAGAGCTGCGGCTGGACTTGTACTGGAACGAGATCGGCCCGGGGCCCCAGGGAGGAAAGGCCCATATGGCCCGGGGCTCGGAGCTCCTTGGGGAGGCTCGGAGCGGATCTCTGCTTCTAAGGTTTGCCCATGAAGAAACCCTTTTGAGTTCTGCATCCAACTTCATGCGCATGACAGATTCCAGCATGCCTTTCGAGGCGCCGACGGGGCCCAAGCCTTGGCAGCTGCCATGGCCAAGCTGCCCCAGCTCCCGAAGCTGGCGCTGGATCTGAGCGACAACTCGCTGGGCTCGGGGGCCCAGGTGTTTGTGGCCTTTGGGTCTCCGGGGCTCCAGCTTAACCTTGCAGCCTTGTGAAGACACGTCCATGGCGAGTCTATGACCTTTCCTGACTGAGTCGAGCACCGTTTCGTCGTCAAAAGCCCAAACTCCTTGAAATCTCCTTCTTTTGGAGGGTCAGGCGAAGCTGCTGCATGGATTTCCGTTTCTTGCTGTTCCAATCTGCGAACTGCTTCCGCGGATTCCACCGAGAGAGAGCCTGAGTGAGAGATGCAGACACGGAGTTATTGGTTTCCATGCGCAGCCAAGCCCTTACTGTATGCTGCAAGCTGCCTCCTTCCCACACCACTTGCGACAGAGCGTTCAGCAAGCCTTCAACTCGGGGAGATGCTGATCCCACGCCCAGTCATGGCGTTGCTGCTTGTAGATGGTGCGCCCTGGGAGGTCCCAAAACACAGCTCATGCCCACAACCCAAAGCCACAATGAAGGATAGAGCGGCGGCTGAGTTGGGAGGCAAGCACAAAGGTGTCGACCCTGCAAAACTCCGGCATGAATTCGTAGACCGCGCGTTTCCTGCCTCCTGGTTCGAGACCTCATTTGGTGGCTTCTGGATCTCAGCTTCTCTTCAGCCCTTCTTTTGGCAGAATTTGCTTGGAGTCACGGCGTAATGGAGCCTCCGGAACGGGCAGATTATGGGCACTCTGCGAAAAGTTCGGTGCAGAGCGGTTTCGCCCGAGGCGTGGAGGGCACCCGCGCCCTGGCCGCCAGCTTGGCCGAGCTCCCGCTCCAAGAGCTGCGGCTGGAGCTGCGGCAGAACGAGATCGGCCCGGGGCCCCAAGGGAGGAAAAGCCCATATGCCCGGGGCTCGGAGCTCCGAGGGGAGGCTCGCAGCGGATCTCTGCTTCTAAGGTTTGCCCATGAAGAAACCCTTTTGAGTTCTGCATCCAACTTCACGCGCATGGCAGATTCCAGCATGCCTCCGAGGCGCCGAAGGGGCCCAAGCCTTGGCAGCTGCCATGGCCAAGCTGCCCCAGCTCCAGAAGCTGGCGCTGGATCTGAGCGTCAACTCGCTGGGCTCGGGGGCCCAGGTGTCTGCGGCCGTTAGGTCTCCGGGGCTCCAGCTTAACCTCGCAGCCTTGTGGAGACACGTCCATGGCGAGTCTATGACCTTTCCTGACTGAGTCGAGCACCGTTTCGTCGTCAAAAGCCCAAGCTCATTGAAATCTCGTTCCCTGGAGGGTCGGGCGAAGCTGCACGGATTTCCGTTTCTTGCTGTTCAGGGCTGCAGTAACGATCAGACATTTCAACTTCTTCCATGCGCCGGAGTGAGAGATGCGGACACGCAGACATTGGTTTCCACGCGGCGCCAAGCCCTTATGCTGCAAGCTGCAACTTCCCGCACCACTTGCGACAGAGTGTTCAGCAAGTCTGCAACTCGGGCAGATGCTGATCCCACGCTCAGTAAGGCCGTGGCCGCTTGTACATCGTGCGCCCTGGGAAGTCCCAAAACAAAGTTCATGCCCACAACCCAAAGCCACAATGAAGGATAGAGCAGCGGCTGAGTTGGGAGGCAAGCACAAGGTGCCGACCCTGCAAAACTCCGGCATGAATTCGTAGACCGCGCGTTTCCTGCCTGCAGCACAGCTCCGATCCAAAAGAACCTCATCTGGTGCCTTCTGGATCTCAGCTTTCCTGAAGTGTTTTTCCCGCAGACTTTGCTTGGAGCCTCTGTGTAAACGAGTCTTTGAAACGGGCAAAAGATGTGGACACTCTGTGAAAAGCTCGGCGTGCAGAGCGGTTTCGCCCGAGGCGTGGAGGGCGCCCGCGCCCTGGCCGCCAGCTTGGCCGAGCTCCCGCTCCAAGAGCTGCAGCTGGGCTTGAACCGGAACGAGATCGGCCCGGGGCCCCAAGGGAGGAAAGGCCGATGGCGCGGGGCTCGGAGCTCCGAGGGGAGGCTCGCAGCGGATCTCTGCTTCTAAGGTTTGCCCATGAAGGAACCCTTTTGAGTTCTGCATCCAACTTCATGCGCACGACAGATTCCAGCATGCCTTTCGAGGCGCCGAAGGGGCCCAAGCCTTGGCAGCTGCCATCGCCAAGCTGCCCCAGCTCCAGAAGCTGGCGCTGTTTCTGAGCAACAACTCGCTGGGCTCGGGGGCCCAGGTGTCTGCGGCCGTTAGGTCTCCGGGGCTCCAGCTTAACCTCGCAGCCTTGTGGAGACACGTCCATGGCGAGTCTATGACCTTTCCTGACTGAGTCGAGCACCGTTTCGTCGTCAAAAGCCCAAGCTCATTGAAATCTCGTTCCCTGGAGGGTCGGGCGAAGCTGCACGGATTTCCGTTTCTTGCTGTTCAGGGCTGCAGTAACGATCAGACATTTCAACTTCTTCCATGCGCCGGAGTGAGAGATGCGGACACGCAGACATTGGTTTCCACGCGGCGCCAAGCCTTTATGCTGCAAGCTGCCTCTTCCCACACCACTTGCGACAGAGTGTTCAGCAAGCCTGCAACTCGGGCAGATGTTGATCCCACGCCCAGTAAGGCCGTGGCCGCTTGTAGATCGTGCGCCCTGGGAAGTCCCAAAACAAAGTTCATGCCCACAGCCCAAAGCCACAATGAAGGATAGAGCAGCGGCTGAGTTGGGAGGCAAGCACAAGGTGCCGACCCTGCAAAACTCCGGCATGAATTCGTAGACCGCGCGTTTCCTGCCTGCAGCACAGCTCCGATCCAAAAGAACCTCATCTGGTGCCTTCTGGATCTCAGCTTTCCTGAAGTGTTTTTCCCGCAGACTTTGCTTGGAGCCTCTGCGTAAACGAGTCTTTGAAACGGGCAAAAGATGTGGACACTCTGTGAAAAGCTCGGCGTGCAGAGCGGTTTCCCCCGAGGTGACGAGGGCACCCGCGCCCTGGCCACCAGCTTGGCCGAGCTCCCGCTCCAAGAGCTGCGGCTGGACTTGGAGCGGAACGAGATCGGCCGGGGGCCCCAGGGAGGAAAGGCCTCTGTGGCCCGAGGCTCGGAGCTCCGAGGGGAGGCTCGCAGCGGATCTCTGCTTCTAAGGTTTGCCCAAGAAGAAACCCTTTTGAGTTCTGCATCCAACTTCATGCGCATGACAGATTCCAGCAGGGTCAGGCGAAGCTTTTCGTATTTTCGTTTCTTGCTGTTCAGGGCTGCAGTAACGATCAGACATTTCAACTTCTTCCACGGAGAGTGCCGGAGTGAGAGATGCAGACGCGGAGTTATTGGTTTCCATGCGCAGCCAAGCCCTTATGCTGCAAGCTGCCTCTTGCCACACTACTTGCGACAGCACCTTCAGCAAGCCTGGGGAGATGCTGATCCCACGCCCAGTAAGGCCGTTGCCGCTTGTAGATGGTGCGCCCTGGGAGGTCCCAACACAAAGTTCCTGCCCTCAACCCAAAGCCACAATATGCCACAATAAAGGATAGAGCGGCGGCTGAGTTGGGAGGCAAGCACAAGGCGTCGAGTTCGTAGACCACACGTTTCCTGTCCGAAGCACAGCTCCGATCCAACAGAAACGGCCTGGTTTGAGACCTCTTCTGGTGCCTTCTGGATTCTGCTTCCCTGAAGTCTTGCGTACTGGAGCCTCTGGAACGGGCAAAAGATGTGGGCACTCTGCGAAAAGCTCGGCGTGCAGAGCGGTTTCCGCCCGAGGTGACGAGGGCACCCGCGCCCTGTCCGCCAGCTTGGCCGAGCTCCCGCTCCAAGAGCTGCGGCTGGAGCTGCGGTATAACAAGATCGGCCCGGGGCCCCAGGGAGGGACAGGCCCATATGGCGCGGGGCTCGGAGCTCCGAGGGGAGGCTCGCAGCGGATCTCTGCTTCTAAGGTTTGCCCATGAAGGAACCCTTGAGTTCTGCATCCAACTTCATGCGCACGACAGATTCCAGCATGCCTTTCGAGGCGCCGAAGGGGCCCAAGCCTTGGCAGCTGCCATTGCCAAGCTGCCCCAGCTCCAGAAGCTGGAGCTGTTTCTGAGCAACAAGTCGCTGGGCTCGGGGGCCCAAAGTTGCAGCAAAAAACGTGGTTCAAATCCTTCCTCGCGAAACCCCGAAACACTCCTGTCGGCGCCCCGAGCCGGCCCAGGCGAAGAAGTGAGGGATCAGCTCAGGGGCCAACTGAAGGCGCTGCCCATCCCGGAGAAGGGCATCGACATCTAAAGGAGGCCGAGGCTTTGGAGGCCCCAGGTCTGAGGAGGCCAGGCCCCCGTGGGCTCTTCGTCGAGTTGGCGCCGGGAGCTCGCCTTGCGAGGGCTCGCGGGCTCCAAGCCTTCCGTCCTGCTCGGGCTCGTCCCGGCTGTTGCGGCGAGATCGGAAGGATGCGCAGAGGTAGAGGAGGAAGTCGGAGGGAGTATGGGAGGTTTCGGATTCCTGGTTGAGTTTAGGGTGGGCTTGAGGCTCCAGGTCCAAAATACAAAGAAGCTCCTTTCGAAGTCGCCTGGGACAGCCGGGAGCTCCCGGGTTTGGCATCGGAATGAAGCAGCCAGTCTGGGCTGCGGCAGCATCAACGCTGTCAGTCCCTTGCTTGCTCGTGCTCGCCTTGAAGGGCGGCGCTCGAGGACACTGCTCAATGATACATGCTCTTGGAAGAAATTGCGCTGTGGTGGGTTTTGCGCTCCTTCAGGGACAGGGTTTTCCCACCCGGTCTTGTCACGCAGCTCGAAGCTCGACGCCAGAAAAAGAGTGCATCCTACCGGAGTCGATGGCTGCCAGGGTCGAGTCGTGCTCCGACCCGAGCTCTCAAGGCCCTACAGCCCCAAGAGGATTCCCAGCTAAGAGCTGACTTCAAGATGGAACTGAACTCATCTTGCGGAACCTGTGATGAAGACCAGGTTGGGAGATATATGAAGGCTTTCTCCACAAAACCGAAACGCGCCTCCTGTCCAGCCGTGAGCACACAGTATCATACAATAAGTACCAGTATATTTGGTACAGATCGGGATCTCGTTTCACGATCAACAACAACGAGCATCAGCATGATAAACCCAAAGTATCAACAGCAGGTACTGAAGAGGCGAGTCGAATTTTCGATGCCCCACCCTGCTCACCCGAAGGGACTGTCAGTCTCCGTTGTGCTGCATTGTGTTGTGCAAAGCGACTGAAACTCCAGCTTTGTCTGCGGCACTCTTTCGATGCTTGAGGTGTTGAGTCTCGCTTTTCAGGGTTGGGTTCTGGCGATTTCTTCGCGGTTTTTGGGGTTTAAAGCTGGGCTGCCTCGGAGAAGCCCCGGCCGAAAGGCGACTCTGGCACTCCGCCGGCCTAATTCCTCGGAAGCTCTCCCCTTAGTTCCCACCAAAAAAAGAGCATCTGCGCGAGAGCCGAAGGCGGGGATTTCTGCTTGGGGGCTCTGCCGGCCCGGAGCTTGGTCCCAGAGGTGGGCACCACAGCTCCGGGCCGGCAGAGCCTTCATCCAAAGTCCACCAAACACCGGAAACCCTTCAAAACCCTTCAAAAAACCCATGAAACCCTCAACCCTTTAAACCCTTTAAATTCCATGAAACGCTGAAACCTTAAACCTGAAACCCTGAAGCCCTGTTGTGCGCCCTTGCTCGGGCCAGCCGGGATCCGCGCCCCCGAGCATGGTGCCGAGCCTAAGCCCTCAAACCCTACAAATCCCACGAAACCCTCAACAGTCGCTCGCTCGCGCGGCCCCGGGCATGGCGCCGAGTCCCCATCGCAGTGGCGGCTTTCCGCTGGCTTTCGAGGACCGCCTTGGGCCGTTCAGGCCGGATGAGGGATGTTTCTAACAGTCGGGGGGGGGGGGGGGGGGGGGGGGGGAGGGGGTTTTTAGGGCCTAAACAAAGGGGTGTTTTTTAGGGCATAAAAAAAGGAGGTTGTTTAGGGCTTAAAAATAGGGGCTTTTTTAGAGCTTGATTCATGGTTAGAGGGGTTCGGAAGATGTACGGTGTCCCTCAGGCGTTACGCCTTGGTCAGAGCAGGGCTCGAGGGCTCCAAAGAGGGCTCCCGGGGGGCTTCGTTTCTTTTTCATCTTGTTTGGGGCTCTGGGGGCGGCTCTAGTTAATTACGGCTGGGATCAGTTTAGATATTTGGGGTTTAGGGTGTTATGCAGGGTGCTACAGGGTTTGATCATTATTTGGGGTCGGCAGGGTTTTTTGCCTTTTCCCCCTACGGTGATCTTCTCCACTAAGTGCACTAGCAGTTCGGACTTCTCACCGGTGTCAGGGAGAACTGTCTGGTTCTTAGTAGGAATGGGGGCATGGGTTATGGGGGATGTGATTGGGGATTGTATAGGGGGCTACTATAGGGATCCCTTCAGCAGGAGTCCAGCCCCAAAGCGAAAACCTCCGAATCCGAAGCTCTGACTGTTTGAGCGTGAGATCGATGGACTTGATCTGCTGGGGGTTCATTCGAAATCCTGTTCCTTATGGGTTCTTTATTCTGATTGGAGTCTGCTATACCTATCCCCCTTAAGGCCCTAAAACTTATGCTAATCAGTATTAAAGGATGAATATGTCCCTTCCTGTCCCTACATGATCCGAATATGATGATACCACACTATACCTCCCCTAACCCTGTTCTGATTCTCACAGTCTGTTTTGTTTCTTAACGTGCTTGTGTGAGGACCAGCCTTCCTCTTGTGCAGTTCTCAGGCGCGTGCATTCTCCGTCGTCCGCTCTCGGGGTTGGTAGGCCTGTCATTGAGGCTAGGTGTGCTCCTTGAGTCAAGCAGTTGCGTAATGTTTTGTGTGCTTTTCGTCGTGCAGGTCCTGCGGAAGAGCCCCGGCAGCGAGTGCGGCACTTGCAATGACCGAGCCCCAAAAAAGCAGAAGAAAGGAGCTTTGGGCTTTGAGAGGCCTTCTTGAGCCTCTTGGGGCTTCGCTGAGCCTCAGAAAGCCACCCAAGCGAGAGCCTCGCCGTCATCCCTTTTCCCAAGTACCATTCTAGCTTGATATTACTCCAAGCACCATCCTTCCCTCTTGGAACAGGAAACACTATTCCAAAACATGCATCTCTCCAAGTTCTACCCGGTTCCATGCGCCTCTTTCCCTGCCTCGGTGAGTTCTCAATCCGTGAATTCCAGTGGGAAGTTGAGGAGCCCCAGGGCGGAGACCCAGGGTTCGACAGTCTCGACATACAGTACCCGTCATCAGAGGTGTTTGCTTCTGCTGCATCCTTACCGCTCTGGGGCTTCTGGGGTAGATCAACCAGCCGCATTCACAGCCAGAGGGCTTTTTCTCAGCGGGAATCCTGGACACATCTCGCGGGCTTTGGGGTGGACTTCACAGCAACTCCAAGAAGGCAAGCCTTCGCAGAAAAATCGGCACAGCTGTCAGTGTTTCGCGTACCCTGTTGCGTGACTTCTCAAGGCTCGGGGTGTGCCGTGTGTGTCTCTGTGGAGAACCCGTCTGGCATGCCAGCAACCACCACGGCGTTTTTCTTGCGTCCAGCTACATCTAGTTCTGATCGTTAGGATGGCTCATCAACGTGCGTTTCGCTCAATTTCGAATCCACCCCCGAGCAAGCATGGCGCGGATACCGGGGCAGCCTGCCTTGGAGGCCCTGGCACTTGAATCTTTCAGTTCCAGTCATCGCTTCCATCGTGCCTCACAAGCCCATTACTCGGCTGGTCACTTGCAGCGGACCTGGGAGGACAGCTTGCCTGGAATGCCGGAGCTTCCTGAGGAAGCTGCACCGGCCTCGGCACGTGTGCACAACTGTGTGTTCACCTGAATGGCGCAAGGATTCGTTCGGTCAAAACTCAGCGGTCTGCCGCACGCACGTGAGGCTCCTGCATCCGCGCAGCTGTCGCTGCCCTCGTGCCACTCTCAGACGAGCCTTGATTTGGAGTCGATGCGCAAAGCCGCCCTTTGCCGCAACATACCCCCCCCTTCCCAGCAGATCTTGGAATGCTTCTTTGTCGATCGGGACGGTAAGAAGACTAATAATAGAAATAATGATAGTAAGAATAACAAGGAACAGAAGTACTACACTCGGATCAGTCACTTTCTTAGCCATGCGGGTTTTAGCACTTCCTTTCCGATGGATTCAAAGAAGCCTTCGAGGGCCCAGTATCCACCGGCGCCCTTCTCCTTGTTTATTGCTTGCTCGTAGTATGGTTATGACTATATCACAGGCGCCGCCCCAGGGGGGGTCGGCGGATTCTTGCTATTCTTGCTATTAAACAGCTTTTATTTCTCATTACTATCATTACTACTTTGTATTATTCGTAGTCTCATTATTGTTTTTGTTCTTGTTCATCTCTCCTTATTGGAACCGCCATGTGAATTCTTGTATTGTCATGAGTGTTCTTATTCCTATGCTTCTTCTTATTGTCAGTATTGCTAGTCTGCTTTTGGGGTCTTTACTACAGGTCCCCAGCGTCAGAGCCCAGAGTCCCTCCCAGGCGCAGGCGCTGCCCTGCTGCGGAGCATAGGCTCCGAGGCCCGGGCGGTCCTCGGCCTCTGCTTCTCGGGAGTTTCGGTCCGAGCGGGCGGAGCGAGAGGGGAAGCTGGAGACTAGCATATCTAGGATTTTTTGGGTTTAGGGTTTGGAGAAGGAATTAAAGAAAGGCAGAAACAGAAGAGCATGAAGAAACGAAGGGGGGGCTTTGCCAACCAACACCGCCGAGCCTGCCGGAGGGTGGCCGAAAAGCGCCTCGAAGCCCGGGAAGTTCCAGCAAAGAATGTAGAGCTCCCCCCCCCGAAGTTTCATCGCCGAGAAGCCCTGAAACCTATACTCCCACACCAAAGGCAGCAGCACCAATCCCAACCCCAAGGGGCCGCAGGGCACCGGAAACTCCGAAGCTTCCAGCGCTCGAAGAACTCGGAGGGTCTTCTTCCCTTTGCAGCTTCTCGGATGTTCGCCCAAGAGTAGTTTGCATGCGCAAGCTTCTCTCTTCTCAGTTCTCCGGCCTCGCCTGCGAAGTGCCTGTGCCTGCTTCTCTCCCCCCAGCCCTCCACACTCACCCTCCAATCCCGCTCCCACCGCATCATCCTCAGAGGGTAGCCTGTGGGAGGCTACGCCCCACTAGTGAAGACCACTTGTTTTTCAGATCTGAGCTTCGCTCTCGCATTACGCATGTTACAGCTGAGAGCCCTGCTTGCTGAGTGGCCCTCTGTCATGCTTGCGAGCCGAGCCCTATAGCCCTTCCCCGATTTTGAAGACCCCTTTATGGCTAAAGCGGAGAAGACCCAGAGCCGCGGACGCGAAGGCGACCTGGCAGCGGCGTCCAGAGACTTGTCGGGTCTCGGTGCTCAGGCCGGGTTGCATTGATCTCGGACTGTCGCCGGGGGCGATCTCTTTTCGTCAGGGCTGCGGTAAGTGTGGTTTCGGTTGGACGGCTGTGGGCGGCCAGGTTTTGGGACTTGGGAGGGCGTACGCATGGCACTCTTGGTTGGTGTGTTTTTCTAGTCGGGAGTGGAGTGAAAGCCTGAGCTGAGTTGGGTGAAAGCTTTCTCCGAACGTCAAGGCATGTTTTGCGAGAGAAGGGACAACTCGCCCGCTTGGGGGAATTGCAGTCAGCTCCCGTTGTCAGAGGCGTGCCACGTCGAAGACATGATGCAGGCAGGTTAGCCCTAGCAGCGATACCTCGTGCATCCTGAACTCTTCGCAGCCCAGCGACTACGTTTCGTCTACCAGCCCATTGCGCCTCGGCAGGCGAGTAGAAGGATCCTGGGCGACGTGTGCCTGAAGCAGCTGGACCATCTCACGGCACCGTCGGAGAAGGCGTGCTGCACCGGCAGCCGCGCTGCATCGCTGAGTCTCCTCCCACGCTGAAACCGTGGCTTCGCGCTGCGCAGGCCCCGAGCGCCGCTCAGCTGCGGCAAGTCAGAGCACTTGTGGAGGCGCCGTGCGCTGGAGCTTCCAAGTCCAAGCAAAAGCAGCCGTGCCCCGACTGGCCGAACTGGGAAGGTGCAAGAGGACCTTCGAAAGACCATGCAGGACGCGGAGCTGCGGTCCCGCCTGCAGGACGGAGCCAAAATTGAAAGTTGCAGGTTTTTGATCTTGCGAGAACCTGGGCTTCTTGACTGCTGTTGTTGCGAGTAGACGAGTAGATGCGAGACTTTTTCACATGTGAAACGCTGCAAGCAAGCCGTGCTGCTGCATGCATCCTATGTATCCCGATTTCCGAATGTATCATCCCGGGTAGCAAAAGACTCTCTCACTGGGTAGGGTAAAAGTCTCAAAACCGGCCTTAGAACTGGTTCTTCCATCAGCTCTGGCGGCCGGAGCCAGGAGCAGCAGAGTTTGCACCGAAAGGAGCTCGAGGACCGTCTCGACTGCCTCCTCAGACTTCGCGGGACGATGCTTCACTCGGTTTTTTCTATTATCTTTCCTGGGTCTCCTCGTCGGAGCAGCAGTTTTTGTGAGCGATGCCTCCATGCTTCACAGCTTCGCAGGAGCAGAAAGCTTCCTCCCAGCAAGCTCTGGAGGCCGTCCGCGCCCATCCTTCCCGCAGTTCGTGAAAGTTTCAGGTTAAATGGGTGAGAATGGGGCGAGGGGATTCGCAATGTGTGGCTCATGTGGCTGTTGGCTTTACCTGTACCGAAACCAGGGCAGCCTCGGGGAAGTCTGTGCATTCTGTTCCTGCGGCAGCGTCTGCTTGGGAGGAGCAGAAGGAGTTCTTCGAGAAGGCTCTGAAGGACCGTTCCGACGATTCACTTCTTCGCCGCTTGCCGAGTTGAGTTGAGACTCTCCGACGCATGGGGATGCCCTCCGAATGGCAACCTGGAAGAAACCCTAAGATCTTTTCTTTCCAGTACATGCGACAACTTGGTCGTGGTATGCTACGAGTGATTGCGGCTTCCTCGAATTCAGCCTGGCATGCCCGGCAGGAGCTGAGGGAGACTCTTCAGAAGACTCCTGCGGCTACCGAACAAGCTGACCTCGAGGCCTTGGAATCTGTCTCCCATCTCGTTTCGAACTGTCGTTGCAGAGCGATCTGTAAAGACTTGCTACTATAATTAGTGTCAGCTGCGGTGCACGTAGGCCTTGATGTGACCATGCGGGGCAATACCGGCAGGAAGTTGAAATAGATGGTCTGCGAGAGTGAACTGGGGCCGCTGGGTAAGAGTCTCTCATCATGCGGCACCTTGAAGGAAGGCCCCCAATTTGAGGCCGACTTTGGAAGCAGAGCCTCCATCTTCAGGAGGCGGTGCTGCCGGCGGCGGACGGCTTTCACAGCGCCTCCAAGGCATTCGCGGCCGAAGAGGCGTCCGGCACGACCCAGTATGTTTTCGCACAACACACTGCGTGACCCTGACGAGAGCCAGAACCCAGGTAGCGGTGCCGATCGACCAGGCCGCGGCGTTCCGCATTCTGTGTAATTCTGTGGCATGGGCTTTCCCAGCCCTTCCGAAGCAGGTGCCCAGAGGCCTTCGCTTGGATGATCTGCTGCGTTTGGTGGAGGAGCTTTTTCGCGAAAAGTGTGCTCATGAGCCGTGCCGTACACTGTCTGATCTGCCTGCTGCAAGGAGAACAAAGAGTGGCTTCAAGGCCCCACGGCCCGGGAGAAGATGACGGGCCGGAAGAACATGTACGACGTCACTCCGGAGCTCATCATCGCACGATCCCCGGGCATCCGGAGAGCGGAGTTGCCGTCGCCATCTGGCACTGAACACTTTCGACTCCGAGCCGAGGTAGCGACGACGTGCAGCTTGTTGTTCATTAGAGGGGAGGGTTTGCCCTGAGTATCCTCTCTGGGCCACTGCTGCAAAGACCCTCCCTCTCTCTCTGTCTCTCTGTCTCTCTGTCTCTCTGTCTGCCTGTCTCGCTCTCTCTCTGCACTCGTGAGGTGAGGAACGCATCGTGGAGCTTGCGGAAGAGGATGCCGAGAAGATCGCGAAATCCCTCGCCGGCGGTGACGACGGAATCTTCGTGAAAGGCTCCCTTCAATGTCGGGAGGGAGCCAAACTCGGAGGTCTCCCCGTGGAAGCTCGGCTCGATCTTTTCATGCGACGGTTTAGTTGAAATTGTACGTATGCAGATCGAAGGATGTCTTCCTTTTGTGCCGTCGGATGCCAGCGCGAGTGTTGGAAGTCAGGAGAACCTGGTGATCCAGGGGGTCCTGTGCCGGTTGCTCAGGGTTCGCATCACGTGTGGTGTAGGTGTTCCCAGAGCAACGGATGCGAAAGTCGGCGAAACATTTGTGTCGAGTTGTGAGACTCGAGGCGAGGACGGTGCGCAGCGCAGGGAGTACTGGAAGCATGGCAGTGATGCTTGGCTGATGCGCATGGACATCCCGCATTACCCAGGGCAGCGGCAGACGGGATGACTTTTGTCAGGAGCGTCAGGAACGGTGGCGCACCACAGACAACCATGGACGCCGGCCGTGTCAGGACACTGGGCTGCATGGAGCCTCAGCAGTCACGCAAGGGCTTGGCGATGGCATCAACGGTGGCCTTGGCCATCTGCAGGATGCGATCCCTTCGAAGCTCCTCGGGAAGCAGCTCGGCGAAGAAAATGCTCGCCGCAACAAGAAGCTACTCCAGCAGCCGGGCACAGTCGTCGTCCTGCGCACTGGCGCACCTTGATCGCACCTGGGGAAGTCTGGACCTGCGAAGTTTGCGGCCGTCAGAACTTGAGTCAGGTGGCCTACGTGGACGTCGTTGAGCAGGGCGAGTTTGCGCCCCTTTGCGCGTTCGCCTCGCATTTTTGGGGGGAGGACAGCAGAAATGAAGCCCTAAACCCTAAACTCTAAACCGAGCTTTGGCCTCGGTGGCCCCAGCGCGCCGCAGGAGACCGTGGCGTTCGCCGAGTCTCTGCGACTGCATGCTGAGACGGTGCACCCCAGAAATCCAGGACACCCAGAATCGCAGAATCCGCGGTCGTGCGGTGTTGCTTCGACGACTTGGCAAGCAAGATCCTTTAAAACATCAGCGCCAGGAGCCATGTGCTACTACATCTGCTCGTTGCTTGGCAGGGCGGGGCCCGTGCGTTTGATTCGGAGCATCGAAGCCGAAGGCAGCTTCCAAGGCTCATCTCTATCGGAATACGGCCGGAGATCCGGAGAGACGTCTAGGCGACAGCTCAGGTTCTCGAATTGCCAGCACCTCGTGGCCGGCTCCTTACTGTACACAGTCTTACGGTCTGCAGTCGACAGACCGCCCCTTTAGGATCTTGGAACGGATTGGCAAGCGTCACCCTTCAATCGGGCCCTGGAGCATGTAGCCGCATGCTCCGTCCTGAGTTGCTGGAATCGGCGAGCTTAAGCTTGAAGTGGGTCAGGTTGCCAACAGTCAACATCCTGTCATGAGGCCGGCGCGTGAAGCAGGACTCCGTGTACTGTGCGGTGATGCTGCTCCGGCCTCGGTGAATCAAATCCATGCAGAGTCAGGGAAGATTGCCGCATTTTCTCTGACAGTTTCGCCCGGAGGTTCGACGAGAGGTGCAGCACGCTTGAGTGGCCTGGTTGAGCAGACTTTCAAGATGGCGTCTATTTAGTCTATTTCGCTCCTCCCCGACACATGGCGCCTTAGGAGGATTTGGTGCATCTTCGAAATCTGGCGCTGCTGCCAGTTGGAGCTCCGATTAGACTTGTGCCTTGTTTCAAGCAGCGTCGCGCCATGAAGTATCTCAGCACATTTCAGCTGTGTTTGCAGTGCAGACTCTGCCGGGCTTCTGCAGGTTCTGCGTGGATGGGCAGCTGAGTCGCCGATCCAGCACCCCCCTCGCCTGCAAGATCCGCGAGCAGGCGAAAGTCCTGGACGTGTCCAACACCGAGTGCTCCGAGATGAGCGATGCTTGGCTGAGGACAGGAAGCGGAGTGAAGCGCGCAGGTCAGGGTGCGGGTCGGGAGTGCGTGGGTGCTCTGCACTCGCTTAGCACGCAGAGTTGCTGCCGCATCCCAGGACAAGCGAATGATCGAAGCAGCGGTGAAGACCAGCGGTTGCAGCTGGGCCCAGATCGCCGGCACCATTCAACTCCAGGCCCGTGCTTTGCTGTGCTTTGCTGCTTTGCCCTCAGTATGCCATCCGGCCCCCTCCCTGGCAAGGTCACCAACCTCGTGGAGTTCTCCGCCAGCCTGGCCATCTCACGGAACGCCCTCACAGGCGGCCTTTGGAGCTTCGTGCTGTATGTACAGACTAAGACTATAGGGGGTGAGCGGCGCTCCGCACCGGCACGTGTCTGCAGGCGAAGAGGTGACAGCAGAGGACGTTGAGATGCGGATGTCCGAAACCTTGCAGGCCCCGGCCCTGCAAATGACCCCTAAGGGACTGTATCCAGTGGCACCGCATGAGCAGGAAAGCTTGCACGGGATGGCTCAGCTAGGCCCTGACAGCTGAGGTCCGGAATTCGTCCAGCATCATCAGCGACTGCATGCAGGCCCGAAACATGAAAGGATCGAGCGGTTCTCTAGCAACGTCACTGCCGCCTTGCCTGCTGCAGGGCCGGCTTCAGCGCATCCTCGTCGTCGGGCAAGGAGGCAGCCCACAGCCGCTCTCACATCGGACAGTCCTTGGCTGGGCCGTTTCCCCTGCGCCTGACAGAGGTACTGGAAAGTCGGTCTTCGCGCGCGAGGTCGTGAGGAGAGCCGCGCAGGCGCTTTTTTCCTGCCTTCTGTGTCCGATGTCGCATTCCGTGCATTCCCTCGCCACCGTGGTTCATGTCGTTCGTTCCATGCTGCGGCCTTTCTACCAGGCGCGGGAGGAGGGCGCGGGCCCTCATATTTGAGCTGCGAAGTTGCAGGACTTGGTGAGAGCTGAGGTGGGGTCCAGGAAGAAGTCATCCCGATCCGGGTCCCCTTGGCAGAGCTGGCAGACATCAAGGACCCGCCCGGCTTGAGCAAGGTATGTTATGTATACGCATATACGTATGTATATACATATACATATATATATATATATATATATATGTATATATGTATATATGCATATGCACACACATATATATATATATATATATATATATATATATATATATGTATTTACAAATAGAATACCATACACACATACATATAGCATGTATGTATGCACGGTTATGTATGATTATGTATGACGACCTTTGAGTGTGTATCATTATGTGTCACTATGTCAGTTTATGCATGATTATGTATGTACGTAGCATGCATGAATCTATGAATAGATGAATGAATGAATGCCTGCACGAGCCAGACATGATGTTTCAAAGCAGTCTCCGCCACTGTTGCACGTGTGTCGCGGGTGACGCCACTGCACAGAGTAGATGCCGTTTACCAGCAGGAAGGAGTCGATCTGCCACTGCTCTGCACTTCAGATCCCACCGGCTTTCCTTCTTGCAGAATCTAACATTGCGAGGTGCAAGTCTCGCAATTGCAACCAAAGGGTTCCTGTGCAGACGCTGAGGTTTCAGGCCTGGGCAGAGCGAGCCTTCGGCAGCGACAGCGACGAGATTTTGAGAGGCGCGGCGCCGCACTCCGTCACCTGATGTTGCCGCGGTGGCTGTTGCTGTTTCAGGCGATCGGCAACTTGTCCTAGTTCTGGACGGCCTGGACGAAGCCGCCACGGCCCGCCGACGGATCCTCAATTGGCTCCAGCAGTGGCTGCAGCTCTTCGGCCAGAAATTTGACCTTGAATTGTTATGTTGGAGCACTCAAGCCTGCTTGTTGTCAATGCTCCGGCCCAGGGCAAACGGCCACCGATGCGTTTGCACCATCATCGCCTCTCGGCCGTCCGGGACCAACCAGCCCGGATCCCAGGATTCGCGACTTGCATCAGCGTTTTGCCCGAGGGTTCTAAACCTTTCCGCAGCATTTCGGTCGATGGCCGATCCCTGCACCCCGCTGCCCCCGATTCATCTCGATTCTGGGCTGAGGGTATTGGCCAGCGATGGCAGCGCTCGCCAGCCGGCGGCGTCGGCCGTGCTTGGCCAGCTCTCCGAGACGTCGCTGCTGACCCAGGCAGCCCGGTAACCTGCGACTGACTGCAGCTTGCACGTTTCAGGCAGCATCACATCCATTAGCCGCATCAGCTGCTATTTTTGGATCATGTCCGCGGTGGTCTCCACACTCGTAGCTCATTGCGGCTGCCGACGGATGCACTCGCGTTTTGGCTTCTTGAGCCGAGCCGTCGCAGGAGCCGCTGCCGGTCTCCTCTCGCGTTCGACTGCACGACGGCGCTGGGCAGAGCCTGGGAGTTGGCACCGTCCTCTCCTGCGAGGAGGCGCCGCCGGCACAGCGGAAAAAGCTCTTTCTCGAGAGTCGCCGGCACAGAGCTCTCCGGCCACTGGCCAGGGCTTCCTTTTGAAAAAGAAGAAGGACGAGGTTGGCCTGAAGCCCGGGGTGCCCTCTCTGAAGGTGCGCCGCAAGGCCCGCGTGTGCACTCCTGTCCTCAGCCGTAGCTTGGGAAACCGTCACGTGAGAGTGGCTGCTGACAGGATCCGAAGCAGGTCTTCTCCGCCACGGTGTGCCTCGACTACGCCGACCGCTCCAGTGCCCAGGTGATCCTGGAGCGGGCCTTCCGGGAGGCCGGCGGCGATCTGGAGAAGGATCAGTGCGCGGTGGCGCACCGGGCCGACGGCGAAGACTGGAAGGACCAGGCGCCCGCTTCCTGCGCTCGGAGCTTCGGAGCTTCGCAACCTTTGCGTGCGACTGCCAGGGCTCCGCAGGCATCTTACACCCCGACTACGGCGTGATGATGTCCTGGCCCAGAGGCGCCTTTCCCTGCCGCGCCTTCCTCAAGACCAGAGTCGACACGGCCGACGCCGACTCTGCGGAAGACCGTGAAGTCGAAGACGCGCAAGTGTGCAGGCCTCAGATCGAGCGCTCAGCCAGCAGGCGATTCGCCCAAGCACCTGCGCAAAGCATATACCGACAAACAGGAGCCTCCGCGAGACGTCGGCCGGCATCTTTCTCTCGGCTGACCTGGAGCCAGGCCGCCGCTTTCTCTCTTTTCAGGGCTCTCTTGCTGCAAGCCTCAGTGCTGAGGCGATGTGGTCGAGTTCGGAAGCGGCGGCATGCTGCGGAGAGAACTCCTTCCTTTGGACCGCCTCTTGGCGAAACTTGGACGTTGCTGCCGTCGCATGGCTTTGTGGTGTAAAACTTAAGCCTGCGCTTGTTGCAGTGACAATCGTTCACGTGGATGGTGGGTTTCATTTTGAAGGTGTTCCGTCCGTGGCCATTTTGGACTCAAGGGCGACACCGATCTTTGGAGGTGAGCCCAGGAAACAGGTGGGGTGCTACATGGACCGGGCGGTCGTTCCCTGGACTGACTTGCGTGGCTTCGCCCCAGGCGACGCGCTTGTCTTGTTCGGGGTCGAAAGCCTGGTGCCGTGGGCCCTCCTTAGCCTGTGCACGTGTGTCTGGGTCCTTGGCTTCTGTTGTGGTTGCCTGGTGGCTCAGCCGAGCTCGAGGGCCCACACAGGCACGCAGAGCATCTACGCCAGGGCCTATCCTACACGAGGGCCCCGCACTTCAGCATGGACCCGACGGAGACCGAGCTACAAGCGATCACCGACTTGGGAGGGGTGCTCGCATGGGCAGGGGTGACCGGGGGCTTGGAAACGGCACTCCGAGCCGCCCTCGGCGACCCAGCCCGCGTGAGGGAAGTGGCCCTCGTGCCTCGGCCGGCTTGGGATGCCATGGCTCAGGCTTTACAGGTGGCCGGCCCCAGTGCCGCAGACGGCACACCCGGTGCCCCGCGCGACCTCACCTTGGTCGAGCACATCCGGGGGTTCGTGACCCAGTTTGGGGATTCCGCCTGGTGGTTGGTCTACAAGGCGGAAAATCGCCTGCGGTGCGAACACATGGAACGCCTCCGCAGGCTCCTCCACGACAAACCCGAACACGGGTACACCTCGGCCCGGCCATGGAACGCAGCCTTTGCCGCGGCGATAAGGGATGGCGACTTCTGGACGAGGGAGCTCGTCACCCCAGCCACCTTGTGGCTCTCCCAACGCCAGGGAGGTGGTGGAGGAGCCAACGCTGGTGGAGCAGGGAGCTCTGGAGATGGAGGCCAGCCGGACCCCACGAAGGCCAGGAAAAGAAGCGCTACGAGGGCGAGGACCTGTCGGAGAAGAAGGGAGGGGTCTACGTTCGCAACAGGCGCGGGGCAAAGGTCTGCGACGGTTACAACAAAGGAAAGTGCGGAAGGCCGCAGCATGCTTCCCCTCCGGGCACCACCCATGGAGGCAGATACATGGCTCCTACGCCCAAGCGCTCCGCAAAACCTAAGGACCCGGATCCACAGGAGGTCGTGGATCAGACGTGCCAGTCGAAGGCACCCAGATGGCCCTTCTGCTGGAACGGCCCTGGGCCCTGCTTCTCTTCAGTGGGCGGCGCAGGAAAGGCGACTTCGGCTTCATGGTCTGCTGCGTCGACCTCGTGGCGGACACCCCGTTCAACGTGCTGGACGAGGCCCAATGGGGCCCTCTCGAGAGGGACGTCCTGGACGGCAACTTCTCCGCGGGCACTCCCTGCGCCACCTTCAGCCCGCTCAGGGAGGTCGGCCAGGACCCAGGCCCCTTAGGTCAGTCGACGAGATCGAGGGCATCCCCGGCCTCTCCCCTCGAGAGAAAGCCCAGGTCAAGGAGGCCAACGTGTTGGTCGAGCGCACCTTCGACGTCCTGTGCACGATGTGGGAGCAGAAGCGAGAACCCGGTGCATGGCTGATGCCCCTCGTCCGCCAGCTCATGCGCCTGGACCGCGTGGGGGACACTACCTTCGACCAGTGCAGGTTTGGCCTCGACACTGTCAAGCCCACCCGGATCCTTTGCAGCTCCCACGCCGCGGGCTTAGGGGCTCAGGTGCGACCACCTGAGGAACTCCCACAAGTCGGCCGCGGCCGGTCGAAAGGAGCAGGGCCCGAAAGGCCAGCAGCAGTGGGCCTCCAAACGGCAAGGGGAATACACCCCGCACCTGGCACAAGTCATCGCGCACTCCCTCTACCAAGGCTTCCGCGTCAAAGCCTTGGAAGCGGAGGCTCTCTGAGCCCACGACCCAGTGGAGCAGCTCGGTCCGCTCCCCAAGGCGAGGACCGAGAGAGAGGAGGAGAACGCGCGGGCACCCTCGCCTCTCTCTTCGACGGCTCCCTAAATCCCGGAAAAGGTGGTGAGAAGCCAGACTACGCCGACGCACAGCCCCGGCTAACACACCTCTCCGTGCCGACGTCATCCAAGCCTGGGGCGAGGCAACCGACGACCCAGATTCGGCCACCTTGGCTGGCTGGCTGGCTGGACCACGGAGCTCCCTTGGGAATCTCCGAGCCCATCCCCTGCAACGGCGTGTTCTCGAAGGTCGACGCAAGAGGGGTGGCTCACCACGAGAGCCTCGACCGGCGCACCCTGGAAGGCTGGTCGAACTACAAGTCGGCCGAGGACGAAGCTGAGGTCCTCGAGGAGCTCATCGGCGACTACCTGGCCCGCGGCTTCTGCAGCCTAGCCTTCAACGAGGAGGATGCAGCGGCCAAGCTGGGAGGCCAGGCCGTCCTGAACAAGCTCGGGGTCTTGGTCAAGGAGAAGAAGGACGCAACCGGCAAGGTGGTCAAGAAAGCCAGGGTCATATGGGACCTGAGGGAGTCAGCGGTGAACACCGCATGCCACCACGGAGAGCGCATCATCCTCCCCCGCCTCCTGGACGTTGTGGCTTCAGCTTTGGCCTTCTACCGCCGGGGGCGGCCTCCTTACCTCGCGGGCGTGGACATCCGGGACGCGTTCATGAACATCCCCGCGGGAAAGGATAGGAGGTTCACGGTGGCGGCCCTCCCTGGAAGCCGCAACAAGAGGAAGAGGAGGCACAGAGTGGTGCTCTTTAACACGCTTGTGTTTGGGTCGGCTTCCTCTCCCACCGTCTGGGGGAGAGCACCACAGACCTCCAGTGTTACGTAGATGATCCAATCTACGTCCTGGAGGGCCCTCTCCTCAGCACTGCGGCCGGGGACCTGGCAACCGTCCTCCTCTGGACCGCCGTGTGTGGCTTCCCAATCAAGCCGTCCAAAGCCACAGGGGGCAAGCCCGCATCAAGTGCGACGACAAGATGGAGGCGGTCACGGTGACGTTGCCCAAGGCCAAGATCGGGGCCCTCCTCCTCGAGACCGACAATTAAGTTCCTCTCTAGACCGGTGGCCGGAGCCCGAGCTCAGGTCCTACACCGGCTCCCTGTCATTCGTGGCAGGGCTTGTGCCTCACCTGAGGCCCTTCCTCTCATCCTTCTGGGCGGTCCTCACCAAGCACGGTGCGACGAATGAAGGCCACCCCTCAAAGGCGGCCCGAAAGCTCATACATGTCAAGAGGATCGCCCCCGCGCTGCGATGGGTCAAGGCGCTCCTCAGCGGAGGCCCCACAATATGATCTTCTACGCCAACCCTCCGAGAACAGACCTGGAGATCGTCATCGATGCCTGCCCATGGGGCTTGGGTGCTATCAAGCGAGAGGGGGGAAGACCGACGGCCTACTACTACACCCACCTCCCGGACCACGTCCTCAAGAAGTTCGGTGCAGAGAGGGGCCTTCCGAAGTACAACACGCTTTGGGAAGGCTTGGCTTTGCTGCCGCCTTCAGGCTCTGGCTTCCCTCCCTCACGCACGGGGCCACCTTCAGGGCCAAGTCAGACAACCTGGGTTTCCTCATGGCCCTCGCCAAAGGCAACGCCAGGTCCCCCGAGCTCAACGTGATTGCCCGTGAGTTCGCATTGGACCAAGCGATGCGAGCCTACCAGGTGAACGGGCTCCAGCACATCCCGGGGGTCACCAACGTACAGGCCGACGCTTTGTCGCGGCAGTTTGCTCCCGAGGCCAAACCTTTTCCTCGGGACCTTTTGGGGATCACTCATGACGAGATCCCCCTGGACAGCACCTTTTGGAAGGTCTGCTGAACCCTCGAGCGGACCGACCCCACAGCAAAACAGCTGCGTTGCGAGGGTTCTGCGAGGGTTGCGTGTGTGCACTCCCTCTCGCTCTCCCCTTCTCTCCCTCTCTTCTCTTGTTCTTGCGCTGCCCTTCTGGCCGGTAAGTAATCCCCCGCCCCCTCTGTTGCTCCGCGGCGTTCCCGAGTGTTGCACGAGGGCCCTGCTTTAAAGCGACCCAATGTGAGCACGGAGGCTGAGGGACAGGGGGGTCAGGACAGCAGGCCAGAAGCCAGTAGTGTTAGGCATGGAAATGGCGAGCCCAAGCCGTATAGCAGGGGCTCAGTGGCCAAAGCCCTTGAAGCCCTTAGCGACCCACAGAGCTGCAGGACAGCCCTTTTGGCTGAATCCAGGGCATCGACCTCGGTTGGCCCAGTCCCAGTCGAGTCCCGGCTCCGCACATGGGAAGCTATGTCGGTCAAGGCGAACCTAGACCCCTTCTGTCTGACGCCGGACGGCATGTACACTATAATGGGCGGCTTCAAGCAAGCGGGCTATAGATCCGCGATGCAATACCTCGACCTAGCCAAGCAGGAGCACATCCAGCAAGGCCACGGTTGGTCTGATCAACATGCCCTTGCCTACCGGGTGTGCGCGAGATCCTGTAGGCGAGGGCTCGGCCAAGCCAAACAGGCGGCAGCACTTCCCATGGAAAGGCTTGGGGCGCTGACGGGGGACATTGGCCACGTACCGGCCGGCCCAGTCAAGCCCGTCACCTCGACGGTCGTGGCGGCTTGGTGGCTTGTGCGAGAGATAGAAGCATCTCGAGCAAGGGTGCGCCACGTCAAGCTGGACTACACCACGCGTACCGTCGAGTGGCTGCTTCCGTCCTCCAAGACGGACACAGCGGCCCTGGGCGCCACACGGAAGCACGCATGCGCGTGCTCCGTGTTACCAGCCAGCATGTGCCCGTTCCACCTTATGGCCGAGCTTCTTAAAGGTAAAGGGCCAGGCGAACCGCTCTTCACAGACGAGTTGGGCCAGCCTCCTTCAAAGGCCGGCTGGGCGTTCAAATGCTGGCCGAAAGACTCGGCCTGCCCCTTTCTTGGCCAAACGGTGCACGCGCCTACACTGGTCACACGGCCAGAGCCACCGGGGCACAATACCTCGCGTCTAGAGGTATCGAGCTGTGGCGCATCCAAATTTTTGGCCGATGGGGCTCGGACGCCATCCTGCGCTACATCCGCGAAGCTCCTTTGGCCCGCCTCACGGAGCTAGCCATTGAAGCAGGGCACCGAGATTCCTTGGAGCGGGTTCGTGCCGAACTTGAGCAACTGCTACAACAGGCCAGACCACTGTTGGCGATCCCAGACGGGTCGTGGCAGGCCGACGTCCGTCAGCGAGCTCTTCAGGCCGTTCCCAGCCGTGAACCCAAGGTTTCCGAGCACTTTGTTTTGAACACCGCTAGAGGGTGAAAGATCCATCGATGCCTCACGGCATTGGGTGAGCCATCAAACGCGCTTAGCCCTGGCTCCTGGCGAACCTGTTGCCTTTGGCCGTTCGCCACTAAAGGCGCTCACTTCCGATGGGTAAAACCTAGCCATCGAGGGAAGAAGTGCAAACACTAGTTCCCAGATGAGGCACCAGGGGACGAACAAAGTTCGTCCTCTTCCTCCTCCTCTTCGTCGTCGAGCAGCAGCTCTAGCGACAGTTCATAAATTTCACCATCAAGCAGCCACGCAAGGCAGGTTGGATCACAGGGTGTCTACTAGAAGGTCAGGTGGGTGTCTTGCCCATTTGAGTTTCCTGCCCAAAAGCGGCAGGTTAGCAAGTGGAGCGACCTTCCTCGACCAACTGTTGAAAAGTACCTGTGTGCCTGCTATGCAGTAATGGTGGCTTGCTTGGGGAGTGGTAAACGATTGTCGTGTAAAACTTAAGCCTGCGCTTGTTGCAGTGACAATCGTTCACGTGGATGGTGGGTTTCATTTTGAAGGTGTTCCGTCCGTGGCCATTTTGGACTCAAGGGCGACACCGATCTTTGCCCACCCACCCACTCCTGGGTGTCTTGCCCATTTGAGTTTCCTGCCCAAAAGCGGCAGGTTAGCAAGTGGAGCGACCTTCCTCGACCAACTGTTGAAAAGTACCTGTGTGCCTGCTATGCAGTAATGGTGGCTTGCTTGGGGAGTGGTAAACGATTGTCCGCGGACGTGCAGACGCTCAGGTTGCTTCCGCGTGGTCCTGGACGCGACCGACCTGCGCCGCCCGGCGATGCTAAAGGAGATGACCGTGCAGGATGAGCTGTCCCTGCAGCGCTGGCCTTGGCTGTCGCAGCGCGATCTTCGGAGAGCGTCGGGAACTTTGGCAGGCTCGGCTTCGCCCCGCTCGAGATCCTGCCGCTCAGTCCTCCTGTGGCCTCGAGGCCCCCAGACCTTTTCTCTGCGGGTGGCAGAAGCACCTGGCTGTCGCAGGATCTCGAAGTTCGGTGAGGAGGAGCTGCGAGCGCTCCCCGAAGCGGTCCCTCGACTCGGGACGACATGAAGTAAGTTCGGTTCGGTGTCAGTGATGTGATATGTCATGATATGTCGCATATAAGCAGAGGGGGCGTCTCATTTCTAGCATACCACCAGAGTCACCAGAGTGGCCTTTCCCAGAGCAGGTTTGGCGGACGCCGCTCATGGCCAGCATCCTGGGCCCCGTCCTTATTTTACTTGAGCGGGGGGCAAGGGGGGAGGTTTCTGCACGATAAATTTGAGAGTAACTATCCATGCTATCAGAAGGCAGTGAAACTGCCCCTGCAAAGGCACATATCCTCGGGGCCAGAAGGACTGGAGCACCAAATGCATCTGCTCTCTGGCTTCTGATTCCCTCTTTGGACGGCCCAGCCTCTCCCTTTCCCGCCCTCTCTCGAGATTGTAGACACAGAGTACGTCAGTATGCACATCACCACGCTGACTGCTGGAGGAAGAGCTCGACGGCGCCACGGCGGAGCTGGTGCTGATGGAGCACGCTGTGGAAACGCTGCTGAAGCAGGCGAGAGCCAGAAACGGTATAGAATCGTGTGAATTTGTCGCAGCCAAACGCAACAAGTCTGATAAGTCTGCCAGTGTATCGGCAGAGCCAGGCAGAGGAGCGGA
The DNA here is from genome assembly GCA_905221615.1 of Symbiodinium sp. CCMP2592. Lineage (NCBI taxonomy): Eukaryota > Dinophyceae > Suessiales > Symbiodiniaceae > Symbiodinium > Symbiodinium sp. CCMP2592. The sequence continues at coordinate 716,106 of CAJNDT010002669.1, read as the reverse complement.
CCGGCTGCAAGGAGCTGCGAGCAGAGCTGGGCCCGCTGTGCCTGGCCAAGCTCCAGGCAACTCTGCCGGGCACCGCAGAGAACTTCTGGAATGCGCTTGCGCTCTCACTGCAGGCAGGCCAGCGGCTGCTGTTGGAGTCGGACTTCACCAAAAAGGCAGGAGCTGTACACGCACCGATGGGTGACTGCGTCTGAGGTCTTGGAGGGCCTGCATCCAGTCCCAAGTAGAAGGAGCGAGAAGAGCAAGCGAAGTTCCCTCTTGATGTCCATAGAGGTTGATACAGTCGACACTTCAACATCAGCACAAAGATGCATGTGAGTCGCTCGTTTGGCCATCTGGGGATCTGGGGCATGCTAAGCTCACCACTCCAGCCCATCAGGCATGAACAGCTGACATAAGGGGTATCTGTTTCTGCATCCAGGTAGTCTTCCAGGAAGCGCAGCTCGGGCACTTGAGATTCTTCGAGCCGTCTGGCCAAGCGGTGACGCAAGCCGCGCTTGCAGACTCATCGGCTCGAAAGCTCGCAGTGGTCCGCACCCATTGCCAGGTGCAGCTGTACCACCTGCGAATGCAGGAGTATCTGGCCGCAGAGGTGCCGCACGGAGATGGTGCCCGTGAGCGCAATTGCTGTTGCCATTCTTGGTAGACCCCGTGATTGTGCGAGTACAATTACGCTGAGTCTTGGCTGACAGGCCCGGTTGGCGTTGGCGGGTGCCCAAGCGCCGGCCTGGAGTGAAGCCTTCGCCGAAGCGCAGCAGCAGCCGATGCTGCGAGGCCTGCGCATCGTCCCATTTTTGCAATATCATTTGCGTGTATTCAGTTTTCATAAAAGGAAAGCAAGCACACATACCGCCATACAAGAAGACCATGGCTTCAGCTCCGGTCTCCCAGAGGTGCCCTCCGCTTCTGTCTGATGATGCAGACGGCTTATGCGGCGGAGGCGGAGATCGACCTAAAATTTTCAAACCTGGGCGCCGCGGACGCAGAGGCTTTCCAAGGACTCCTTGTGCATAGACGAGAGGGCGAGCTGACCGGACCGTGCCGTGGTTGCCGCGCGAGTAGGAGCTCTGCTTTGCAGCGAGAAGCTGGTTCTCAACTTGGAATGGAACAGCCTCGGTGAGGGACCCGGGGCTGCTCGGGTTCAGATCGGGGCGTTCCAAACGCATCGGTCCGTCGGTGGCGTCTGTGGGCCAGGCATGTCATAATATGCGCGGTGAGCTTGAGGAGGCTCAGTAAAGCCCAACCAGCCAGCACGAACCGCCAGCACGTGGAAGGTTTCAACAGGGTGTGACAGCATATGGCAATTAGCTCGCTCAGCTCTCGAGGGTCCAGCAAGTGTTTGATTTCCGAATGCTCGTTGACGGATTTCTGGGGGCTTCTGCTCCAGTGCGAGGCCCCGAAGGCGGCAGCAGCCTGGCCTCGGCGCTGCCCAAACGGCTCCGACAGCTAAAGCTGAATCTGGAACGGAGCGGCATCGGCCGGGGATCCCAGCGGGATTCGCAGTGCTCTTTCCCAAAGGTGGCATCCAACGACCTGAACGTTGAGAAACGCTGTGATGGCGTCTATACGAGTCTATACAAACCTTCATACGATGTCGATGGTGAGACAGCACGGTGCTACATCCGCAGGTCCGCGTTGTGCAAGCAGCCTTGTACCTTCCATGTCTCGCCCAGTCGTCGATGGCTGAGGGTGTGATGCATATATGCAGAGTAATTGCGCTACCTGAGACCTAAGTCAGCAGTGACAAGTCTGTCCGACAATGCAGAAGACCGACGAGCCACCTCAGCAAGCCTTTGCGCAGCAACGGTCGGCAGACATGACGTCGCCACCAAAAAGCAACATCGATCCAATCCAGGCGAGGGCCAAGATGAAACAGCCCCAGGAAGGAAAGACCCACGACCGGGGCTCGGAGCTCCTTGGGGAGGCTCGGAGCGGATCTCTGATTACAAGGTTTGCCCATGAAGAAACCTTGAGTTCTGCATCCAACTTCATGCGCATGGCAGATTCCGAGGCGCCGAAGGGGCCCAAGCCTTGGCAGCTGCCATCGCCAAGCTGCCCCAGCTCCAGAAGCTGGAGCTGATTCTGGCATGGAACTCTCTGAGCCCGGGGCCCCAAAAAATTGCAGCAAACTGCGGTTCGAACACCTCTTCAAAACGCCCTCCGTTTCGGAGCCCCGAGCCAAGCCGAGCCCGCGAAGTGAGGGGAGCTCCCGGTTGAAATCGGCCTTGTGAAGAGACGTGTGTGACGAGTCGACGACATTGAAATCTTCTTCCCTGGAGGGTCGGGCGAAGCTGCACGGGTTTCCGTTTGCAGTACCGATCAGACATTTCAACTTCTTCCACGGAGAGTGCCTGAGTGAGAGATGCAGACACGGAGTTATTGGTTTCCATGCGCAGCCAAGCCCTTACTGTATGCTGCGAAGCTGCCTCTTGCCACACCACTTGCGACAGAGCGTTCAGCAAGCTTGCAACTCGGGAAGATGCTGATCCCGCCCCCAGTCAGGCCGTTGCTGCTTGTAGATGGTGCACCCTGGGAAGTCCCAAAACGAAGTTCCTGCCCACAACCTGAAAGCCACAATGAAGGATAGAGCGGCGGCTGAGTTGGGAGGAAAGCGCAAGGTGTCGACCCTGCAAAACTCCGGCATGAAATCGTAGTCGTAGACCACACGTTTCCTGCCTGCAGCACAGCTGCGATCCAACAGAAACGGCTTGGTTCGAGAGCTCTTCTGATGCCTTCTGGATCTCTGCTTCCATGAAGTTTTTTCCCGCAGACTGTGCTTGGAGTCGCGGCGTACTGGAGCCTCTGGAACGGGCAGCGTATGGGCGCTCTGCGAAAAGCTCCGTGCAGAGCGGTTTCGCCCGAGGTGACGAGGGCGCCCGCGCCCTGGGCGCGAGCTTGGCCGAGCTCCCGCTCCGAGAGCTGCAGCTGGACCTGCAGCATAACGAGATCGGCCCGGGGCCCCAGGGAGATATGGCCCATGAGGGTCGGAGCGGATCTCTGATTACAAGGTTTGCCCATGAAGAAACCTTGAGTTCTGCATCCAACTTCATGGTTCGTGGCGCATTCCCGCGCGTGGTACAAAAGGCATGTTCTCAACGACGGACGTGCAGAAAACATCGGCAGGGGTGGGTTTTGAGCATGTCGGGCAAGGCTAGGGGGGAGGCTATTTGACTACTTGCTCGCATTGAAAAGGGTCATGGACGTGCAGAAAACATCGGCAAAGGTGGTTTCTCAGCATCTCGGGCAACGCATGCCTATTTTAGGGGGGGAGGCAATTTGACTACTTGCTCGCATTGAACTGGGTGATGGACGTGCAGAATACATCGGCAGGGATGGGTTTTCAGCAGATCGGGCAACTTTTTCCTACATTTGGGGGCAGGCTGTTTGAGTACTTGATCGCAAGTAGTTGTTACGGACAGTGGCCTTTTCGTCGTCTGCATGCTCGGCGCCCCGTCGGGCATGCTTCGCCATAGCGTCCAGACCAGACAGCCCAGCAGGATAAGGTCCAGATCAGACTCCAGCCATTCCTGCAGAACATCCATGTGCCAAGCATGATAACGTCCAGATCAGACTCCATCCCAGCAGGATAACGTCCAGATCAGACTCCATCCATTCCGGCAGCGCATCCATGTGCCAAGCATGATCACGTCCAGATCAAACTCCACCCCAGCAGGATAACGTCCACATCAGACTCCAGCAATTCCTGCAGAACATCCATGTGCCAAGCAGGATAACGTGCAGATCAGGCCAGCGCAAGCCATTGCGTCACCATGCCGGCTTTGACTCCGAATGCGCGGGACGGAGAACGACTCGAGGTGCAGAGTCTTGGGCGTCAATGCTTCGGGTTTGGATGGAGACAGTCGAGCTGGGGCGTTTTGGGCTTGCAGAAGTCCAAAAGCACGGAATCATCCCCCCCCCCCCACCCCACCCCACCCCGAAAAAGTCCCAGAGGTGGCGGAAACTACACGCGCGTGTACGCGCCACAGTCCAACTTCATGCGCATGGCAGATTCCAGCATGCCTCCGAGGCGCCGAAGGGGCCCAAGCCCTGGCAGCTGCCATCGCCAAGCTGCCCCAGCTCCAGAAGCTGGAGCTGAAGCTGAGCGACAACTCGCTGGGCTCGGGGGCCCAGGTGTTTGCGGCCTTTGGGTCTCCGGGGCTCCAGGTTGTGACCGCAGCCTTGTGGAGACGTGCACGTCCATGGCGAGTCCATGACCTTTCCTGACTGAGTCGCACCGTTTCGTCTGAAGCCCAAGCTCATTGAAATCTTCTTCCCTGGAGGGTCGGGCGAAGCTGCACGGGTTTCCGTTTGCAGTACCGATCAGACATTTCAACTTCTTCCACGGAGAGTGCCTGAGTGAGAGATGCAGACACGGAGTTATTGGTTTCCATGCGCAGCCAAGCCCTTACTGTATGCTGCGAAGCTGCCTCTTGCCACACCACTTGCGACAGAGCGTTCAGCAAGCCTTCAACTCGGGGAGATGCGCCGTTGCTGCTTGTAGATGGCGCGCCGTGGGAAGTCCCAATCTAAAGTTCATGCCCGCAACCCCAAAGCCACAATGAAGGATAGAGCGGCAGCTGAGTTGGGAGGCAAGCGCAAGGTGTCCGTCCATCTTGCAAAACTCCGGCATGAATTCGTAGACAACGCGTTTCCTGCCTCCTGGTTCGAGACCACATCTGGTGCCTTCTGGATCTCAGCTTCTCTTCAGCCCTTTTTTTGGCAGAATTTGCTTGGAGTCGTGGCGTAATGGAGCCTGTGGAATGGGCAAAAGATGCGGGCACGCTGCGAAAAGCTCGGTGCAGAGCGGTTTCGCCCGAGGTGACGAGGGCGCCCGCGCCCTGGCCGCCGGCTTGGCCGAGCTCCCGCTCCAAGAGCTGCGGCTGAGCCTGATGAAGAACGAGATCGGCCGGGGCCCCAGGGAGAAAAGGCCCAAAAGGCCCGGGTCTCGGAGCTCCGAGGGGAGGCTCGGAGCGGATCTCTGATTACAAGGTTTGCCCATGAAGAAACCTTGAGTTCTGCATCCAACTTCATGCGCATGGCAGATTCCAGCATGCCTCCGAGGCGATGACGGGGCCCAAGCCTTGGCAGCTGCCATCGCCAAGCTGCCCCAGCTCCAGAAGCTGGAGCTGAAGCTGAGCGACAACTCGCTGAGCCCGGGGCCCCAAAAAGTTGCCGCAAACTGCGGTTCGAACACCTCCTCAAAACGCCCTCCGTTTCGGAGCCCCGCGCCGAGCCGAGCCCGCGAAGTGAGGGGAGCCCCAGGGCCAACCGTCAGTCAGTCTGCAGGTGGCAACCACCTAATGGCGGAGCCCTTCACTTACCGAAAAAGAGGCTCTGAAGAAGCCGTTTTTGTAGCACTCCTGCGAGACGAGACGCTGGGAGCCGAATGATGCCAGCCCGGCTCCCGAGGCGATGACGGGGCCCAAGCCCTGGCAGCGGCCGTCGCCGAGCTGCCCCAGCTCCAGACGCTGGGGCTGTGGCTGGACGAAAACTCGCTGGGCTCGGGGCCCCAGAATTGCAGCAAGAAACGCGGTTCAAGCTCTTATAGAACCCCCAACACTTCCGAAACCGAATCCCTTGTTGGGAGCGTTTTGTTTGCAAACCCGAGCTACCCTCCGTTTCGGAGCTCCGAGCCGACCCAGGCCGACAAGTGAAGGAGGAGCTCAGGCGACAACTGAAGGCGCTGCCCATCCCGGAGAAGGAGATCTTCACCATGTAAAGGAGGCCGAGGCCTCCTCGCGCGCTCGCTACTTTGGGGGATGGGAGGAGGAGCCGGGTTTGAGGCCTCGGAAGTCCATCCTTGAGGTTTTTCGGGGGCTTTCTTCCGTTTTGGGAGCACCCGCGGGTGGTCGGAGAAGAGCGAGGCTTCGGGGGAGGCCCCAGCCAGGTCCGAGGAGCGAGGCGGAGCAGCGGAGTGCCTTCGCGCGCCAGGCCCTGGTGGGCTTTTCGCCGGGAACCCGCCTTGAGAGGCCCGCTCGGGCTCATATCCCGGCTGTAGCGGCGAGATGGGAAGGATGCGCAGAGGTAGAGGGGGAGTAGTACGGAGGGTTTCGGATTTCGGGTTGAGTTTAGGGCGGGCTTCAGGTGCAACGCATGCAAAGAAGCTCCTTTCGAAGTCGCCTGCAACAGCCGGGAGCTCTCGGGTTTGGAATCGGAAAGAAGCAGCCAGTCTGGGCTGCGGCAGCATCAACGCTGTCACTTGCTTGCTCGTGCCTGCCTTGAAGGGCGACTGCTCAACAATAAATGCTCTTCGAAGCTGCACGGTGGTGGGCTCTAATCCACATGCCTTCAGGGACACGGTTTTCACACCCCGTCTTGTCGCACAGCTCGAAGCTCGACGCCAGAAAAAGAGTGCATCCTACCGGCGTGCCTGCGATGCCGCATCCAGAGCTGATTTCAAGATGGAACTCATCTTTCAGAACCTATGATGAAGACCAGATTGGGAGACAATTTTGCTCTGTCCGCAACGCCAAAACATGCCTCTTGTCCAACCGTGATTCCTTGCGAGTGGAAGACTCACGCGATGTCATATAAGTTTATCATGTACATAACGGGATTGTATTTCACGGTTCGATACGAGAGCAGTTGCACTCGGTTCGTTTTCCCGCAGCTTGATCAACTGAAAGGCTTCCGTCTCTGAGAGAGGTGACGCCACTAGTGCGAGCAGCAACATGAACGAGGGTGTTCTTGCAGAGAACTGACACCATCATCTGTCGAGTGATTTGTAGGGCATGGGGGAATGGACCCCCATGATAGTCCCTTACGGGTCCCTTATAGTAGTCCCTCTAACCCATCCCACCATTCCTTACGAAGAACCAGACAGTCATCAGATGATAAAGAGGCCAAGTCGAAAAGTTCATTTACCCACATGTATCAGCATGCCAACCTGCGGTCTCCCTTGGCTCCACCTCTGATCGCTCAAGCTGCAACGCCTGCCTCAGTTCGGTTTGTTGCTTTTTTGCCGCCCCAGTCCATTGGCTTCGTTGTGCTTCACAGGAGCTTTGTGCTGTGCATTAAGTGACTGAAACACCAGCTTTGCCTGCGATACTCTTTCAAGATTTGGGTTGTGAGGTTTTTGGGCTTCAGGGTCGGGCCGGCAAGCTGCGATTGAGGATTTCGGTGAGCTGGCGATCGCTGGTCTCAAGGCTCCGAGCTACTGCAGGGAGGGCCGGCGGCATACAGAATCCATCCCAAAAGCCACCAAACCAGCTGAACGCCAACCTTGACCCCTAAACCCTAAGAATCCCTAAGACTCCACTTTTTTTGATCCCTTAAATCCCTAAGACTCCCTTTTTTGATCCCTTAAAAGGAAGCCCCGAGAGTCCCCCGCAGAGCCGGGATCCGTGGCCCCGGAGCATTTCGCGCGAAGCAATGGCTTGCTGCTGGCTTTGGAGGACCCCGGGGCCGCCTTTTTAGTTTAGGGTTGAGGGTTCAGGGGTAGTTTAGGGTTTAGGGCTAGGGTTTAGGGTTTCAGGGTAGTTTAGGGATTAGGGCTAGGGTTTAGGGTTTCGGTTTCAGGGTAGTTTAGGGTTTCGGGTTTTGAGTTTAGGGTTTAGGGTTTAAGGGTAGTTTAGGTTTTTGGGTTCAGGCATGCCAAGGTGGAGGGCTCATGGTCTTACCTTAAGGAAGAAATGGACCCTAAAAGGGTTTAAGGTTCATATACCATATAGGGATTCATAGTATATGGGTATTCGGGCCCCTACTTTTGAGGGTCATTTGGTCCTTCAGGTAGAGGGGGTGCAGGGTGTTGGGGCTCCAGGGCTTTAGACCCAGGGCTTCGGCTTCTTTTGGCTTTGCTTTCTCGGCTCTTGCACCGGCACAGTAGGGCCAGTAGGGTTTTAGGAAGCATAAGGGTTGTGGTTTAGGGGTTTAGGGTGATGGCTTGATGGGGTTCACTATTTGGGTTCGGCGGGTTCTTGTTTTCTTTCGGGGATCTTCTCCAATGGAAGTTCGGGCGTCGCACCAGCATCAGGGAGAAGCCAAGGAGCAGAGCCCCGAATTTGAGAACCTCCGAGTCCGAAGCTCTGAGACCGACTGAAGCACGGGGATCTTCTACACTATTGGATTTAGGGTTTAGGGCTTATAAGGTTTAAGGTTTTATAGGGGTTTTGGGATTTTTAGGGGTTTATGGGGCTTATGGGGCTTACAGGGTAAAGTTTATAGGGTTTTTGGGGGTTTAGGGTTCAGGGTTCGGACCGCCCCGAAATGAGCATCCGGAGCTTTGAGCCTGAGATCGACTGACCCACAGATCTGAGGAGCCTCGATCCTGGGGGGGGGGGGGAGGGGGATAGCAACCAGGAAGATTAAGTCACACTTAAAACTTTTAGGGTTTAGGGTTTAAGATTATATATGATCCAATATAGCATTATGACTTAGGGTTGAGGGTTTAAGATTATATGATTCCATACAGCATTATGATGACCCTAGAACCTTGTTCTGATTCTTAAAGCGCATGTGCCAGGACCAGCCTTCCTCCCGTGAAGTTCTGAGGCACGTGCGTTCTCCCTCGCCGGGGGGTTTTGTGGGATGGTGATTATATATATATATATATACATATCATATAATGTACTCCCCAAAACCCTATTCTAATTATTAAGGGGTTCCTTCGGCATGCCTTCTGAGTGCTGTGAGGGAGTATCTCATCCAGCGTATCCTGGACTCGCTGGGCAGCTGCACCCCTGCATCAGAATTCCGCAGTTAGTTTTGGTAGTTTTTGGCTTTATCCAAAGAAAGTCGTGTTGAATGCCTGTTCGAAGCCTCAGGTTGAAGGACATGAGGAGAGCGGCCAGCCCGAATGATACTTCTTGGACTTCTTGTGCCGGTTCTACTTGTGATGTGGCAGTGAAAGAATGCGCAATCCCGTTCAGGGCGCATGCCAGACTTCCCAGGCGACATGTTACATGGGCTGTGCATTGTCAGCGGTGCAAGCCATGGAAGTAATTTGCCTTGGTTGCTTGCTGACTGCATTGCCTTTGGGCACAGGCCATCTGAGTGGAGTATGAGCAACGGCGTGGAGCAATATGTGTGGATCCTGGGTTTTGCCTCTGTGACAAGTTTCCGACTTCTTGTGGGTTGTAGTGTGCGGTGGAAGAATTCTTGCTGACAGGAACCGATTTCTTGCTGACAGGAACCATCGTCAGCCACCACAATCCCTTAAAGACCTGCGTCATTCAAGATGGGGGGCATTGTCTGTTTCATAGCTGGCTCAGGCTAGTCAGTGATCGCGCTTTTCCCAGTGGACAGGGGATCCCACGCGTGCAGTCCTAGAGTCAGTGCCCTGACACCCTTCCTGAGTAGCCTGCAGCTTTCAAGTTCCGATTCTCGACTGACCCGCAATCCGACAGGGTTTAGGGTTTAGGGTCTTAGGGTTTAGGGTTTAGGGTTTAGGGTTTAGGGTTTAGGGTTTAGGGTTTAGGGTTTAGGGTTTAGGGTTTAGGGTTTAGGGTCGTGATTTCCAGGTGCAATGTTGAAGTCCTACTGTCGGCCAAGGCCGCTTGAAGTTTGCCGCGTGATTCATTGAGCTGGTAGCAACTCGGGAAGCACATCAAGAGCCATGCGGCTAGGCATGTTCAAGGCAGACAAGACCTTCATTCCAGATAGAACCCCATGGTACCTTAGTGATCGCAGTTACTGTGCATAATTGCCTCCTAATGCCCTGGTCCGTGACATCAAGCTCCTGGCATGCAACTGAACGCTGCCGTCACGTTCACGGACATGGAACTTGCTGTGTGGTGAGGTTGTGGCGAACTCTATTCACATAATACAGTAGAAGCCAGAAAGTTGGAATATCATTATCGTAACCCCTTTAAGGTAAATTATAGGGGATCCTACCATTAATCCATATTCCAACTTTCTGGAGTTCCCTTTAAGCCTACCCGTTCAGCGCGAGCAGTTTTGGAGCAACGAGGTCATCAACTTCCTCTCTGCCTCCACGTATTGCTGTGGTTCCAGCAGGCAGGCGGTTGATGTTTCAGGCTTAGGGGTTTAGCGTTTTAGAGTTTAGGGTGTAGGATTTGGGGTTTAGGGTGTTTTTTGGCTCAGGGGGTTTAAAGGGTCAATGGGGCGACTGCCAGCACTTGTCGCTGCTATTTTGCTGCTCAAGATTACACTCTGAGAGCAGCCATGCAGGGACCTGCAGATAAGCAGATCTGTCAACTCAACAAAGTTTTGGTGATAGATTTCTGCGACCTCTACACAGTTGCTGGCCTCCTCACCGTGAACAAGGCTTGGGCTTCGGCAGTTGTGGCCGTGTACAACTTGCGCCTGAGCCGGTCAACAGCGGGGGCGGATTGGAGCGAAGGTCGATGCTCCTGCAAGCTGGCACAACTGCGCCGCCTCCTTCAGAATCACAAGCCCACGCCATTGGCTTTTCTCTGGAGGCGTGAAATTTCTCCCGCTGAAGTGGAGGTTGACCACGTAAAGGGGTTAAGCCCCGCCGTCATGACCACACGCAAGATGAGACAATTCATCCGGCCTGTGGAAAAATCTGCTCTTATAGCTGCTGCAAAGCAGGTCATAGGGGGCATGCGCGTCATTCGCCAGGGCGACGGGCTTCTTGATATCGACTCTGCATCGATTCCATCCATGATGATGGAGGGATCCATGGGGGCACCTTTCGGGTACACTGCGGCCTGGGGTCGTGAAAGTGATGGTGAAGGTTCAGACGGAGAGGTTTTGCTGTATGATGAGGCTGCAGCGCTACTGCCCAGGGCTCTAAGCTTTCTGGATTCCGGAAACCAGAACCACCTCATTACGGCGCAGATAGACCTGAGCGGGAAAGTTCCTTTCCAGAACCACGTAAGCGACTTGTTCTATTCAATGACAGGGGATGCTGACCTTGAAGATGTGCAGACTCCTCGTGACATGTGCTACCTAGCAATTTCTGGGCGTGTGCCACGCGGCAGATTCCCGCTGTACTGGCGGCTGCTCGTGTGCACCCATCCCTGCTTCTACGACTTCGAGCAACTGTCGGCGCAACCCATCAACCCAAGTTCTGAGTCAGCACACTTGGCCCGGATGCAGAATCCAGTGTGGGTGCTAAACTAAGCGGGGAAGCTGCTTTGGCCCACATGGTCCAGAGGATGCCTGCACGATATTGTGCACGCCGGCATCTAGGCAGCCGCACAGGTTGCGTGCTGAGAGATCTCCCGACAAAAGCCCCCATGCCACTGCAACCTTTGAAGCTTGCCGTTGTACGTCTAGTTTTCGGCGAGTTGAATAGGAAAAGCTGCCGCCCCATCTGGTGTATGACATTGTCTTGTTTCAGCTGCTTCTGCAACTCTCTGCCTCAACCCTAAACCTTTGGCTGTTGCCAGGTAGGACAGATGGGCCACTGATCGCAGGCATCTTAGATTGAGCATGCGCCATCTGGAAGCCCGAAGAGTTGGCATTATCCCCTTCTACACGCCTTGAATTATGCTATATTATGCTTTAAGCTACGCCTCAAAGCTCTATTCCAACCATTTAGGCCTCTGCAGTATTTGCTGCTCTGCTCCTCGTTACTGATTCAGCAACTTTCGCAGGCAGCAGCGACGGGGAGAAATACGACTATAGGGGACATATGGTTACGCCTAGCAGCTCTAAGCCCTAGACCCGAAAAGAACGAGCCCACAAAAAAACAAACCAAGAAGATGCCGCCCCTCAGGTTTCTGATGGCGCATTTTGCAGTCTTCCCAACTCGTAGCTCCATATCAACCCTACATCCTACACTGTCCTACCCCTTTCTTCTCGAATCTAATACCCTGATAGTAGCCTTATAGGACCCTTTGAAGGAACCCTTAAAGGAACCCTGAGGAACTATGAGGCCCAAGGTTCTTAAGCAGGTTCCTACATCACTTTCAACACCCGATCGGACCGAAGCTCGGCCAAGAGCCGAGGCTTGCGACAGTCGCGATCCCACGCTGAAGGCTGGTCGGTTTAGGGTTTAGGGTTTAGGGTTTTGTCCTCCGTGGAAGTTGCCCTGTTGTGGGCACTGCGGTTTTGGTCTCGTCTGCAGTTTTTGTAGCGTTGCAGCTCTAATCTGTCCAGCGTGGAGGCCTTGCATGGCGCACATCCCGTTGCCGTTGAAGCTCTGAAAGCAGGCAAACAGATCGTGGCCAACCTTTCATTTCGTGCTCAGAAGCAGAAGCTGAGCTGATTGTTCTCCGTAAACCAGCGATCCTGAGCCATCACCCAAAAGCATCCACCTTACGACACAAACAGAAGTTCCATGGCATTCCATCACTTGCGGTGCTCGCTCCTCTAGCAATCCTGGAAGATGTTTCATGGCTTCTTCCGGGCGCATACGTTGCAGGAGTCGGCAGAAGAAGCTATTGTGGTTTTTGTCGGGTTGGGGCTGTGATAGAAGAACCACCAAAAGGTTTCATTAGTACACGCAGCACAGGAACGGGTGATGTAGCAGTGCCACGCTTTGCTGTCTTAGTTGCGTGGTCATGATGGATTGGTTTCTTATCTGTGCGGTCATCGTCACCGATAGCTATACTTGGCACCACCAGCCAGGAAGAGCGGCGGTAGTCGGTATCTTGTGTTGATCGGGTTCAACAATCCGTCGTTTGGCTTTCTTGTTGCCGCCCGCAGGATGCAAGAGACGAGCTCTAGGGTCGTGTACCGTGGCCGCTGTCGCTGCTTGGGCAGCGGAGGCTTGGACGGGCTTCGGTTGATTCAGGGTTCGGACTTCGCCAGACCAGATAACTTGTTCCCGTCTTTCACAGTCCGCTAGCTGTTAAGGCGTGAGGCCTGAAGATCTAGGGCTAGGGTTCTGAGTTCACAGATGCTGCTACCTGCAGTTTCAGGCGTCATTCACGGCTGTTGGGTGAAAACGTCGGCTCAGCCCCTCGAAGAGTGAAGAAAGACTGACAGTAGCAAAAGCCCTATACCAACTCCAACTTGTTCACCCTAAATCCAAAAACTGAACCTTAGACCCAATCCTCAACGAACTAAGGCCTATTTTCCTATGAATCCTAATCCCGAAACCCAAAGAGCTAAACCCTAAACCGGACACGAAAGAACCCTATTATATTATAATATAGGGGCTTAAATTATTACCTGTACTATTTTGGGTGCTTTTAGTGTAATTATAGTATAATGGGCCCCAAAGCCCTATCCTAACTGTTAAGGCCCCTATATCCTTAAATAGTACCCTTATAGGATCCCTTATGGGGACTCTTTAAAGGAATTCTAGAACCCCCTGTAGCCGAAAAGACCTGCCTTTTTAAGGAACTATATATAGAAACAATAGTAAGGAACCCTAAAAAGGTAGGTCTTTCCGGCTACAGGCCTACCATACGAACCCGAAGCTCTGGAGGTCCCAATTCCTTCAACTCCCAGGCCCAAGTGCTGACGGCGGTCCTCGGAATTTTTTTAAAATTTCAAAGCCCCCCAAAAACCCTTCCAAACCTTGAGAGGAGGTACTTCCTTAGATGTTTGAAGCTGCTGAAACCCTCAATCCGTAGGACTTTGGTTAAGAAGTGTCCCTTTAAACCCTCAAGGACTTATTACCCTAAAGCTCCGAACCCAGAACACCCAAACCTCCGACGCGCCAACAGGTTTCTTGGTACCTGGCCTGGTCGGATATCTTGGGGGTCAAGTGGGAGGGAAAGCTCGCCTTTCCTTTTCCGGCGGCAATGAGGTTGGACAGGGTTTGGGGGTTTAGGGGTTTAGGGTTTAGGGTTTGGGGGTTTGGGGTTTTGGGTTTAGGGTCTCGGGTTTAGGGGTTTGGGGGTTTAAGGGGGTCCGCGTTTCGGGTTGAGGGTGGCAGTTGGTGTTGCCTGCCAATTCGTTCTTGCCCGAGCCAGATTCCTGGCCTTACTGTGACAGGTCGAAATCTCAGCAGAGGATGTCGCTGAAGTCGGAACCCTGGTTGGAGATGACTTCTCCGCGGGCGAGCGTCTCAAAATCCTGGGCGAAGTGGACATCCGGGCCACCGTGCTTTGGATGAGCCAGCAGCAAGGTATCCAAGTCATGTATGAAGACGGACTGCATCCCGAGACTCTGATGGAGTCTTCTGTTCACCGTTTGGGCATTCCATCCGTGGCGGACTCGACTCAACTTGCTCGCTGGCCGTCCCTGGCAGGCTTGGCTGACCTCATGGTTCTGCGAGGGTCCAGTCGCTCCAGCCGCTTCATTGCTGCTGAGTGGATCTCTTGTTGGATGGAAAGCGTGGAGCAGGTGCCCATAATGAGGCGAAACTGGGTTGACAGCATTGTGTACGAACAGCTTGCTTCTCGCCTGAGCAGCCTGTCAGCTCAACCAACAACTCCTCAAGAGATGGTGTACGTTGGCAATAAACCCTCCCAGCGCTTGCCGTGCGCGCCGAAGATCTCCCTGCTGTTGCTCTCTTTGAGGCCTCGCGCCCACAAGTATGTCGTCCTCGGCAAACAGGATCTGCACAGGCATGGGCATTGCCTCGGAGTTGTAAAGCTGCATGGCTTTGGCATGGCGTGCCTGAATGGTGAGTACACGGAGCAACCCAGTATGTTCAAGTGCTATGACCGTCCAACATACTGGTCCGACTCAAGGTGCACATTCTTGTATTACCACGCACCCTCCAAAAGCTGGACTCTTGCTCCGTGGGATGCATGGGCAGATGTGAAGATCTTTGGGGATGGTTTGCTCTTTGCACACAGCGCGGCCCATGTCGGAATCAAGGATTCTTTCCAGGAGTGGTACGAGTTCGATAAAACACTGAAGACGCTCCGCCGGGTCGCTGCCAAGCATTGCACTAGAGAGGTTGAGGTGGAGTCGAGGTCTCAAAACCTGCTCTCCACCCTGCCGAGGGCTGCAGAGGTGCTAAAAACGATGGAGCACCGCCAAGCATCGAAACCCACACACATTGACGTGACTAAGCTCTTGGGTGTGTGTCAGATATTGCAAGACATGCCGACCGATGGTGGGTGGCTTGCCAAGCAGATGGAGAACACATGGGCCTTGCGCGGCTTGGACCTGCAGTTTGCACTAGTGTGCAGGGACGCGCTATCAAGGACCCTGCATTTGCAGAGGCAGAGGGCAAGAGAAGAAGAACTGAGCAGAACTGCTGCTGAGGAGTTGATCGCTGAAGAGGAAAGGCTGCAAAAGGCAAGATCGAAAAGAGGAAAGACTCCACAGCGGCAGTCTCATCTCTTCGGATGCCCATCGAGCTTTCCTGAGCCTCCAAGGGAAGAAGATCTGGCTTTGGAAGACGGGATCGGCACAAGCCGTTGTAGGTCGGACAGTTTGCTTGAACGCTGGTGGTGTGGCTCAGGTGTTGAAGACATCTCTGAACTTGTGTGCAAGCTACGCCACAACTTTCCAATGTATGACGACGACATCATTGGCGACCACTTGCTTCAAGCGGGCAACGACTTAGAGCGAGCGGTGCTTTCCCTCTCGGCTCTTGGTGCAGAGCCCACGTCCTCCATTGTCCCTGCAGACATCCCCTGCAACCGACCGGAACGCCTGAGATCAGGGCGGCCCAAGAAAATCATCGCGAACGTCCTGGCACGGACGGATCATTCTCGCTCTCCCTTGTTTTGTTTCATCTTGCTGGCCACAGTTTCTGAATCTGAGAAATACAAGGCCGGGTGCATCGTGCGACCCATTCCGGAGGACAGGTTCCGATTACTTGGCGACGAGAAGGGGCACTTCTGGAAGAGGATGCCACAGGCCCTGCCAGAAGTGGGGCATGTGGTGGAAATCCTCTTTTTCGAGGAGGACACGGTCGATTATCTTCAGGCCGCCCATGGGAATTATCCACATCAAAACGAAGACTTGTTGTGCACCTCCCTCGTGCTCAGAAAGCGGTGCAGTCTGCACAAGAATGCCGCTAGACAGCGTT
Organism: Symbiodinium sp. CCMP2592; assembly: GCA_905221615.1. Taxonomy (NCBI): domain Eukaryota; class Dinophyceae; order Suessiales; family Symbiodiniaceae; genus Symbiodinium; species Symbiodinium sp. CCMP2592. Next base: position 700,295 of record CAJNDT010002669.1, on the reverse strand, counting down.
GCTGTAGCTCCTCACGTCAAGATAGGCATAGTTGCATAGGTGCTGAAATGGGTTAAGGCAAAAGATGTACGGCATTGGGCTGGGCTTGGGTTCGTCGTAGGCCGTGCTTGCAAGGTCTCGGTCAGAGAGGCACTGACTGGCCTCGCCGTGGACCATGTGGAGGAGCGGTGGCCCTGGGGGAGAGGCCTTGGAAAGTTCGAATCTGTGCAGCCCGGCAAGTACATCTGGTACGTCCCGGCCCGGAAGAAGCGTTTACCATCAGTGCTGATCTTGCGGCAGCATCGCCCCGGAGAGGTGTTTTTCAAGTATCGGAATGACTCGAGTGACAAGATCAGCGTCGACTTTCCCGCGGGCCGCCGTCGCCGCTTGTCAGATGTGGCTGTGACTGCGGCGGGATTCTGCAGCAGCCCCTCTGAGCTCAATGCCAAGTTTCAGCAGAAAATGACAAGCGTCGAATTCCTCTTCGTCTTGGGCCTGGCTCGTGCCGAGCGCAGTGGTCCAATAGGTTTCAATCGCCTTGCAGAGTGCTCAGAGGCTCACCAGCGTCGACTGAATCCCGAGGAGTATGAAGAGTATTGTCAGATCCTTCTGATCGGCATCATTGAGTTGCCCAAGGTGCAAGATCTTGTTTTCACTGCACATGAAGATCATGCAAATGCCACTGCCTCAATTAGGCATGCCGCTATCGGCTAATTCGTTCGTTTCTGTGCATCCTACTTGCATGTTGCTGCAAGCTCAAGCACATGAAGGATTTGTAGTCAAGGTTGTGTCATATCTTTGTGTTGCATAGTTGCCTTGGTACTAGAGTTACCAGCGACTAGTAATGCATCCTTTGCCCTTCCCACAAAGCAGTTGGATTCTTACGGTTCTCAGGCGATGGGGAATGATCACACGTGTCCATCTCCCCATTTCCCAGAAGAGCCGAGACATCCAACTCAGGGCAACTTTCGAAGAAGTATACTGGGCCGCCTCTACCCCGCGACTTGCCAGCCCATCCCTGAACAGCAAATCCTAATCGTCCTAAACCTGAATCTTAAATCCTGAGCCCTCAACCAAAGATCCAAATTCGAAGTTATAGACGATCGGCTTCGAGGAGGCACTTAGCCCATGGAGCGGAAAAGGAGGGAAAAGTTGCATCCCGAAAGAGTCGTTATAACATCATAGAATCAAAGTATATAGTTTGGGGGTATAACTACTAAGAGCCGAGTATAGCGGTACTTGGACTCTTTGGGATCTTTCATGTGACACTCCGCAGCTTCCGCCAGCGGTTCTGTTGGATCAGGTCGCACTTTCACTTCAGTTGTCTCTTGATTCCTGAGGTCTTTTGGGGCATTCACGGAGTTTCCGACCGAACTACCAGTTTGTGAAAGAGCATCCTGCCGTTACTACAGTTGATGATATAGATCCTGCATTACCCATAACAAGGAATATACCAGTATTCCCATAGTTTAGGGTCCTTAAGGTAATGCAGGATTTAGATCATCAACCTAAACCCTAAACCCAAAAACCCCATAGATCCCTTAAAGCAACCCCTTATATAAAGGTACCCTTCTAGCTCCCTTTAAAGGAGTTCTATCGTCAAAACAGCATTGGGGCCTTAGGTAGTTTTGCAGGATCCTGGGGCTCGGATGGTTTGGAGTCCCAGGGTTTCAGTTGGAGGCTTAGGGTTTAGGGCCTAGGGATTAGAGTCTAGGGTTTAGGGTTTAGGGCCTTGGGTTTAGGGTTTAGGGCCTAGGGTTTAGGGTTTAGGGCCTAGGGTTTAGGGTTTAGAGTTTAGGGTAGCGCCACATGAGTTTTGGGTACTGAGAGGCAATATCTCAGCGCAGTCCTTGCAAACTGTTCCAGGCTGCACCAACTTGGGAACTTTCTCTGACGGGGCGTTCCAAAAAAGGCCGCTGAGCTGTAGATTCTAGATGGGGGCTTGGGGCCTCAACCCTAAACCCTAAACCCTTCATAGAACCCTTATAGTACCCTTATAGTACCCTTTTAGTAACCCTAAACCCTAAAAGGCCTCCATGTTGTTTCGCACTTTCTTCGGTTTCCGGCCCTAGAAGGCTTTTCTGTCTCGGCTGCTCGTTGAGCTGCCGTTCTGTAAGGGTTTAGGGTTTAGGGTTTAGGGTAGAAATTCTAAAATTCTAAAACGGTTCTAACCAGGATCCTCCTTGTACCCTCAAGTAGGGGTATATGGTCCCAAATAAGGGGCATTTAGGGTCTAATAGAGGGTAGATGGAGGTTCTAAGAAGGGTCACAAAACTGTGCTTGTCTCTCAAAGCACGCCTGCTGCAGGGGCGACGGCAGACGGTCAAGGGGCGCCTGGAGTGGCCGGGAGCTACGGTTTAGGGTTTAGGGGTTTAGGGGTTGAGGGTGTAGGGGTTGAGGGTTTAGGGGTTAAGGGTTTAGGGGTTTACGGTCTAGGGTTTACAATTTAGCAGGGCTGTAAAGGACTTCCCAGTGGAGGGACCCCGGCTGGTGTGTTGGGGCTGTGTGGTGTGTTGGGGTTTAGGGATTCTTGAGGGGTTCTCTGGTAGGCCCATCGAGGCACTCACCACCAGCAGGGCTACTTGGGAGAGTAGGGAGTAGTTGAGAAGGCCGAGCTCAGCCCAAATCCCGAATCCTGCGAGCCACAGAAGCTTCACATGCCCCAACCCCTGGACCCCTAAATACTAGACCCAAACCCCGAATCTTAAACCACCAAAATCCTATAGAGGCCCTAAATTTTGGAGCCCTGAAGTCCCTCAAATCCCTGCTTCTCTTGTCCTGTGGGCGCCTCCGGAGTTCGCCTGAAGGGATGCTCAGTGAGAGTTTCGGAACGTCACAAGCCCTAAACCCTTTGAGCCGCATAATCCGAAAAGCTCCGAGCGCCTATAAGCCCTACCTTTTTCGGCTCGAGGTTCAGTTCAGGAGACTGTTGGGTGAGGTTCTAGGGTTTAGGGTGGCAGGGGTTTCGGGTGAATCTGCATGGGGTGTAGGGTTTAGGGTTCCGTCGGATGAAGAAAGAAAGGGTGTTTTGGGGCGGTATTGGGGTGAGTAGGTGCTAGTGTTGAGCCGCATTCCGGCGCTGGGTTTCTGCTACCTACGACAGCTTCCCTTACCCTTGGTTACTGGGGAATGGAAGAATGGAAGCAAAAGAAGTTATACTTGTACCCCATTCCTCCATTCCCTACTAACCAAAGGTAAGCTATAGGATTTTAAAGGCCCCTTTGTTATAGTACCCTTATAGATCTCTTTATAAGGCCCCTTTCATCCCCTACTAAGCAAAGGAAAGTTCCTGGAGCCCCCAGTCGCCGGAGTCTCCAGAGTCACTTGGAGGTTCAGGGGGAGTTATAAGTCGGGTTATAAGTCCCCTAATGTGGGCTATAAGTATATAGTTACCCTAATTCTAGAAGCCTACTTATAACTACCTCATGAACCTCCATGTACCACAGTATATAACACCAGTGTCTTGCAGTTCATCGCAACCAACCCATCGTCGTAATGATCATGACAAGCACGAGGGCTACCATCATCATGGTGCGCACACAAGCGAGGACTCGAGTCGAATTGGCTTTCACGATCGCGCGTCCCTTGTTAGACCCGCAGCCCTAAAGTCTGAAGAGAACCCCGAAGAGGCTCGTTCTCCCTGAGGCTTCGAAGTTCAGTGCTCGGCACGGGTACAAGGCCGGGCCGGCTTTCTTGGGGGGGCGCACGCGGGCGTAGAGGAAGCGAGGTAGGATTCGGCTAATCCTTAAGGACGAAATGACCCCTAAAAGGGTTTAAGGTTCATATACCATATAGGGGTTTCATAGTATATGGGTATAAAGCCTCTACTTTTAAGGGTTATTTGGTCTTTCAGGATGCGAGCCATCTGAACTTGCACACCTCTTCTCCAGCCGCACCGCTGAGTTTGAGTACGATCTCTCCGTTGCGTCTGGCTCCAAGAGAAACGGTTCCCGATTTGCCCCAGCTGTAAGTTGTGAGCAGTGGATCATCATGGGTCATCGGGCTCGAAATTTTACAGCTTCGCTTCGAGGCGTCTTACGAGATCAGTCGACACCCTCCCAGGAGGAGGTGCAGAAGAGAAGAGCCTTCGTCAGATCAAGAGGGCTTTCAACACCGGGCGACGGTTGACGGGAACCGGAGTTTCACCCTCGCCACTTAGCGACAGCCTCGGCCGCCATGGAGATCCCATCCTCCTTCAAGTGCAAGCTTAGCTCGGAGCTCATGAAGGCTCCGCCTCTCTCTCCCCCTCTCCCTCGCTCTCTCTCTCTTCCTCTTTGGTGCTTTTGGTGCGGGTGAAGCTTCCGGATCTGTAGAAGAACGCAGTCGCCAGAGAGAGAGGGAGAGAGAGCAGAGCTTCCATAGATGGCCACCTCGATACTCTTGCGGCTTGGGTTCGAAGACTTGCCTTGGATGCAGGATCCGGTCATGGTCGATGCGGAGGAGCCCGAAGGCCTCGGGGCTTGGGGGGTCCGCGCATGGGCTCACAGTGTCTGCTTCTCTGTTTCTGTCGCTGTTTCTGTATTTAGCACCTCCTTCTGTCTGTGTCTCTGATTCTTCCAATTGCTCCCAGCTTTCATGACCCATCTCCAGTGCTTTTATCAATCCCTGTTGTTCGGGTTTCCCATTTCCGGCTCGCTCTCGGTCTCGCACTGGTGCTGGCAACTCGCAGCCACAACCGCAGCTCTCGCAACTCTCTCGCTCTCGCTCTCGCCCTCGCCGTCGCTGCCTTCTGCACGAGGTTGCAACACCTACGAGCGTGTGGAGATCGAGAGGCAGCCTCTCTCTGTTCGGCGTCCTTCAGAAGCTTTCCCAATGCCCCCGCAACGAAGCTTCCCCATGCGAGCACCTCCTAACACTTCTAACAAGATGCTTGCGTCAGGTGGCTCGAGATGAACGCGGATTGGAGGGATCCCTACACCAACATCCGCCTCCGGAACCTCGGCTGCAAAAAGAAAGAGGCTCGATCCCGGCTTTTACCCCGTTCGCCACTAAAGGTTTCGGAGGCCTCCAACAAGCTTCTTTGGGAGGCCTGAAGGTTTCGAGGCCTTGCTCCCTTATAACTCCGCTCACGACGGGGCTCAGGAGCAAAGACCTCCGAGAGAACGCGGACCTTCGCAAAGACATCCGCGACTGGAGTGCGCAGAACGCGGAGTACGTGAAGCGGATGGCGGAGCTCGAGAGGCCCGGCCCCGAAAGTGTCCAGCAAGCAAGCTGCTCTTCAGAGCGAAACCAGGCCAAACAAAGCTGCCCTCTTTGCAAAAGCATGGAAAGATATTGGAAGTCATTGTCCATCACCGTCCCCAGCAGAGCGCAAGGAGATGCAACAAGGCAAGACCTCGTTCAACCCCGTTTGTGACATGAACCGTCAGCCTCTCAAGAACATTTGCCCGGGCGGGGCTCAGAAAAAGCTCCCGGAATCGCTCGGACGATGCCGATGATGCTTTACGCAAAGAAAAAAATCAAAAGCCTCGGGGCCGCCTCTCGTAGGTCCGAAGTCTCGTCTCCTGGCATCCTCTGCAGGCAGGTTCGCGACGCGCAGCTCGCGCTGGAGACCCGAAACTACGTCCCGAAAAGGTTCGTGTGTGGCCTCTCCAAGCAGGCGCCTCCCGTCTCAGCTGGGTTTGGGAGTCGGGAATCCTAAACCCTAAACCCGCCTTTTCTGTCAGACTGGGTGAGGTGATGAGGCGCCCTGTCCGCGCAAGAGATGGGAACGTCTACGACAAGAAAGCTCTGGAAGAGTACGTCCGACTCAGCGAGACTTCCGGCGAATTGCTGTCCCCGGTGACGCAGAAGCCCATGGACCAAGGCAGGTTCCCAAAGTTCGCTCCATTTTGTGTTTTCCATCAACTCCCAAGCCTTTGCACAGAGACCCACCTTTAAAAAGCAAGTGGGGGCGTGCATGTGTCTGCAGGCTATCATCTCGAAGCCGAGCTGGAAGAGGAGATCAGGTGCGCTTCAGTGAGTGTCGCCCATCATCGTGCGCGTGTGGAGCCGAGGCAGTTCCTAGAGGAGAACTTTCCGGCGAAGGAGTCGGCTTGGAAGCACATGAGGACCCCGCGAGAAGCTCCGGCGCAGTGGCCGGCCTTGATGAGCGCCACAAATATTACGCCAAGGCACGATTCTCCCAAGAGGGAGCCTCTGAAAAGGGTGCTGTTGCATGCGCTGCAGTCTGGTGAGTCCGTGAGTCCTTCGAACTTTCTGATCCCAAACTGACGCAGGACTTTTTCCAAGCAGGCAGCTATGACGGAGGCCGCGTTTCACGGCTCGGTCTCGTCCAGGGAGGGCCCGGAGATCAAAACAGTCGTCAGCTTTCCAGGACAATATCAGGAAGACTGGTATTGCCTGGTGCGCAGATCGGTGAAGCGCATCGCCTTCGAGGCAGAGGATCCAGACCGGCCCTGTGCGCACTACCTCTCAGGCAGCACCGCCTGCGTTTTTCTGCCACAGGGGAGCAAGCTCTACGGGGGCCACATGCCAAACGAGGATGGTACTCCCAGCAGCTGCTGGTGCCAGGATCTCTATGACAAAAAGCAGTCCTTCGGCTGTCGCTGGTTTGAGGAGTGGCGTCTCCGGGTGCAGCTTGCCGTGGAGCGAAAGCACACCTTGATGGTGGTCTACAAAGCAGGTCAGAAAGGCGTCGGAAGAGAGGGCCTCACGTGGCCTCCGCGGATCGAATGTAGCGCGGCAAGGCGCGGGGATGCTGGGCTGGGCGTCTCCCAGCGCGGGGAGGTGGCCTGGCTTCTCCGGCACGGCATTTCCTTTGAGGAGGAGGACATCCACGAATACAGGCGAAGGCTTGCTGCAGACATCAAGCTCGAGCTCAAGGAGTTGCACAGTCGGAGTCCTCTGCCCTCTTTGCGCGCGTCTCGGCCCATCCTTTCGGCGATTTTTTTGGGGCACCGAGAGTGATACTGTAGGCAGACTTGGTTCAGTTTCTGCTGTTCGTGCCAAGGACATGCAGTCCCAGTTCGAGGCCCACCTGGAAACGGAACTGGACGGCCTCAGAGAACCTCGCTCTTCAGAGCTTCGAAGGGTGAGTTGGAAGAGCAGCCCCTAAGCCTCAAGTGCACCGCAGCCACCCCCAATGAAGCTTTCAGGAGGCTTCTTGGTTGCTCTTCTACGTACTTCGCTTGAGATCCCCACTCTAGCAAAAGAGAGACCCAGGATCGGCTGGGGGAGTCCGATTTGGACGACCAAGGCTCCCTCCACAGGCCGCTGGCCTGTTGGGGGTCTGACCCCGTACAGCCCTATACACTCCTCTTCGTGCAGGCTCAACGTGCTCTTCTCTGCGCTGGATGATCTCAACGACGTGCTGGTGGCCACCTTGGGCAGCTGGAGGATTGTGCAGCTGTGCGTTGCTCATAGCTTATACGCATAAATCGGGATTTGTAGCAGGTGCAGGGTGGAAGGACTTGGGAAGGTTATAAACTCCAGCATCTCCCACTCGCGTTTGAGCCGCGAGGGCGCCGTTTCTGGTGGTCTTCGGTGCCGAGAGCGTGGGCAAGTCCTCGCTGCTGCAGCGCCTGAGCCTTCTGCCCTTCTTCCCCACGGACCGCAGCCGCTGCACGAGAATGCCCGTGCGCCTGGAGATCCGACGAACAGCAACGCCGCACCCGGCCGCCTGGCGTAAATGGAGCGTGTGCATGCATCTGCTAGGCCGTCGTGCAGTAGTCAGATATTTCAGGGGTCCCGAGGCCACGCTGCAGGTGTGGAACGTCAGGGAGCGGAAGTGGGAAGGTCCTGCGCGGAGTATATCGCTGGAAGTCAGTGAATCTCAAATCCATACAGAAATGAACAAGCTCGTGGAGGAGACGGCTCAGGGTAGCGAGTTCTGCCTTGACAAAGAGATTCACATCAAGGCCGGCTCTACCACGTTGCCGCCCATGAACTTGGTGGACCTGCCGGGCTTGGTCCAGGCTGACGCTGGTCTTGCCGCTCAGACAAAGCAGCTACTGGAGAGGTACACGCAGGATTCGCAAGACCAAGACATCTTCCTCGCGGTTGTTCAAGCTTCGGACGCGCCTGCGAATTGGGCAGTCATGCAGTTGATCAAGGACAAGCACCTGGAGGAGCGCACCATCGGGGTCATCACCAAGTTCGACAGGCAGGAACGGGTGCGAATGCGGTGTGTTTTGTTTCTGCTAAGTAGGAGAGAAGCGCACTCACGATCAAGGCTCGGCGAGGATGAGCACGAAGATCTATTTCCAGTTCTGCGGGGAGAACAAGTGAAGGGTCTCGTGCCGTTGTCGCGTCACGGCTCCCCGGCTGCTATTGGCACTGGCACAGATTCGCACGACTGGCTGGAGGTTTTGAAGGACGGGGTGACAATGTAATCACGCAGTCTGATGGTCTGCTTCGCTTTAGAGACAGAGTCGCCTCTCAGAAGAAGCAGAACCGAGGCTTCGTCGCGGTGGCGAACGTGACCAACAAGAGAGATGCCGGCGAGAGCTTCACGGAATGGATGGCTCGCAAGGTGCAGATGGAGCAGAACAAGTTTGCCATCGACTGGGAGATGAAAACCTTTGTAGAGAATCAACAAGCCTCCATCGGTGCTGTCGTGTACAATATCAGCCGGGCATACGGGTGGCATGTCGCGCACAATTGGCTGCCTCTAACGGCCAAGCGCTTGCTCGCAGTGTGCCTCGTTTGCAGAATGACATGTCTTTGGACATGCGAAGGGTGATTTCTCCTTTTGTTGTCTCTCTTCTACTCACTCTCGCTCTAGCTCTAGCTCTCTCTCTCTCTCTCTCTCTCGACTAGTTGTCCGGAGACAGTGCTGCAGGTGGACTGGTTGCTGCGAGGAGCCCGTCCAATGCCATGTTGCGGCCATCGCATGGATCTGTAGTGTAGAAGCTGCGATTTGTAGCATTTGTGGAAACTGTGATTTGCTGAAGAGAAGTCTTTCAGGGACGGAGGCCCCAAGATTTCCACTAATCGCAAGCCATGGGCCCCTAAGACGTCGAGAGGAGCTGGTAGAGATGGGACTTCCTTTCGCCAGCGGGCAGCTGGAAGGAGCCTCTGACGGCACTTTGAAAGCCAGGGCCGGACATCTTTGAGATTGACTGGGTTCTTGTTAAAGAGAGGTAAATGAATAATATGTTTCCTTATATTGGGGGTAAGTCATGAGTAATAGGTTTTCCTTCTTGGGGTAATTAGCTACTCAATTACCGCAGCGATTCTGGGGAGTTGCTCGTGCGGCAGGAATCAGCCGAAAGGCTAGCTCAAAAGTTATCCCCGTGCCGTAAGTGCGGCCGGACGCAGGGCCGTGAACTCGTCTGAAAGTCGTCGGCTGCGGCTACGAGTTCCGAGCACGTCTTCAGAACGTGTTTCCCTTGGAGCACACTCAACTTGACTCAACTGTTTGGGATTGAGAGCCTTGTGTTTGGCTTGAACAGCTCTACACAGAACGCTGAAGAAGCCCCGAACTCCCGGCGATCCGTGGAGATGTCGAAACGTGTCGGGCGTTCGTAAAGGCATGCCTTCCGGTCTGGAAGCTTGGAATGTGAGTCAGTCAAGCGTGCCTTAATCTTGTGGTTGTTGCCTTTCGCTCGAGTTCGCGAGGGCCAAGAGATATTCCTCCGGCATGAACGGTCGAAGGGCTTCCTTAAACTCAACCGTGCGGGGACGTGCTCACCAGGAAGGCATGACTACAAGTAAGACCGTAAGACTCAATAGATAGCATGCATGCTTCACCGAAGCTGCTATGTCAAAGAGTCGAAGATTTACGTAGATTGTCTGCGGCTTCAACTGGTCAGAGCGCGGCGCAGCCACTTCCTTGAAGCCCAGGAGCCGCCTTGGAGAAGTTCAAGTCTGCCGCCAGCCACGAGCTGATGCGCCGCTTTAGTTTCGTCTTCCAGCGGACCCGCGAGCTGTTTTGGAGCACGGCCGCAAAGCCCGTCAAGGACCTTTCGTTTAGGTCTTAGCGCATTCCAAGGCTTCGGTGGTAGATGATGGAGTCCATACACGGTCTCGGGATGCCTTGAGCTACATGCAATGATCTGAAACTCCATGCAGGACTGCTTGCAGCAGCAGCTGAAAGCCGTTGAGGAACAGGAAGTGGAGCTGCTGGACCGCCGGGCACACTCTGGTTGCTACATTGTGGCATCAGTCATAGAGCCTTTTCCAGACCTGTTTCAAGGCGTGTTTCAGGCTGAGCCCTCCCCTCTCAAGCGTGAAGTGCAGGAGCTCCCGATGTTCTTGGAGACGGCCTGCAAGGAGATCCTGTCGAAGCTGCCGCTGGAGCCCTTCGCCCCGGGTCTCTTGGAGGAGGCCCTGACGGCTCTGGCGCCACGCAAAGAGGACTCCTTTCGGCTGGAGCGCCTGCCGCGCCTCATTGAGGAGCTCTTGACCAAAACCAGAAGTTTCGGAAGGGAAATTTCTGACCCCACCCACTTTCCGCGCCCCTTTGTCTCTTTCTCACAGGAGGTGAAGAGGAAGCTTCAGGAGACGCAGCCGCGTCTCGACATGAAGATGGCCAGACAGGGCGTGGCCGAAGTCCTGAAATCCGTTTTCGTGGAGCACAGGCACCTGACGATGCAAGTGGACCAGAAGGGCATGGTGAAGGTCTCCTTCGATTTCGAGACGCTCGCCACGAGGTGCCTTGGTGCTGTCGCTGGCGCTTTCCAAGGCTTCGGCTCCGAGAAGCAGTTCGAGAACGATGCTTGGATGCACTGGCAGCTCGCCCCAGGGCTCGTCCGACTCGTCGTTTCTTGCGTTTTACAGGGCCGGAAGAGTCTCTAGACTTGACGGGAGCTTCTCGCTTCGCCCACCCCAGGAGGTGATCTCTCCCGCCTTGGAAGCAACGAAGTCCGTGCCGGAGGACTGCTTGGACCGGCGTCGACAGGTCTTCGAACACATGGAGAAGTGCGCGGAAGCGCTGGAGAAGCTGGTGAAGACCAGGACGTCGCTCGCGGAATCCCTGGATTCTTCAGACAAGCCCCTAGAGCCAAGGACCAAGGTTTTGCAACACTGGCTGCAGGGAGAGACCGTTCCCGTGGCCTGCGAAGTGATCTGGGGCGACAGCGCAGAAGATCAAAGCTTCACATCGCCGGCATGCAACTTTGTTGCCTCCGTTCTGAAGGATGTTCTTCTGCAGCAGCGGCGGCAGGAAGAGGCTGCAAAGCTGGTGGCGATGGCACCGGTGGAGTTCGAGACGGTGGCATGGAGTGCATACATCGCGCAAGTTTTTGACTGCATTCACTGCTGCGTTCTAGCGTTTATTTCTTTTGCAGTGGCTAGATAATAAATTGGAGCCAGCAGGGCTCGAATCCGAGGCAGTCTGCCCTCCCCTGCAGCATCCGACATACAGTGCAACCGCTGCCGCGCTGGATGGAAGGATCTATGTCATCGGGGGTGAGCACACCCAGCGCACTGTGCAGATCTTCGACATCTCGCGCAATGTTTGGAGCCAAGGGCCCGAGCTTAGTTGCCAGAGAGTCTGCGCTGCGGCCGCGGTGATCGGCAGCCGAATCTACGTGACGGGAGGGTCGGACCGCAGCGACAACAGCCGCCTCAGCTCCATGGAGTGCTGGAGCCCTCAGAGCGCTGGGGGTTGGAGCTTGGGCACGGACTCCGGGCAGCGCAGGTGTGAGCACGCAGCGGTGGAGCTCCAGGGCAGGCTCGTGCTGCTGGGAGGCTACGACGGCTCACAGTTACTCGCCCACGTGCAGCGCTTCGACCCCGGCAGTGAGCGCTGGGAGGAGCTGCCGCCCATGCGCGAGCGGCGATCAGCCCTGGCGGCCGCGGTGGTTTCAGGGAAGATCTTCGCGGTGGGCGGCTACGCTGGCAAAGAGCTCTCCAGCGTCGAAGTCTTCGATCCGGCGAACGGCGGCAGCTGGGGCACAGGCCCGAGCCTCCTGAGCCGACGCAGGGCCTGCCACGCGGCGGCAACGGTTGCGGGGCGCCTGTACGTTTTCGGCAGCAACATTTCCGCCGCCCAGCGCTCCACGGAGTTCTTCGACGCAAGCGCCGGCTCCTGGGCCGAAGGCCCCGCGCTGAAGCATCCGAGATGTCACTCCGCCGCCGCGGTCTGGGACGACACCCTCTACGTGCTGGGTGGTGAGGCCTCCGAAACTCGGAAGTCCGTGGAGGTGCTCCCAAGTGTGGAGATGCGGATGAGAAGGGCTTTGGCGGGCCTGAACTGGGTTCCCGCTTGCCCTTAGCGCCTCGAAGAGGTCATGACAGATTGTGACTAATTCTTTCCATCGCTTGCATGTGTCGGTCCCTCCGGAAACGGGCCTGGAATCTGGCCGCACAGCACCTGCGCAGCACCTGCGGCGGCTCAACCAGTGTGTAACGTTGCTTTCTCGTGCCATTGGCCCCCGCTCGATTTGCACCTGTCGTCCTCGAAGAGGTGAGGGTGCAGAGGGCGTGCTCTGTCGTCCGAGGATACCGGAAGGGGAGCTTCGAATTGCAAAAGATACAGTAGGTGAATCATGGTGTTTGTCTTGTCTTGAGGTTTGGTGCCTTGAGCCCGACGCTGTCAAGGAAGGTCGTTTTACAGCTCAATGCCTGCAACCTATAGGACCTATAGCACAGACTAGCGCCGTGGTGAGTCAGCAGCCATCGCCATCGTTGGCAGTATGACTCGCGTGATGAGTTCGAAGATGTTCGAAGAAAGCGCACCTGCACTTCACCGGCAACGAGAGTAAGGTCGTGGTAAATCTATACAGGTGGCGAAAACGGTCGTGATGGTGATAGTGGGAGCACCCTAAAGGATGACAGTGAGACGATACTAGAACGCACAGATCGTCAAGTCAACATGATAGGCCTTTCCGGCGGCTCTCCGAACCCCTTTGCCCGTGTTTTTGGGGCCGATATATCTTTGCAAGTTATCTTTGGGGGCACATTTTCTAGCTTCCTGGTCAGGTGACGACATCACGGCATGGCACAGGATGGATGAGGCCATGTACTTGCCAAGAGATGCATGCTGCGGGGTGTCCTTCCAAGCCCTGGACCTGAAGCACCCTTAGCCCCGGAACTAGTCTAATGACTCGCCGTGCTAAATCCCGAAACCCCTGCAAGACGCCTTGGCAGAAGCGCCTCGTCTGATCTCAAAACCATGCTGGGCCCGGAAAGACTTCCCACTGTCACAGGCTGACTCATGTTGGGCCATGCAGGCAAGACGTAAGACTCTGCCATTTTGGGGTTCGGAAAGGCAGCTCAGGATCTAGATTCAAGTCGGAAGGGAAGGGCTCAGGAGGCTTTTTCGTCTTCCATTCTCGATGTGGAGCTCTATGTCTATGGCCATGGAACCTCAAATTGTCAGGAGCGAACGAATACTTGTAATCGACAGCCTGGGCACGAAACCCCTGGCCCAGACTAAACCGTCAGGGTTCAGAGTAAGCGCGTGCTGGGCGAACACCGCCTGCCCAACTAACAGGAATTCCAAACAGCAGCTTTGGAGAATGCCGGCATTCAACAAAAGCCAAGCCGAGGAGTTTAGGGCATTGTAGGGTTTACTACCAGGCCAGGGCCTCGCTGGTACACAGTATAAGAGCCCTAGAACTTAGAACCTTTAGTCCAGGGCTGCAGCGTTCAGGACGTTTGGGTTTGGCTTAGCCGCGCTTGTCAGGCTGTCTTAGGGCCAGAAGGGCTTTGGGGTGCAGGGGTTAAGATGTTTAGGGCTCGGGGGTTCAGGGTTCGAACCTTTGGGATCCGAGGCCTGAAGCTCGAATCCAAAGCTAAAACGGTTTAGGAGTTTAGGGTTTAGGGTTTTCGAGTTTTAGGGTTTATATAGGGTTTAGGGTTGTAGAGTTTAGGGTTCCTTACGCGGGAGTTGCAAAGCCATTCCTGAAGCCTCAGTGCTAGAACCCGAAACCTTCAACCGGAGCTCCAAAAGTGAATTTGGCAGGTCATTGGAAAGGCATGGCAAGTCTCGGACCGCAGGCGGGTGCATCGGCCTCATCTTCAAAGGGAAGCGCTTCGCTTCGGGGAGTTGGTGTCTGAGGAATCCGCAAAAATTTGGGCTTGCGGCCGGGCGTTGCTAGGGGTTTTGTGGTGTTGGCGGATTCTAAGTTGTGCGGGTTTACGGTTGAAAAGGTATTCAAGCGCAGAGAAGCAAGCCCGACATGAGCTCGCGCATATTCACGAATTCAGCGGTGTCAAGGAACCTCTACCTCTCGTGCCTGCAGCCTTTACACGAAGCGCCAACCACCCTTCCAGTTCTGCCCTCACCCGAGACGTTCTCAAAAAGGGCTTGTTTCTGACCCAGTTTTTCTTCGTGGGCCCAGCAAAATTAACAGATGTAGAGCGAAGCACCCAAACTTCTACACCACCACAGACCCCATGTCCTAAACATGACCGAAGTCCTGCAGTTTAAACTTACAGCCTTTTAAAGATTCTAGCCGTGCAACCTGAATGTTAGACGTTCCAAAGGACAAGAGCTTGAATCCTCCCCTACGCCCTAAGCCCCCAAAAAACCCTACAGCCGAAACCCCGAACCCCAAACCCTACCTTAACCCTGAATGACATATCTTTTTAGGGTTCCTTCTTATGATTTCCTTATATAAGTCCTTAAGAAGGTAGGTTATTCAGGGTTAAGGTAAACTCTAAAAGCAGCCTGAACCCCAAAAAGGCCCCAAGCCCCGGCATCCTCGGGCCAGAGACTCCCAGAGCCCCTCCTCCCAGAAAAGCAAAGCAGCAGAACAGAACAGGCCCTATAGGGTTTTTAGGGTTTTTTGGGTTGGCTCAGGGGTTTTAGGGTTTAGGGTCTAAAGGTGTAAGGGGGGTCATGATGATCAATTACAAAGCCCCTTCTTTCAGGACCTCAGCATTAGGATCCCCAGTGCCCCGTACACCCTGAACACTAAGCCCTCAACTCCAGAAGCCCCAAGCCCAAACCCCTGTACCCCGGAGCCTTAAACGCAGCCCCAAACTCCAATGATCCCCAAAACCCCCCAAAAAACCCTAAGCCCCGAATCCGAGACACCAGAAACCCCAAAGCCCTAAGGAACCCTGGAGCCCTGGAGTCCCCCTCAGCAGATCCACCGACTTCGCCAGGGCAGGGCGGGAGGGAACGCTTGGCTTCTCTCTTCGCCTGTGGGGCGGCTCGGAGTTGAAGCGCAGTTGGCTTTGAAGGCTCCGAGGAGAGTTTGGGGACCGAAGAAAGCCCCTAAACCCTTAGCCTAAACACCCTCTAAGTTTCACGAACACCACGCACCCATCTGAACCCTACGTTTGGGGAGTCCTCCGAGGTTTCCGTGGGAGTTTGAGGCTCGGGAGCTGCTGGCTCATGGAAAGGGTAGCTAACTTTTGTTTTACGGATTTTGTTTTTTTGGCTTTAAGGCTTGCGTAAACCTGGAGTTTAGAGCTTAGGGTTCTGTTGGATGATCTCATCGGAGTTGTTTGGGGCAATGGTCTGGGGGGTGGGGGGGGGGGGGTAGCTGATCGCGTCAAGTCGCATCGCGGCTTCTTTCGAAGGCTCCCTGGGCCTCCAACGGTACAGGCATGACGATATTGGAGTTCAGCCGCACTCTCGTCGTAATTTTCATGATCGGCACGAGGGCAACCATATTAAATCGGCACGCAAACAAGCTAGACTTGAGGCTCGATCAGCCGTTTTGATCGGTTTTCACAAACCTGGCGTGCACAGTGCAAACAGCTCCCCTATCTTTATCCGTAAAAAACACCTCGAGAGCACCAGCGTCGCACAACCTCGAGTGCAAACATTCGGCAGCAGACGGCACCTCACAGACTTTATCAGGGGTTTACGAAAGGGTTGCAACACCCAGAGTAGGTGCGGAGTCGATGGCCAGGCGACTGAACCGACGTCCGACGTCACGATCGCCAGTCGTTTTCAGAAGCTTCGCCGCAATCTCCAGCACACCGGCCCTACCCGCGCAATAGCACGATCACAATCAGCCGCAAGGACCCCCCGCAGCCAGAGTCGCCGTCAGAGCCGCACCACCCAGTCCCCTCACTCCCTTGGAGGAATCCTTTTCGGGTTCTTTTTCGAGGTCTATGGGTTATGTTGTGGGGTTCCTATAAAAGGATTCCTTGAAGCCAACTCCGACGAATTCCCGCAGAAGCCCGAAGAGGCTCGTTCTCCCTGAGGCCTCGAAGTTCCGTGCTGGGCGCGGGTACAAGGCCGGGCCGGCTTCTTTCGGGGGCAGCACGGGGGCATAGGTGAAGCGAGGACTAGCGATTCGGAGAAAACAAGCCTTCAAAGAGGGCGGGGTGCTGGGCCCGTTCTTCCGAAGCAAGCCATGAAGCTGAATGCGCACACCTCTTCTCCAACCACACCGCTGAGTTTGAGTGCGATCTCTCCGTTGCGTCTGGCTCCAAGAAAACGGTTCCCGATTTGCCCCATGCGCAGCAGCTACAAGTTGTGAGCAGTGGATCATCATGGGTCATCGGGCTCGAAATTTTACAGCTTCGCTTCGAAGCTTCTTACGAGATCAGTCGACACCCTCCCAGGAGGAGGTGCAGAATAAAAGAGTCTTCGTCATATCAAGAGGGCTTCAAACACCGGGCGACGGTGACGGGAACCGAAGTTTCACCCTCGCCACTTAGCTTCAGCCGCCATGGAGATCCCATCCTCCTTCAGGTGCAAGCTCAGCTCGGAGCTCATGAAGGCTCCGCCTCTCTCTCCCCGTCTCCCTCGCTCTCTCTCTCTTGCTAGTGCTTTTGCTGTGGGTGAAGCTTCCGGATCTGTAGAAGAACGCAGTCGCCACAGAGAGAGAGAGCAGAGCTTCCATAGATGGCCACCTCGATACTCTTGCGGCTTGGGTTCGAAGACTTGCCTTGGATGCAGGATCCGGTCATGGTCGATGCGGAGGAGTCCGAAGGCCTCGGGGCTTGGGGGGTCCGCGCATGGGCTCCCAGCGTCTGCTTCTCTGTTTCTTTCTGTATTTAGCACCTCCTTCTGTCTGTGTCTCTCTTTCTTCCAACTGCTCGCAGCTTTCATGACCCATCTCCAGTTCTTTTATCAATCCCTCTTGTTCGGGTTTCCCATTTCCGGCTGGCTCTCGGTCTCGCACTCGTGCTGGCGACTCGTAGCCACAACCGCAGCTCGCAACTCTCTCGCCCCGCCCTCGCTCTCGCTCTCGCCCTCGCCGTCGCTGCCTTCTGCACGAGGTTGCAACACCTACGAGCGTGTGGAGATCGAGAGGCAGCCTCTCTCTGTTCGGCGTCCTTCATATTCTCAATGCCCCCAGAACGAAGCTTCCCCAGGCGAGCACCTCCTAACACTTCTAACAAGATGCTTGCGTCAGGTGGCTCGAGATGAATGCGGATTGGAGGGATCCCTACACCAGCATCCGCCTCCGGAACCTCGGCTGCAAAAAGAAAGAGGCTCGATCCCGGCTTTTACCCCGTTCGCCACTAAAGGTTTCGGAGGCTCCCACCAAGCTTCTTTGGGAGGCCTTATAAGGTTTCGAGGCATTTCGAGGCTTTGCTCCCTTATAACTCCGCTCACGACGGGGCCAGGAGCAAAGACCTCCGGGAGAACGCAGACCTTCGCAAAGACATCCGCGACTGGAGTGCGCAGAACGCGGAGTACGTGAAGCGGATGGCGGAGCTCGAGAGGCCCGGCCCCGAAAGTGTCCAGCAAGCAAGCTGCTCTTCAGAGCGAAACCAGGCCAAACAAAGCTGCCCTCTTTGCAAAAGCATGGAAAGATATTGGAAGTCATTGTCCATCACCGTCCCCAGCAGAGCGCAAGGAGATGCAACAAGGCAAGACCTCGTTCAACCCCGTTTGTGACATGAACCGTCAGCCTCTCAAGAACATTTGCCCGGGCGGGGCTCAGAAAAAGCTCCCGGAATCGCTCGGACGATGCCGATGATGCTTTACGCAAAGAAAAAAATCAAAAGCCTCGGGGCCGCCTCTCGTAGGTCCGAAGTCTCGTCTCCTGGCATCCTCTGCAGGCAGGTTCGCGACGCGCAGCTCGCGCTGGAGACCCGAAACTACGTCCCGAAAAGGTTCGTGTGCGGCCTCTCCAAGCAGGCGCCTTCCGTCTCAGCTGGGTTTGGGAGTCGGGAATCCTAAACCCTAAACCCGCCTTTTCTGTCAGACTGGGTGAGGTGATGAGGCGCCCTGTCCGCGCAAGAGATGGGAACGTCTACGACAAGAAAGCTCTGGAAGAGTACGTCCGACTCAGCGAGACTTCCGGCGAACTGCTGTCCCCGGTGACGCAGAAGCCCATGGACCAAGGCAGGTTCCCAAAGTTCGCTCCTTTTTGTGTTTTCCATCAACTCCCAAGCCTTTGCACAGAGACCCACCTTTGAGAAAGCAAGTGGGGGCGTGCATGTGTCTGCAGGCTATCATCTCGAAGCCGAGCTGGAAGAGGAGATCAGGTGCGCTTCAGTGAGTGTCGCCCATCATCGTGCGCGTGTGGAGCCGAGGCAGTTCCTAGAGGAGAACTTTCCGGCGAAGGAGTCGGCTTGGAAGCACATGAAGACCCCGCGAGAAGCTCCGGCGCAGTGGCCGGCCTTGATGAGCGCCACAAATATTACGCCAAGGCACGATTCTCCCAAGAGGGAGCCTCTGAAAAGGGTGCTGTTGCATGCGCTGCAGTCTGGTGAGTCCGTGAGTCCTTCGAACTTTCTGATCCCAAACTGACGCAGGACTTTTTCCAAGCAGGCAGCTATGACGGAGGCCGCGTTTCACGGCTCGGTCTCGTCCAGGGAGGGCCCGGAGATCAAAACAGTCGTCAGCTTTCCAGGACAATATCAGGAAGACTGGTATTGCCTGGTGCGCAGATCGGTGAAGCGCATCGCCTTCGAGGCAGAGGATCCAGACCGGCCCTGTGCGCACTACCTCTCAGGCAGCACCGCCTGCGTTTTTCTGCCACAGGGGAGCAAGCTCTACGGGGGCCACATGCCAAACGAGGATGGTACTCCCAGCAGCTGCTGGTGCCAGGATCTCTATGACAAAAAGCAGTCCTTCGGCTGTCGCTGGTTTGAGGAGTGGCGTCTCCGGGTGCAGCTTGCCGTGGAGCGAAAGCACACCTTGATGGTGGTCTACAAAGCAGGTCAGAAAGGCGTCGGAAGAGAGGGCCTCACGTGGCCTCCGCGGATCGAATGTAGCGCGGCAAGGCGCGGGGATGCTGGGCTGGGCGTCTCCCAGCGCGGGGAGGTGGCCTGGCTTCTCCGGCACGGCATTTCCTTTGAGGAGGAGGACATCCACGAATACAGGCGAAGGCTTGCTGCAGACATCAAGCTCGAGCTCAAGGAGTTGCACAGTCGGAGTCCTCTGCCCTCTTTGCGCGCGTCTCGGCCCATCCTTTCGGCGATTTTTTTGGGGCACCGAGAGTGATACTGTAGGCAGACTTGGTTCAGTTTCTGCTGTTCGTGCCAAGGACATGCAGTCCCAGTTCGAGGCCCACCTGGAAACGGAACTGGACGGCCTCAGAGAACCTCGCTCTTCAGAGCTTCGAAGGGTGAGTTGGAAGAGCAGCCCCTAAGCCTCAAGTGCACCGCAGCCACCCCCAATGAAGCTTTCAGGAGGCTTCTTGGTTGCTCTTCTACGTACTTCGCTTGAGATCCCCACTCTAGCAAAAGAGAGACCCAGGATCGGCTGGGGGAGTCCGATTTGGACGACCAAGGCTCCCTCCACAGGCCGCTGGGCTGTTGGGGGTCTGACCCCGTACAGCCCTATACACTCCTCTTCGTGCAGGCTCAACGTGCTCTTCTCTGCGCTGGATGATCTCAACGACGTGCTGGTGGCCACCTTGGGCAGCTGGAGGATGGTGCAGCTGTGCGTTGCTCATAGCTTATATATAAGCTTTAGCATAAATCGGGATTTGTAGCAGGTGCAGGGTGGAAGGACTTGGGAAGGTTATAAACTCCAGCATCTCCCACTCGCGTTTGAGCCGCGAGGGCGCCGTTTCTGGTGGTCTTCGGTGCCGAGAGCGTGGGCAAGTCCTCGCTGCTGCAGCGCCTGAGCCTTCTGCCCTTCTTCCCCACGGACCGCAGCCGCTGCACGAGAATGCCCGTGCGCCTGGAGATCCGACGAACAGCGACGCCGCACCCGGCCGCCTGGCGTGCACGTAGCGTATAGGCCGCCGCTCAGTAGTCAGATATTTCAGGGGTCCCGAGGCCACGCTGCAGGTGTGGAACGTCAGGGAGCGGAAGTGGGAAGGTCCTGCGCGGAGTATATCGCTGGAAGTCAGTGAATCTCAAATCCATACAGAAATGAACAAGCTCGTGGAGGAGACGGCTCAGGGTAGCGAGTTCTGCCTTGACAAAGAGATTCACATCAAGGCCGGCTCTACCACGTTGCCGCCCATGAACTTGGTGGACCTGCCGGGCTTGGTCCAGGCTGACGCTGGTCTTGCCGCTCAGACAAAGCAGCTACTGGAGAGGTACACGCAGGATTCGCAAGACCAAGACATCTTCCTCGCGGTTGTTCAAGCTTCGGACGCGCCTGCGAATTGGGCAGTCATGCAGTTGATCAAGGACAAGCACCTGGAGGAGCGCACCATCGGGGTCATCACCAAGTTCGACAGGCAGGAACGGGTGCGAATGCGGTGTGCTCTGTTTCTGCTAAGTAGGAGAGAAGCGCACTCACGATCAAGGCTCGGCGAGGATGAGCACGAAGATCTATTTCCAGTTCTGCGGGGAGAACAAGTGAAGGGTCTCGTGCCGTTGTCGCGACACGGCTCCCCGGCTGCTATTGGCACTGGCACAGGTTCGCACGACTGGCTGGAGGTTTTGAAGGACGGGGTGACAATGTAATCACGCAGTCTGATGGCCTGCTTCGCTTTAGAGACAGAGACGCCCCTCAGAAGAAGCGGAACCGAGGCTTCGTCGCGGTGGCCAACGTGACCAAAAAGAGAGAGGCCGGCGAGAGCTTCACGGAATGGATGGCTCGCAAGGCGCAGATGGAGCAGAACAAGTTTGCCATCGACTGGGAGATGAAAACCTTTGTAGAGAATCAACAAGCCTCCATCGGTGCTGTCGTGTACAATATCAGCCGGGCATACGGGTGGCATGTCGCGCACAATTGGCTGCCTCTGACGGCCAAGCGCTTGCTCGCAGTGTGCCTCGTTTGCGGAATAACATGTCTTTGGACATGCGAAGGGTTTTTTCTCCTTTTGTTGTCTCTCTTCTACTCACTCTCGCTCTAGCTCACTCTCTCTCTCTCTCTCGACTAGTTGTCCGGAGCCCAAGTGCTGCAGGTGGACTGGTTGCTGCGAGGAGCCCGTCCAATGCCATGTTGCGGCCATCGCATGGATCTGTAGTGTAGAAGCTGCGATTTGTAGCATTTGTGGAAACTGTGATTTGCTGAAGAGCCTTTCAGGGACGGAGGCCCCAAGTTTTCCACTAAGCGCAAGCCATGGCCCCCTAAGACGTCGAGAGGAGCTGGTAGAGATGGGACTTCCTTTCGCCAGCGGGCAGCTGGAAGGAGCCTCTGACGGCACTCTGAAAGCCAGGGCCGGACATCTTTGAGATTGACTGGGTTCTTGTTAAAGAGAGGTAAATGAATAATATGTTTCCTTATTCGGGTAAGTCATGAGTAATCGGTTTCCTTCTTCGGGTAACTAATTGCTCAATTACCACAGCGATTCTGGGGAGCAGCTCGTGCGGCAGGAATCAGCCGAAAGGCTAGCTCAAAAGTTATCCCCGTGCCGTAAGTGCGGCCGGACGCAGGGCCGTGAACTCGTCTGAAAGTCGTCGGCTGCGGCTACGAGTTCCGAGCACGTCTTCAGAACGTGTTTCCCTTGGAGCACACTCAACTTGACTCAACTGTTTGGGATTGAGAGCCTTGTGTTTGGCTTGAACAGCTCTACGCAGAACGCTGAAGAAGCCCCGAACTCCCGGCGATCCGTGGAGATGTCGAAACGTGTCGGGCGTTCGTAAAGGCATGCCTTCCGGTCTGGAAGCTTGGAATGTGAGTCAGTCAAGCGTGCCTTAATCTTGTGGTTGTTGCCTTTCGCTCGAGTTCGCGAGGGCCAAGAGATATTCCTCCGGCATGAACGGTCGAAGGGCTTCCTTAAACTCAACCGTGCGGGGACGTGCTCACCAGGAAGGCATGACTACAAGTAAGACCGTAAGACTCAATAGATAGCATGCATGCTTCACCGAAGCTGCTATGTCAAAGAGTCGAAAATTTACGTAGATTGTCTGCGGCTTCAACTGGTCAGAGCGCGGCGCAGCCACTTCCTTGAAGCCCAGGAGCCGCCCTGGAGAAGTTCAAGGCTGCCGCCAGCCACGAGCTGATCCGCCGCTTTCGTTTCGTCTTCCAGCGGACCCGCGAGCTGTTTTGGAGCACGGCCGCAAAGCCCGTCAAGGATCTTTCGTTTAGGTCTTAGCGTATTCCAAGGCATCGGTGGTAGATGATGGAGTCCATACACGATCTCGGGATGCCTTGAGCTACATGCATGATCTGAAACTCCATGCAGGACTGCTTGCAGCAGCAGCTGAAAGCCGTTGAGGAACAGGAAGTGGAGCTGCTGGACCGCCGGGCACACTCTGGTTGCTACATTGTGGCATCAGTCATAGAGCCTTTTCCAGACCTGTTTCAAGGCGTGTTTCAGGCTGAGCCCTCCCCTCTCAAGCGTGAAGTGCAGGAGCTCCCGATGTTCTTGGAGACGGCCTGCAAGGACATCCTGTCGAAGCTGCCGCTGGAGCCCTTCGCCCCGGGTCTCCTGGAGGAGGCGTTCAGGGCTCTGGGGCCCCGCAAAGAGGACTCCTTTCGGCTGGAGCGCCTGCCGCGCCTCCTTGAGGACCTCTTGACCAAAACCAAAAGTTTCGGAAGGGAAATTTATGACCCCACCCAGTTTCCGCGCCCCTTTGTCTCTTTCTCGCAGGAGGTGAAGAGGAAGCTTCAGGAGTTGCAGCCTCGTCTCGACGTGAAGATGGCCAGAGAGGGCGTGGCCGAAGTCCTGAAATCCGTTTTCGTGGAGCACAGGCACCTGACGATGCAGGTGGACCAGAAGGGCATGGTGAAGGTCTCCTTCGATTCCGAGACCCTGGCCACGAGGTGCCTCGGTGCCGTCGCTGGCGCTTTCCAAGGCTTCGGCTCCGAGAAGCAGTTCGAGAACGATGCTTGGATGCACTGGCAGCTCGCCCCAGGGCTCGTGCGACTCGTCGTTTCTTGCGTTTTGCAGGGCCGGAAGAGTCTCTAGACTTGACGGGAGCTTCTCGCTTCGCCCACCCGAGGAGGTGATCTCTCCCGCCTTGGAAGCAACGAAGTCCGTGCCGGAGGACTGCTTGGACCGGCGTCGACAGGTCTTCGAACACATGGAGAAGTGCGCGGAAGCGCTGGAGAAGCTGGTGAAGACCAGGACGTCGCTCGCGGAATCCCTGGATTCCTCAGACAAGCCCCTGGAGCCAAGGACCAAGGTTTTGCAACACTGGCTGCAGGGAGAGACCGTTCCCGTGGCCTGCGAAGTGATCTCGGGTGACAGCTCCAAATCGCCTGCGTGCAACTTTGTTGCCTCCGTTCTGAAGGATGTTCTTCTGCAACAGCAACAGCGGCAGGATGAGGCTGCGAAGCTGGCGGCGATGGCACCGGCAGAGTTCGAGACGGTGACTTGGAATGCACACATTGCGCAAGTTTTTGTTGGCATTCACTGCACTCTAGCTTTTTCTTTCGTTTGCAGGGGTAGTGGGGCTTGACTCCGAGGCCGTCTGCCCTCCCCTGCAGCATCCTACATACGTTGCAACCGCCGCCGCTCTGGACGGAAAGATCTACCTCATCGGGGGCATCCACACCGGGCACAGCGTGCAGATCCTCGACATCTCCGGCAATCTTTGGAGCCAAGGGCCCGAGCTCCGCTGCGAGAGAGAGTATGCTGCGGCCGCGGTCATCGGCAACACCATCTACGTGACGGGAGGGCTCGATGCCATCAGCCGCAAGCCCCTCAGTTCCATGGAGTGCTGGAGCCCTCAGAGCGCTGGGGGCTGGAGCTTGGGCCCGGATGCCGGGCAGTGCAGGTGGAGCCACGCCGCTGTAGAGCTCCAGGGCAAGCTCGTTGTGCTGGGAGGCTACGGCGACGGCTCACAGCGGCTCGCCCACGTGCAGCGCTTCGACCCCGGCAGTGAGCGCTGGGAGGAGCTGCCGCCCATGCGCGAGCGGCGATCGCACCTGGCGACGGCGGTGGTTTCAGGGAAGATCTTCGCTGTGGCCGGCTATGGCAGCGACAACTCCCAACTCTCCAGCCTCGAAGTCTTCGATCCTGCAAAGAACAGCTGGAGCCCAGGCCCGAGCCTGAGCCGAGCCAGGACCGGCCACGCGGCGGCGGCGGTGGCGGGGCGCTTGTACGTCCTCGGCTGCAGCAATACCGACACCTGGCGCTCCACGGAGATTTTCGACGAAAGCACGGGCTCCTGGGCCGAGGGCCCCACACTGATCCAGCCGAGGGGGAGTTCCGCAACCGCCGTCTGGAACGACACCCTCTACGTGCTGGGTGGTAATTGGTCCGGAAGTGAGAAGTCCGTGGAGGTGCTCCCGAATGCGGAGATGCGGATGCGGAGGGCATTGGCTGGCTTGAACGGGGTTCCCGATGACCATTAGTGCCTCGAAGAGGTCATGACAGACTGTGACTAATTCTTTCCATCGCTTGCATGTGTATAGGTTCCTTCGGTAATGGGTCTGGAATCTGGCCGCACAGCACCCGCGGCTCAACCAGTGTGTACCGTTGCTTTCTCGCACCGTCGGCCGAATTGCGGGGGCTAACCCCTCTGAAACAAACCGCCGCTCGATTTGCACCTGTCGTCCTCGAAGAGGTCAGGGTGCAGTGGGCGTGCTCCGTCGTCCGAGGATACCGGAAGAGAAGCTTCGAACTGCAAAAGATACAGCAGGTGAATCATGGTGTTTGTCTTGTCGTGAGGTTTGGTGCCTTGAGCCCGACACTGTCAAGGAAGGTCGTTTTACAGCTCAATGCCTGCAACCTATAGGACCTATAGCACAGACTAGCGCCGTGGTGAGTCAGCAGCGATCGCCATCGCTGGCAGTATGACTCGCATGATGAGTTCGAAGATGTTCAAAGAAGGCGCACCTGCACTTCACCACCTTCCCAGCTCCGCTGGCATGCAGCCTCTGCAGCGGCGAACGGAGTGGAGGCGTCCTGGCAACGAGAGTAAGGTCGTGGTAACCGTGGTAAATCTATACAGGATGGCGAAAACGGTCGTGATGGTGATAAAGGGAGCACCTTAAAGGATGACAGTCAGACTATATACTAGAACGCACAGATCATCAAGTCAACATGATAGGCCTTTCCGGCGGCTCTCCGAACCCCTTTGCCCGTGTTTTTGGGGCCGATGTCTTTGCAAGTTATCTTTGGGGGCACCTTTTCTAGTTCCTGGTGAGGTTACGACATCACGGCATGGCACAGGATGGAAGAGGCCATGTGCTTGCCAAGAGCTGCATGCTGCGGGGTATCCATCCAAGCCCTGGACCGGAAGCACCCTAAGCCCCGGAACTAGATCCCGAAACCCCTACAAGACGCCTTGGCAGAAGCGCCTCGTCTGATCTCAAAACCATGCCGGGCCCAGAAAGACTTCCCACTGTCACAGGCTGACAGATGTTGGGCCATGCAGGCAAGACGTAAGACTCTGCCATTTTGGGGTTCGGAAAGGCAGCTCAGGATCTAGATTCAAGTCGGAAGGGGAGGGCTTGGGAGGCCTTTTAGTCTTCCATTCTCGATGTGGAGCTCAATGTTTACGGCTATGGAACCTCGAGTTGTCAGGAGCGAACGAATACTTGTAATCGACAGCCTGGGCACGAAACCCCAAGCCCAGAGTGCTGGGCGAACACCGCCTGCTCAACTAACAGGGATTCTAAACAGCAGTTTTGGAGAATGGCGGCATTCAACAAAAGCCAAGCCTAGGCGTTTAGGGCATTGTAGGGTTTACTACCAGGCCAGGGCCTCGCTGGTATACAGTATAAGAGCCCTAGAACTTAGAACCTTTAGTCTAGGGCTGCAGCGTTCAGGACGTGTGGGTTTGGCTTCGCCGCGCTTGTCAGGCTGTCTTAGGGCCAGAAGGGCTTTGGGGTGCAGGGGTTAAGGTGTTTAGGGCTCGGGGGTTCAGGGTTCGAACCTTTGGGATCCGAGGCCTGAAGCTCGAATCCAAAGCTAAAACGGTTTAGGAGTTTAGGGTTTAGGGTTTTCGGGTTTTAGGGTTTATATAGGGTTTAGGGTTGTAGAGTTTAGGGTTCCTTACGCGGGAGTTGCAAAGCCATTCCTGAAGCCTCAGTGCTAGAACCCGAAACCTTCAATCGGAGCTCCAAAAGTGAATTTGGCAGGTCTTTGGAAAGGCATGGCAAGTCTCGGACCGCAGGCGGGTGCATCGGCCTCATCTTCAAAGGGAAGCGCTTCGCTTCGGGGAGTTGGTGTCTGAGGAATCCGCAAAAATTTGGGCTTGCGGCCGGGCGTTGCTAGGGGTTTTGTGGTGTTGGCGGATTCTAAGTTGTGCGGGTTCACGGTTGAAAAGGTATTCAAGCGCAGAGAAGCAAGCCCGACGTGAGCTCGCGCATATTCACGAATTCAGCGGTGTCAAGGAACCTCTACCTCTCGTGCCTGCAGTCTTTACACGAAGTGCCAACCACCCTTCAGTTCTGCCCTCACCCGAGACGTTCTCAAAAAGGTCTTCTTTCTGACCCATTTTTTCTTCTTGGGCGCAGCAAAAAAGATGTAGAGCGAAGCACCCGAACTTCTACACCACCAGAGACCCCATGTCCTAAACATGACCGAAGTCCTGCAGTATTTTAAACTTACAGCAGCTCAACGATTCTAGCCGTGCAACTTGAATGTTAGACGTTATATAAACCTCAGAGTCCAAAGGACAAGAGCTTGAATCCTCCCCCACGCCCCAAGCTTCAAAAAAAAACCACAGCCGAAACCCCGAACCCCAAACCCTACCTTAACCCTGAATAGCCTATCTTTTTAGGGTTCCTTCTTATGATTTCCTCATATAAGTCCTTAAGAAGGTAAGTTATTCAGGGTTAAGGTAAACTCTAAAAGCAGCCTGAACCCCAAAAGGCCCCAAGCCCCGGCATCCTCGGGCCAGAGACTCCCAGAGCCCCTCCTCCCAGAAAGGCAAGGCAGCAGAACAGAAGAGGCCAGCACTAAGTTCTAAGTCCAAAGCACCCTGAGCCTGAAGAGGTTGAGGGTGTAGTAGCAAGCATAGGCTAACCCCACACCTCACATCCTATACTCCCCCCTACACTTTCACCCCATTTCTCTAACCACCTAATAAACCGACCTTCCTGATACAACCCAAACCAAAAGCACTACCTACATCCACCACCTTGCCACAATCCTGACCCACAAAAACCGAAAGCACCAGCTAACCCCACACCTCATGCCCTATACTCCCCCCTACACTTTCAACCCATTTCTCAACCCGCCTAACATTTCAACCCTTAAATCCCTCAAAACACAAAGCACCTCCCAACAATCTATACAACAATCCCGAAACAAAGCAACCTACCAACCCCAAACAACAATCCATAACACAATCCAAAACCCAAAGCACCTAAACAAACCCTACCCTCAACCATAAAACAACCCATATCCTAACCTGAGGCGTGGGGGTTAGACCCTAATAGAAAAATCACCAAAAGATTACAACCTATCCGCGAAAATTGGCGACGATGGCAATTTCATCTTGGAAGCACTCGTGTCTCTACAATCTATGGGCTTTGCTTGTACTGACTGACGAGCCAGTGAATCTGTGCTATCTTGAAATGCCTGCATCATTCGCGATTTCTGTCTTGCGTGGCAATTTCCAGAGCAGAACCAAAGGCAACACTTTGATTCCGCGTATGGCTGGAGACATGGCCAGACGGCAGCTTCGACGGATGTTTCCACTGGCGCAGCTGCTTATGTTCAGCCAGGCATGCCTGTTCGTGTCTGAGCCGACAGCCCCGCAAAGGCTTTGACACGTAGTGCCTGCCCTTTCGCTGCTCAACACACAGGCCGCCATGGCCCTTCCGGCAAAAGTGGTGCAGCAGCAAACTGCCCAAGATCTGGCATTGCCAGAAAACGTGCTCAACACGATTTACAGCTTTCTTGGCGTGATTGCGACGACGATGTTCGTCAACATGGGGACCTTCATCGCTGGCATCATCAGGGACAACAACGCAACACAACTATCGAATTTGAAAACAAACCTTCAAAGCCTGGACGAGAAAGTCGAGGGACTCAGGAACAAGGTCGATGGGCTCAAAGAGCAGATGGTGACCAAGGCTGACCTCGATCAGAAGGTCTCCGGACTGAAAGAGCAGATCGTGACCAAAACTGACATCGCTCTTTTCGTTGTGTTGGCTGGTCTTGCGATGCTGATTTTGAATTCCGTTTCCATTTCTGTGAAGGCGTGAAGAGCTTCTCTACTTTGCAGAAAAAGGCCTTGCAGCAGAGGATGTCACTTGGTCAGCTGGAAGCCATTTGTGTCGCAAGGTGCTCCTCGCCTCCCTAAACCCTCGCAGTCATCATAGAAAACCCCACTTAATACCATAACAGGTGGACAGCCTTGCCAACGACACCCGCTACAATGAGTTCCATACATTGGTGCGCCCTTTTCGGGTTAAGGTTTTTAGTTTCGGGTTAGGGTTTTTAGTTTCGGGTTAGGGTTGTTAGCTTGGGGTTAAGGGTTTTGGTTTCGGGTTTGTTAGTTTCGGGTCAAGGGTTTTAGTTTCGGGTTGTTAGTTTCGGGTTAGGGTTTCTTGTTTAGGGTTTAGACGAACAGCCATCTCAGAACTGGGTGCGTACAAGGAGAGATCCGACTGTTTAAAGCAGTCAAAGCATGGCGATGGCTTCAGACGTGCAAGCATCCGGGTTTTTGGTTTCCGGGATAAGCTTTTTAGTTTAGGAGAAAGATGAGAGGAGAGAGACATTTCGGCTCAAACATACAATAAATATGAGATACAAATATATTGTATCTATCATTTTTACACTTTTAGCAACTCATGGCGCAGATAACCTCGTTTATCATCGTTCTCTAAATAATAATATTTTTGCCCTAATTTCTTATCTATTCGTTTTACTTTTTGGGGGGTTCTCACCCAATGCGAAGTATGTTCTTTTTCACTAATGCCTTTTTTGCGCATTATTTTAACACTATCTCCACCTCTATTTCGGGGTATGTTCTATTACGCTTTGCTTGTAAGGATATATTCAATTTAACTTCAAATTCATTTGTCTTTTTCCTTGCTTCTAACGGTGTCATTTTTGTGGTTGATGAAACCATTTTATTATTATATGTTAATAATATCTCCAAATTATAGTCTATCCACTGGATATTTTGCTTACCCTTTTTTTCATCTGCTTCAACTCGCTTGAATAACATATCTTTGTAGGTTCTTATAAAACGCTCCGCGAACGCTGGGTGTCCTCTCGTTCTATGTATCTCAATTTTCTCACCTTCTAAATATTCTATAATGGTTTTACTATACAAACTCCCTTCTTCATCACTGTAGAACATCTTCGGTTTATCAGCCATTTTTTGCAGTCCTTCCATTATTCCCGCAAGTACATCTGGTGGTTCTTTACCCTTAATAGGTATAACTGTAGCATATTTACTAAAAATATCAATTAAAACTAATCCTGTTCTAAATTTTTGGTTTTCTAAATCATTTTTACTCATAAAGATTAAATCCACCTGATATTCAAAATGGGCGTGAGGCGCTACAAATCTATTCTCGCCACGCGGTTTGCGGTTTTCTTCAATGTTGCGTTTAAAGAACTGTTCAACATCTTCTTTCGTAATAGTGGCGTCCTTTTCCCTACTGTCTTTTAAGGTTTGAGCTCTACTCCCAAAACCTGCTCTGTCGTAGTGGATACTGCTGATAATATCTTGTTTTTAGAAGTCATTATAATAAACAAGATATTATTTTTCTTTCTCTAATCCTTCTAAATACAACAAATGTTTTTTGGTTCGCTCGTGTCGCTTTATCTCGTGTCGTCTAACAGCTGAACCACAATCGCACTCAATTGTTGCCTTTTTCTGTTCGCAAATTTTGTGTTTGTTGGTGTCGTAATATTCTTTGCTCTTTTGTTTAACATGTTCTATATGGGTTTGACGCCATTTCTGGTTAAGTTGTGCTAAAAACTCTGTATTCTGTTTTGCGTATTCTGCTTTGTGTTGGTTTATCGCTTCTTTGTTATTTTGGTAGTATTCCTTTTTCTTGTCTGATATAATGTCTGTGTTTGCCTCGTAATATTTGTGTTTTCGCTTAGCAATCTCTTCTTTATGCTGTTCCTGATATTCTTTGGTTCTTTTAAGATGTGCTTCTTTATTGTTTTCGTAATGTTCGTGTCTTTCTTCTTTGAAGTATTCCTTATATTCCTGTTTATACTCCTTTGCTGTTCTTCCAGCAACGCACGTGTTTAGACACTTATTATTCTTTATGTATTCTCCTTCTCTTCGTAGTAAGTCCTCCTTCGATTTAGATGGGTAATCCTCCAAAAGCAAAATCTTACAGTTCTCAACGCCGTATTCGTCAAACAATGAACAGCAACGCGTATCAACTTTGCCAGTTTCTTTATAGCGTTGGTATAAGCGCCTGTGTCGCTCCATTCTTTTGCTTAGAGGTTCAGTTGTTGAGCCGATATAACATTTGTTAAAATCTAAATCAACCACTTTATAGATTTTCCCCTTTTCATACCTATTCATACCTCTATTTACCTAAACATTTAAACCCTTTTTAATGTGAGCTTACATTACACCACAGGCAATAGGCACAACAATTGTCTAAATGATGTCCGTAATCATTACATAGTCGCTGTGCTGTAAAGTTGCTACATAACTTGCCTTGCTTTGTTTCAAAATTGAATGATGTGTTGCATTTCTCGCACCTGCTTTTAAACATTTTCAAACACCATTCGGGGGTTATGTATTCCTCCTCGTTTATCTCTCTCCTTGCTTTCCTGTCTTGTAGTTTGTAATTTTCCACCTTGTTTTTAAAGTATCTCGTTATCATGTTTTTATCCATTTGTTTATCAAAACTTGCGTTGTTGTAGAACCTGACTTTTCTAAAATCAACACAGCGTGTAATACTCGTCCAAACCCACTCCCTGCTTGCTCCAGTATTGGTAAGTTGTATTCGTGTATAGTTATACTCCCCTTTACACTCGGCTTGAATGACAGGTGGCACAGTATGAGTATATAAAGTTATTATCAACGACCGCTTCAAACAGCATAAACTCATCTTCATCGTTCGCTATGTTCTGTAGTGTTATTTGTGCTCCGAGTTCATCTTGCTCTATGCTCGTAATTCTATACCGTAGATTTACATTTACCCTTGGTTGTTTAATCCATTTTCTGGCAATGAGTATTTCGCCCACTTCGTATTTACTTTTCTCGTTTAACCTGCATCTAATTTCGTTTGCTACATTTCGGCATCTTATGTTAGTGTAGGCGATGTTATGCTCCGATGCCATTATGTCGTCAGTCGTCTCAAAATATTACGGTATAATGTCTTGAATAGGCAACTTGTTTTTCCAAAAGTCGTTATACATATTGTTAATGATTTCCGTGTTTCTGTCTCCTTCTTCGCTGTCCTTCGTTCCTACTCTCTTACACACTTGTAAGAATATATGGTATTTAAATACTATATCTATGCAGTTGTCTATATAAACTGCTGGGTTCTGGCAGTTGGTCATAACTTCCACTCCCTGCAATTGTTTTACATCGCCAGTCCCAATAACGATAATATCAGGATTTTCTTGAATGAACCGTCTGACCTTATCCAATACATATAAGTTGGACATATAAACTTCGTCAAACACCACCACATTGAAAGGGGAATAATCAACAGCTGGCAACTTCTCCCCGACATCTTCATGAACAGCGATGCTGAAAAACTTGTTATGTGTTGTCGCCTCTACTTCCTTTTCTTGTAAAAGTCTATTGGTTGGCACTACAAACAAAAAAAACATTCTTACCCATTTTTTGGAAATGCTCGCCTATATAACTCTTGCCCGTGCCCGGGAACTTGCCACGAATTATGACCGGGGTTCTTAACATAATTTTCTCGCAGGTTGCTTTAGTATCCCATTCGTCCTCAACTTCAACTTTGACATTACTGATTTTCGGGATTTCCGGCACTTCGTTAAACTTGTATGTGTATAACTGCGTAGGCAGTGTAATTGTTTTCTTCTCTTCCAGTCTCCAAGTGCCGATGTCAGTTCCAAATTTAAGCAGTCCTTCTCTCCACACACGACAAAAATTGTATCCATACACCTTATCCACATCGTCTTCGTGTATCGTCAAGCAATCTGTTTTAACACTATACACCTTAATGTTGTTATCGGATAATGTCTTGTATGCTTCATACATTAAAATTATGATATTGCAATAACAACTCCTTGATATACATAAAACCATTTATTAAAGTCTTCTTCTCTGACACACTTAACACATAATATTTAGTTCCTTCCGTCTCCTTTGTTTCAAACTCGTCTTCATCCACTTCGTTAAGTTCTGTCTGACACTCGCGTATTGCATAGACCTTTCCACCGTAAATGCTTTGATAATAACACGTCTCCTTCAATGAAGTAAAAGTGCTACTTCGCTGACTTGTGTTATGGGATTTCTCCAACATTCCGACGCTGATGTTCCACAGTTTCTTTTGCGTCTGCTTGTTGAAGTCTTCGTCGTCTGTTATTTTTGTTGCATACAATTCATCTATCAACTTTTTGTAATCCACCTTGTAAATATTGCTCGGTTGCTTATACCATAATATTTTCAGTTTAACATTGTGTTTCAGCAGTTTCTTCAAAAACTTGCCATAAACTAAGCAATACTTCTTGTTGAAAAAGATGTTCCCTTCATACACCTCTACAATGTATAATGTCAGGTTGTTAAACTGGTCTGTGCTACAGTCTTCGCCAAAGGGTCCAAATATGTCAAACTGTGTGAATTTCGGGATGTATTTTATACTCCCTCCCGCGTGTGTAAATGCTTTGTTAATATCTATTTCTTTTATCTTCTTCATCGGCGTATCTTTGCAAAACTTGCCAGATGGAACTATGGTTTTACTCTTTTTAAGGATTTGTATATCTACCTCGTTATAATAGGATAAACGATTTTCCTTAAACAACTCCTTTTGTAAGTTAAACATAGTTGTAGTGATTTTGTTATACACTTCTTCATTATCAGTTATTACATCTTCATCAACTCGTTCTTGTGATAAACACTGTGAGACAATGTTGTATTTAATGTATTTCTTCAGCTTTTTGTAATAAAACTTACATAAGATATTAGCAATCCTCCCCGCTTGATAGTTGATATGCGGTTTGTATCCTGCTTCGTTTAGTTGATGGAAGACCTTGACTAAATCATTATCCGAGTGTATCAGGGCATATTCTTCCTTATCTGTCATATTCAGCCGTTCATCTGCATTATCAAACATTTTGTATTCAATTTGTTCGGTTCTATCGGTGATGTAAAACTTGCTTGTTGTAGAGGCATTGTATTTATCCTTCGGTTGAGCTTGTCTTAATGTGTCTGAATCGTGGTTTAATAAATATATATGATTGTTTTTAGCAAGTCCTCTGAATGTTTTTACTCGCCCCTTCTCATAATTGTCAGGGTTATATTCGTAAATCAGAGCACCTGTAAAGTTGTATAATCTAACTGGTATATTGAAGAATTTAAAGACCTTATCCATTTGGTTTATAGTCGCACCTGTATTAATGAATTCTTCTTCTGTCATATCCAGCAGTTCAAGGACTTTATCTCGGGTCAGCGTTTTTGTGTTCTTTTGTTGTCGCTTTTCTCTTGTTAGGTTAGTTCCTTCAAAGTTTTCCAATAAAGCATTTATCAAACATTCGTTTTCTCTGTAATTTTGCTTGTTTAGTGCCTCTTTCATAGTCTCCGCTTCGGCATTAACTTCGGTTTGAATGTATCTGTAATATGTGCTTATGCTGTTGCCTTGTTGTAATGGTTCTTCTCTCTCGTCGTATCCGCCCGTGTCTGTTTCAACAATCTCAACGCTTTCAATTCTAATGGCGTCTGCGTATTCTATCAGGTGTCCTGTTGCATCCTTAAACTCGCTACTTGAATTCATAGTAATCATCAGTTTTCTAAATAAGAACTTTTCGGTGTCGTGGTATTGTCTTATCCTCCTCTTAACTAATGTTTCAATGAATTCGTTTGCTTTCACATTGGCACTTCCTACTACACTTGCGTTCCCACGGGTAAGAAGAATTAATCCTTAACCCTTTGCGCCGAACCAGAACCACAGGGTTTAGATCAACAAGGCTTATATGAAAGGAACCCAAAATCTCATTTTTGTATGTGGTTGGCTTTATTTGTGTTTAAAAGTGTTTTTTTGTATTTAAAAGTATTGTTTTGTATTTAAAAGTTTTTTAAATAGGTTTTTTTGTGTTTTACAGTTGTTAAAATTCTTTTATTTTATTTTTGGTGTAAAAAATACATGTTTGTGAATTTTGTTTCTGAGTGAGTCAATTGGCTTCCTGTTGTTCTACCTGGTTTCCTGCTGCTGTATGTCTACAAAATTGTTGTTTATTTGTTGTTGAAGTTAATAATTTTTAAAATTTAATCTTTTTAAATAGTTTTGGGTTGTGATTGAACAAAGAAGGGAGGCCGTAGTGACATGTTGACTTGCCTTGAGATCTTGCCCTTACCCACACGGATCGACTGCCCTTCTCGGTTCGTGGGCACCGTTGGCCGGGTGTCAGGTTATGAGGCGATTGTATCTAGACCGCCTTGGGGCCAACGTGCCAGGGCAGTGGCATATGACACCCGGACAATTGGGCTAAAGTGCCGGGTGGGGCGGTTGAGGGGTTGTTCGCAGCCGTGCTTACAGCCTTGAAGGGGAGGCCATCCATGCTTGTCGTCACGTTTTGTTAGGGAGCCTTGCGACTTGGATCGACAGAGGCAGAGTGCCACCTTACCCACACGGATCGACTGCCCATCTCGGTTCGTGGACACCGTTGGCCGGGTGTCAGGTGTTGTCGATGGTACCTGGACCGCCTTGGGGCCAACGTGCCAGGGCAGTGGCATATGACACCCGGGCACATGGGCTAAAGTGCCGGGTGGGGTGGTCCAGTGGTTGTGGCTTTTTTATTTTTCTCCCAACCAGGAGGGGAGGCCATCCATGCTTGTCACGTTAGTTAGGGAGCCTTGCGACTTGGATCGACAGAGGCAGAGTGCCAGTCGAGCCTCTCGAGGTTGCCTTACTTAAGTCCCTGCCCCATCGGGGTTGCTCCCCACACCGTTGGCCAGGTCTAAGTGTTCGGTTTGAATCCAAGCCTAGTGAACGCCTTCTCTTCCATTTCCTTCTCTCCCATCGGTCTTCATCGGCTTCCAGCCCATCGAGAAGTGGATGCCAACTGCTGGGATCTCAGCATCAGCTTGCTTCAGCTACTTCCATTATTATGGTACAGTCCTGGCACCGAGGCTCATGACGAGGATCCTGAGGACATGCTGCCATCGCAGAGGACAAGCTGCCTTGCATAGTCAGTGAGCGTGTCATGTATCGCAACTTGCCGCTGCAGCAGTTGTGCTCGCTGTTGCCCTGCGTAATCTACTATAGTCGTGTTACAGCTGCTCTGTCTCAAGTCTAAGTCGTAGTAGGCCCCCCTGCAAGCCGGCAGATGTCGTCGATGTCGTGGAGTGACAGTGAGTCTGTGGGCTCGGACTGGGTTCTGGTTGACGATGAGGGTGCAAGTACTGCGGGCTCGGTCGCGGACAGTGCTGACGACGATGATTATGTGATTCCGTTCGACGAGATGCTAGAGGAGTCCTTTTCGACATTGTGGATGTTTCTGGATTCTAAAGAGCGTGGGCAAGTCTTTCGAGCAGCCTTCCATATCAATGAACAGATCATGTTCGTACTGTTTCCGAGACTTTTGCGGGATTTTAGGCAAGGCAGAGTGCCAGGAATTTTATATTTCAATGTGACAGACGAATGGCTGTCGTCACTGAATCAATGATTTGTCGTGTTTGTACAGCCTCCGCGACAGTATCACGGATCTTGGGGAAGGCAGAGTGCCGGGTTTGCGTGTGTTTAGGGGATTTTGAATTCGACGATCTAGCCAGCAGAGCTAGACTGTCCGATTTGAGACCTCAGCGGTAGTGTGCGCAACTTGGATTCAAAACGGTTACCCAGCATGACATGCTGACTACACAGTGCCGGGTGGCAGTGATGTCCTCAGGACCCTGCTGTCTCCGAGGCTGGCTGCCTGCCTGCATAGTCTGTCAGTGAGTTGACTTGCACCATACATGATCGACATCTGCCGGCCAGAGAATCAAGCGATTCATGCATACTGATGTAACAGTAGTAACAAAATGTTACATATCATTGATTAATGTACTATATAGTGATGCATTAGTCACTGTTAATGTTTTAATCGTTGGACAATTGTGTGCTCGATGAAAGCAGTGATGCCGACGACCTGCTCTGTCTCTAGTCTAAGTCGTAGTAGGCCCCCCTGCAAGCCGGCAGATGTCGTCGATGTCGTGCAGTGACAGTGAGTCTCTGGACTCGGACTGGATTCTGGTTGCCGATGAGCGTGCAAGCACTGTGGCCTCGATCATGGACAGTGACTACGATGATTATGTGATTTATTTCGACGCGCTGCTAGAGGAGTCCTTTTCGACATTGTGGTTCTTTCTGAATTCTGAAGAGCGTGGGCATGTCTTGCAAGTAGACTGGCATATCAATGATATGATCCTGCACGTACTCTTTCCGAGATTTATGCAGGATTACAGTGAAGGCAGAGTGCCAGGAATTTTATATTACAATGACGTGCGAGACGAAGCTCTGTCGTCAATGATGAATCAGTGATTCATCGTGTTTGTACAGCCTCCGAGACCGCATTACGGATGTTGGGGAAGGCAGAGTGCCGGGTTTGCGTGTGCTTAGAGGATTTTGAATTCGACGATCTAGCCAGCAGAGCTAGACTGTCCGATTGGAGACCTCAGCGGTAGTGTGCGCAACTTGGATTCCAAAAGGTTACCCAGCATGACATGCTGACTACACAGTGCCGGGTGGCAGTGACGTCCTCAGGACCCTGCTGTCTCCGAGGCTGGCTGCCTGCCTGCCTGCCTGCATAGTCTGTCAGTGAGTTGCCTTGCACCATACATGATCGACATCTGCCGGCCAGGGAATCAAGTGATTCATTCATACTGATGTAACAGTAGTAACACAATGTTACATATCATTGGTTAATGTACTGTATAGTGATGCATTAGTCACTGTTAATGTTTTAATCGTTGGACAATTGGGTGCTCGATGAAAGCAGTGATGCCGACGACCGTTTCAAGGTGCTCAGGGAGTTCCGAGGCAGAGTGCCAGACTTCTGCTGCTGACCATCAGAATCAGGCCAATCACATTGACCTTGGCAGTGATTACTGGAACGAAGCCGTGCAACAACTTCGGTGGAATTGTTTACACTGTGGCAGATCAGCTGCCGACTATACCACCGGGCTCCGAAAGATCCAAAGGGCTGCACAATTGGATCAACGAATCAAATTGGCAGTTGAGGCCATCTCAGATTTCGGAGATATGGATATGAAGTTGTACAAAGCATGGACCGGCCAGACAGATGTGCTGCCTGGGTCGATCCCGCCACCTCGGCCATGCCAGCATGATGTCGAGACGTGGCCCATGGATGATGTTTTGATTTACGACCATCCCCAGTGGCAACTGTTTGTTGGCAGTATTGGTTGCCCGATCCGATATGACCAGCTCCGGGTCAAGCCTGACATTGTCATCTCTATGAATGCAGATGACAGACCTCGGAATTTTGAGCCATGGGACTGGTATCAGTATTTGGCGAATTGTGGACCGTTTGGCACTGCACATCTTCGGTATGGTGGCTGGGATCAAACACATGCCAATGACTTTGATGCTGAACAAAGAAGTCATGAGTTCAAGACCATTTGGCGCCGCCTCATTTCAGATTTCAGAAAGATTATGATGTGCTGGCAGCGCTCAGCAGAGGAGTTCAGCCAGAGTCAAAGGCAGAGTGCCATCAAGGGCAAAATGATGGGCAAGGCCAATGGCGGCAGGGGCAAGGGCAAGACAATCAGCAAGGGCTACAGCGGCCCCTGTCAGGTTTCCAATCACATGCAAAGCCAGAAGGCATCGACGAAGGGCTCATTTGGCTATGGCTGCTCCTATGACAAGGGCTTCAGCAAGGGAAGTGACATGGGCAGCCTGTTCGGAAGAGCCGCTGAAGGAAGGCAGAGTGCCGATGGAAGGCAGAGTGCCTTGAAGGTGGCCGATGAGACATTCCCTGGTGAGCTCGGTAATGCTCTTGCTTTGTTGGAGGCGATGAAGCTTCAGGGAGGTGGTCGGAAGCGTGGAGGCAAGAAGAGGCCAATTCGTGTGCTTGTCCATTGCTACGGTGGCATTAACAGGACCTGTGCTGCTTATTGTGTCCTAGTCATGGCCTTTGCCTCGATGACCATGGAACAAGCCATTGTCAGGTGGATCAACCACCGAGCCTACTATGCTCCATTCCGGGATCGTGAGTACATGATTGAAGCACTGCTGGAAATGCAGGATGAGCTGCACACGTACAGTTGATCATCGACACTGAACCCGAAGTCCATGGTCAAACAGTTCTGCTCCAATGAATGATTCTGAGCCGTCGAAATTTGTGTCCCGACACTGGCCCAGCCAGAGAGTCCTGGACCCGACACTGGACTGCTGGCTGGAAGTGAAACACAGTCCTTACCTTGAAAAGGCTAATAGTTACATTCCCACTTTCAGCTGGCAGTCACAGCTTAATTCGTGCGTTTAAACCTGGCTGCCGGTGTTACTGACTGAGCTTAAAAAGAAAGTGAGATCATGCCCGTCTCGGTTGTGGAAACTGTCAGTTCCTTTGTCGGTTGTGCCGACATGGTGATCAGGGCCGCTGGGGCGATTGGATGAGTGAATCCAGCCGGCGACTCAGTGGGTGCAAATGTGACTTTAACAGTCAGTCTCCGGTGATTGTAATGAGTGCTCATTTTTGCCTACTTGTGCTGTTGCAGCAGTCTGGTTCAGGTAAGGCAGAGTGCCCTTGTCCCAATTGTGCAGTGGGCAAGTCATTATCCGCCATGGAAAACACAGGGGCAGGCCGCCACCGCACTCAGCTGCAAGAGTTTTCAAATTGGCAGCTGACCAACTCATTGAACAACGCTCAAGCCCAAAGAACAAGTCAGGTCGGGAAGGGAGCAGGAAAGCCAGGGCAGACTGCCACAGGGCAGAGTGCCACAGGGCAGAGTGCCAGCGCGAGCAAGGGCGATCTTGGCAAGGGCAAGGGAAAGAAGGGCAAGACCCCGATGCAAGACCCCAACCAGACCCTTCACACATACTTCATGTGCGTGGAGGACGTTTGGCAGGCAGTGGGCAGTGTGTTTGATGATAATCATAGCATGTGTTGATTGTGACTGTTTCTTACTGCTTGACTGGATGTCTCCCTGCAGATTCGCTGGGACTTCTTGAAAGGGAACGGCATCAGCGCTTGGGCGCAACCCGGTTCCTCGGAGACCAAAAACCATCCGCACTGGTCCTTGCGCCCCACGGCCCAGTTGGCCCTTGAACGCTACCAATGGTGGCCAGACAGCATTAGATGGCCACTCAGATGCAAGCCATGCTTCGACGCTACATTTATTTATTATCTTATATCTACGGATCTTAATAATTAAAACTGACTAGAATCAAGTAGCAACTTCAACATGATCTCAGTTCAGGATCGATAAACAGGCACCGCCACTTTACCTGAAGCTGGAGCTCACCGGTGCAGGCATGCAAGTGATGACGGAGAGAAGATGGCTCTATGCCTGTCATCAGGGCTGGGCGCGGGGGGCTGAGAATTTGACGCTGTGGGAAGGGGAAGTCCGCGAAGGTGAGCAACTCTTGTGGACCACGACCATGGTGAGATTCGGTTACGACGAAGATGATCCGGAGGCCTGGAATGAAGAGCGTGTGGACGATGAGGAGGATTACAACGAGTTCGAGCCTGCTATTGTGCAAGAAAACATCCTGATGATGGACGGCGAATCGTGAGAAAAAAGAAGGGCAGAGTGCCTTAAAAGGCAGAGTGCCAAAGGCAGAGTGCCCAGAATTGGACCATTCAGTGAGTGGCAAATTCCAACATCAATTTAATTTACAGGCCAGGACAGTGACGAAGGCAGAGTGCCAGGTGGGTCAGGCTTCGTCGACTGACTCTTCTCAAGTTTTTCAGTGCCGATGTCTGCTCATGTGGACTTCTGCCTGCCTTTCGCACAGCAACAGGTTATTTGTTTGTGGTGCAGGCAAACCAACAAGTCATGATCAAAGTTGTGAGTGTTTTGGAGAAGGCCTCGTCGCTGTCAGAGTAGTGCCTCCAGAAGAGCATTGCTTGCTGCAGAAGCAAAACTGTGAGTGCTGAGACTTCTGAAGACCGAGCACTTCTGAGTTCTGTTGGATGTGTTGGGTTTGCGACTGTGCTGAGAGAGTCTGAGTATGAATGAAAGTGACCATGCAAGGTTTGGCCGTCAGCTGGCGTCTCCAGACCCCAGGATTGCTGGTCATCGGTGCTGTTCTTAGCTTCCGATCATGCTGCTTCTGCGTTGCCAAATTCAACTTAGCATTCTCGGGCTTCTGAAGTGTCATGTCATGATTGTTTTGCCTATGGCTTATGATGGTTGCTCAGGTTTCAAATGTTGCTGCAGTGGTCCTTGAATCATGGCATATGGCAGATTTGAATATCAACACAGCCCTTGAATTAGGTTTCATTCGTGTGCTAAGCTCCCGATCATGCTGAGTCTGTCTGGCCCCTCAATTAAGTTAAACTCCGTGTAGCTGCTGCTTCAATAAAAGTGTCATGTCATGATTATTCTGTCGATGGAGTTGCTCAAAGTGAAGTGAGTCGTGGTCCTTGAATGATGGCATATGCATGATATTTAATGTCAATGTGAGCATAATATCAAAATATAGTTGATATAATTTAAATTGTGTCAAATACTAGTAACTATAATCTAACAACACATTGACGTCAGAGGTAGTATATCATTTCGACATTATAAGGCAGAGTGCCGCCTCGCCATTCTTTGCAGAGTGCCTTGAGCTGGACTGAGAAGGCTGAGTGCCTGCATCTGGCTGGACAAGGCAGAGTGCCGCAATCTGGCTGGACAAGGCAGAGTGCCGCAGGATGACAGCGCCTGTGCATACGAGTCCGCTTGGTCAGACGTTTTGGGCCAATGTGCGAGCCGGCAACATCACCTGTGAGTTTTACGAACAACAGCTGGATGGATCCTTGCAGATGGGTCCGAATTATCCCTGGCCGATCAAAAAACCTCTAGAATACTATGTCACAGCCTTCGGTGAGGTCCGCCTGCAATTCCGCGTGAGAGGCGGGAAAGGATTCAAACAGTGCAAGTGTGAATGGAAATACATCGGTCATGGAATGAATCGGGACTCAATGATTGCGAGGATCCCACAGCCGTGGGTCATCGACATTCTGAAGCTTCTGCGCGAGGTCAGGATTCCTCGGTCTGAAAGGCAGAGTGCCGAAGTCCTCAAAGCCTCGACAGTCGCAGCAGAGGCCCTGAGACTGGTGGATTCTATTCCTGAAGATGCTCTGGACTTCCATCATCCGACAGATCAGGTGCACCTCTGTGTCAAGCTGCACAGGCCACTCGCAAAGGATGAAAAAGAGTGTGGAAACCAATTTGACTGGCGTTTTCTGCAATCTCGAATGTTCACAACCCACTGGCAATCGTTTCCTGTCCCGCTCGCTTTCGACTTGAAAACCTTGGTCACCCATGCCTCGGGCGTAGTGGCACCGCGGATGAGAAAATCGGTGATCGTCACAGAAGCCAAAGGCAACGGGACGACTGTGGGAGCCTTCCTCAACCAGAGGTTTTCCGACCCAAGCAAGTTCCCAGAGAAAGAGACCATGCTGATCCTCTTCAAGCTGTTCAAGTTTGTCTTGAAGCTACAAATGCATACCCTTAGGCAGGAAGGGAGTCTTCTGGGGGACCTCCATGAGAATAACATTACTGTCATGGGAGGCAGAGTGCCGGACCACAAAGGCAGAGTGCCAGTGGGGGCGGAGAATTTGACGTTTGCCTTGGTGGACTGCTCCGGTTGCCTACCAATTAATGATGTTCCCGCAAAAAAGATGAAGGGTCACCTCAACTGCTTTCTGAGCTTGTGGCAAATTCCCTCAAACCACAGCGCCACCGTCTCCGAGTACGCGTCACAGGTCTGGAAGAAGATGCTTGCCGCTGGCGAAAAATTCAAAACGGACTATGGACCGAATAAGTGGAGAGTTGGTGAAATGGTGTACGATCTGTACAAGTTGTGCAAGAATCTGGAAGCAAAGTTCCAGCAGGGTCTGGACTTGATGCAACAATGCCAGCAAATGAGGGTCGAGGCAACAAGGGCAGTAATGAGCAGAATGCAGCCGCAGGCACTTGCGCCGCCGAATCCTCCGCCAACACCTCAGTGTTGGGATTCGACACCTCCCTGGGATCCCCCTGGATCTGCGACTGCAAAAGCCAAAGGGATGAAAGGAGGAGTGCCAGTAGAAGGCAGAGTGCCAGGCAAAGGCAAAGCAATACATCATCCTGATGGGACTCCTCCCAGGGGGGCCCGCCCGCCTTTGCATAAACCGCCTCAGCAAAAGGCGAGGCCTCCTGCTCCGTGGCAGGTGCCAGTAAGACCGCTGCGAAATGCTGGGCCTCTGCCTGATCACCCTTGGCAGCAGGAGTGGGAACCACTTCCTCCTGGCAGGGTGCAACCAGATCATCCTCCTCCTGGCAGGGGGCCGGTGCAACCAGATCATCCTCCTCCTGGCAGGGGCCCGGTGCAACCAGCTCATCCTCCTCCTGGCCACCAGCAGCAGCAACATCGCTGGGGCAGAACGGCCAGAATGCCCGTCATCCAGGACGAATACGATGCCTGGCATGACGATGAGCCGAATCCCGAGCCGAATTCCCGGCCAAGAGTGCCAGAGCCGATGGGTCCCCCGCCGGCAAAGCAAGGCAGAGTGCCAGAGCCGATGGGTCCCCCGCCGGCAAAGCAAGGCAGAGTGCCAGATCCCGAGCCGAATCCCCCGCCAAGAGTGCCAGAGCCGATGGGTCCCCCGCCGGCAAAGCAAGGCAGAGTGCCAGAGCCGATGGGTCCCCCGCCGGCAAAGCAGCCTCCTGCCAAAAGGAAATTCGGCGACGGACAGCCTGTGCCTGTTGGTTCCAAGCCACAGTTTATGTCGGCAAGTGCTCCTGCTGAAATGACGGAAAAGCAAAGGATGGACGAGCAGGATTTCGCCAAGGAACTTGCCGAGTATGCTGACGATACGGCAAGAGGCTCCAATTTCGTTCCGCAGGGCCGACGCGCTGAGCCGGCCTGGGTGGCAAAGGCCCAGGGCTTGAAAAGCAAGGGCGACGCCGTCCCGATCGGGAAAGCAGCTTACTTCGCCCAAAAGGGCAAGCCTGCCGGAAAGGGCCACAAAGGCAGAGTGCCAGTGGAGGACAATATCCCTACTGACCTTGTTGGAAAGGGCCGTCCAGCCCTAGTGCCACTTGTTGGAAAGGGCCGTCCCAATATCCCTACTCACCTTGTTGGAAAGGGCCGTCCAGGCGAAGCTCATCCTGCTTTTTTGCGGCATATGAAGACGGAGAAGGGAGGAATATGGTTGGACCCCAAGGAGGAGGTGGAAGCCGAGGAGGAGGACACTTTGGTTGATGTTGTGGTGGAAGAGGAGGAGCCTGTGCAAGATCCGTCGGACG
This sequence comes from Symbiodinium sp. CCMP2592, assembly GCA_905221615.1. Taxonomy (NCBI): domain Eukaryota; class Dinophyceae; order Suessiales; family Symbiodiniaceae; genus Symbiodinium; species Symbiodinium sp. CCMP2592. The sequence goes on along the minus strand of CAJNDT010002669.1, from coordinate 656,693 downwards.
ATGAAATGGAATTTGTCGAGGTTATGGTGCAGGATGAGCAACCGCCGCTTGAGATGGAGGCGGAGCCCGACCCGGATCGCTTGGACGAGGATGAGGGTGACAGCCAAGCAACAATGGTACTAGGGGACCATCTCCGAGAGGAGCAAGATGAGCCGATGCCTTCTGTACCGGAGACCCGGGTGACTGAGAGCGAGCACGATGCCGTCGTCGCCAAGGTCATGAACGAGCTGGAGGCTATGAATGTGGACCCGAGCCCGAAGGCTGCCGCAAACCCCAAGAGTGCGACTGCGCCAGTGCCTGGAGAGGTGAAGCCTTTCTTGGAAGCGGAGGAGGACCTCGGAATTACGGACCCCAAGGCAGAGTGCCAAGGGGTCAAAACAAGATCAAGGTTCCAGCCGAGCTTTTGCAGCCAGAGACTGAGGAGGAGAAAACTCTCAGAGCGTTGCGGGGAATGCTGCCATGCAGTCACAGGGCGGTGACGACTTCGAAGGTGGGCCGCCTCGCCAATCGGGCACGTATGGCGAGACCGGTGCCACAAGATCAGCCGTTCAACCCCCAGCACAACGATCGGAAGTTCAACAGCAAGACTACGACTGTCATGACCCAGCTGCTCATGGCTGTCCATGAGATCACAGTCCGAGAATGCGAGAAGAATAACGTGCCAGTGGATAGAAAGGACATGGCGTGGAATGACTTTCGGTCGAAGGGCTCGAAAACTGCGGTTGTCTGGGATCTGTTGTGTGACCAGAACGTGAAGGAGATTCCAAACAATTCTGAGCCTGGGGACTGGCACCTGTGGCTTCAGAGGGAAACTGGGGTGGCGGTCATTGAGCAGATTCTCCAGTGCATGTTCAATGTCACTCCGCCAAAACATGGCCGTGATCGAGTCAAGGGAAAAAATCTGACATACTGGCACTGGTTTGAGGCCTCCAAGACACTCGTTGAGGTTTATACGACGGAAGATGTCATCTCAAAGGAAAAATTCAAGCCCAAAGACCTGCAGAGCTGGATTGTGCCTTTGTCCTGCAAGATTTGGGATGCTTACAATTACACCATGCTTGTGTATTGTCAGAAGAAGCTGGAACAGAAGGCAAGGGGGGAAAGACCTAGACGCGGTGAGCCAGATGGGTGATGATGTCCCGCCATCGGAAGATGAAGAGTATGTGGATGTTTACCAGACCACTGCGAACTTCGTTCCTGATTGGGGAGTAACTGCAGATGGCTTTCAGGATTGATCAGTGTCAATGATTGAGCTGAACGAGTAGGTTTATTAATTGTGTTGCCAAAACAAAGCCATCTAGTGGACCTCCTCTTCTTCATCCCATTCGTCCTTGGGCACTGGGGACTTTCACAAGGCAGAGTGCCAGAGAGTTCTCGGTGTGACTAAGGCAGAGTGCCACCAAACAGTGTGGCCTGTTCAGATTCATTTTTGTGTCGCTGTCACTAGGCAGAGTGCCGGAAAGGCAGAGTGCCAATGTGAAATCGCATTTCTTGGGGCGTTTGAATGTTGTCACTTTTGCGGTCCGTCTGATCTGGCACATTTCAGCTTGCCGTTTTGGAAAACAAAGACGATGCCTATGCATACAGTCATGTCGGCAGTAACTCGATGGATTAATTACTGTGCCTGTGAATTGATTGGTTCAACCTTGGTTTCCTGTGACAGCCCCATAAAACCTTTCAGGTGCTGGCGTCCAAGGTGGTTGGCTACTATGGCAAGGCTGGAATGCATGATGCAAGTGATTGTGAGTTGTGGAAGCTGAAACGCTTGCTATCTGGCCGTTGATGGGACCATGCCACGTAGTGTGTACGGACTCTAGTGACTAGTGAGTGGATGCGCAAGAATTTCTTGACCTGGCCGCAATCAACATATGTGTGTTCAAGATCGAGTCCCTTAGTGCTGCAGTGGTGCTTCCAGGCAGAGTGCCAGAGACAGTCGCCGAGAGCAATGGGAAAGTCGAGGAAGAGCGCTCGTGTGAGTGATCAGATGATGTTCCCAATGCCGGGGGCAATGAACCCAGCAATGGGAATGAACAACCCACTGGCCATGATGAACCCTTTCATGTTGCAACAGCAGCAACAGATGCAGCAGCAGCAACAGATGCAGCAAATGCAGCAGATGCAGCAAATGCAGCAACAGCAGCAGATGGCTGCTGTGGGTGAATCAAGGCAGAGTGCCAACGACTCCTCCTCGTCGGAATCAGAAGACCAAGAAGTGAGGAGGATTCGTAAGGAAACCAAGAAGAACAGAGCAAGGCAAGCAGCAACGATCGGGATTGATCGGCTGGCAACGTCCACTACCGATGCAGATGCAATCCCGAGAAGCGCCACGACATTGCGTTCGATCCCTCTGGCTGCTTGTCAATCAACAGAGTATCCCTAAGGTCAGCAATGATCCCTGAACCCTCCCCCCACAAAGCCTAGATAAGCCTTACTGACTGAGGTGAAGGTGAAAGCTCTGCTCGAGCGAGTTCATAGTGCATGGGATGCTGCGGTCACGGCTGACCTGCCACAACAAACAGCGCTGCAACTGCTCTTCATATTGACCAATCTGAAGCCGACCACAAAGGTCAGTGAACTCAGGGTCGATATGAAATACAGCTTGCTTGGTCAGCGATGTGAGAATGCCCATAGGCGTCAATCCGTCTGCGATAGCAGCAGTTGGAACCGCATAGCCAAACCGGTTCTGGGACTGGGGGTGAATATGTCTGAGCATTCTGTTGACAGGGTTGCCTTGGAGTGTGGATGGCAGTCCACATGGATGACCGAGGATGTCACGACCTATGCCAGGCGTAGAGCGAGAGCAAGGCAGTCCACTGAGACGCAGGGACGTCTCAGTTTCAATCCGAGTCCTGCTCCAGCTGCCCCGCCAACGGTTCCGCCGTCGGAAGGCAGAGTGCCAGACGTGGTCCGTTCTGGTCCTTTGCCAACGACTGCTCCTAGTTCCAATCCAAGCCAGGCTGTGGGTCGCAGCCCGGCTGGGGAACAAGGCAGAGTGCCGATTCAACAGCCGCCTGCCTCCCCTCATGCCGTTCCGGGTTCCAATGCAAGCCAGGCAACCGAAGGCAGCCAGGCTGCAGGAAGTGAACAAGACAGAGTGCCGAGGGTTGTGGAAGGCAGAGTGCCAGTTGATGGGAATGCTCCTGCCATGGATGACGATGGTCTAGCGCCGGCAGAGGCAGAGATCAGGCCCGATCAGGAGATCGTCATGCCTCCTGCAGAAGTGACCACTGCACCTCAAACAGTTGAGTTGCCAGAGCCAGACACCTCCACGAACAGTGACTCGACAGCCGGTGCTGACGTGAATGCCGTTGTGCCCTTTGCGACACCCAAGTCGAAAGCCAAAGCAAAAGCCAAGGGCAAGTCGAAAGCCAAGGCCAAGTCCAAGGCCAGGGCGACGGCACCAAACACAGAGTCGCAGGACGAGGTCGCAGTCGAGGTCGATGATGAGGTCATGGCCGAGGCCGGGGCCGAGGTCGAGGCCGGGGACGAGGTCGAGGCCGAGGTCGAGCGCGAGGCCGACGACAGTGCCTTCTTTGAGGAGGAGGAGGAGGATGCTCCGAATGAGTCGAGCAGACCTGCGAACCGGTGGAACCAGGACCTCTGTGTCATTTGCCATTCGGAGATGCACCCGGGCCAGGCAGGCTGGTTTCGTTTGCCTTTGGTTAATGAACCATTGATAGTGGTGCCTGTCCTGTTTGTACATTCCACTAATCCTCAGAACAGTACCTCTCACATGACGTGTCTTTTTCTGTTGCTTCCCTGGAATGCAGGCATTGGAAGCGCTATCGTGTGGCCACCTCTTTCACAGCGAATGTATCAATCGATACTGTGAGTCGACCGGGCGGAACAAGGCCACCGCTTGCCCTCTCAAGGGTGCGAGCTCAGCCTCTATGGCAAGGTTCTTTTTGGGTCCGAGGGGGTCCACGGGAAGCAATGCCCCTGTTCCTGTCGAAGATGATGCTAATGATGTGGACGCAATCGTTCAGGAAATACAAGCTCAACTCGTTGACGACCGCACTCGTGAAGATGAAGCTCCTGAGGTCAACGACCCCGTGGTGGACTGATTGCGTCGACAAGGTGGCTCGGTAACAAGGCAGAGTGCCACAATAACTGGCTCATGTGTATGTGTTGTCGGTGATGTGGACTCGAGTCTTATTAATTTTGGAGGTGTGGCAATGCCATTGTCACAGACATGTTTCTGAAGGCGGAGTGCCATGGGTTGTAACATGTGTTCCATGATCATTATGTATTGACATGATTGTGTTGCCTTGTGTTGCATTATGCCATCAGGAATGTATGTCTCTGTGTAATCCCAGGCGGTCTGTCGATTTCACAAGGATACTGCAGATGCCTGTGGACAAATCCGCGCCAAAGGCAGGATCCAACCTGTCCTAGAACACCAGTTGGGAGGGACCCAACAAAGGACCACGGAAGTCTGCAATGGGGTGCATCCGTGTTTAAAAAAACATATGGCCTTTGAAGGGACACCATCCCAATACCGCCCCACAGGCCCTGCAAAATCTTAGAAGACATTTGTGACACTTGTGGCATGCCCCGGAAAAATCTTATTGAATCTTATTGAATCTTATTGAATCTTATTGAATCTTATTGAATCTTATTGAATCTTATTGAATCTTATCGGTTTTACAAGGGACACAGCCTCCAGCTCGCCCAAAAAATCTTATTGAATCTTAGAAGACATTTGCAGGATTGTAAAAAAAAAAAAAAAATCTTATTGAAT